>JARVJO010000024.1:6386207-6396861 GCA_031762555.1 Cynodonichthys magdalenae
CAGGTAAAAAATGTGCGTATATTTACGCACCCTTTCACGTAACGTTGGTTTTTATACATCCCGACGTGTGCGCAGAATCTGGCGCACGCAACTTTTTTATGCATACGCACCGTTTATACATGAGGCCCCAGGTCACTACGGTGGATGCTACTTCTTAGCTTGTTGATTATGAAGTTGTTCAATCAGAAACGGTAAAATGATTATCTGACGTGCTTGTTTAGGTCATTGTTTATGTTTTAACCTTCCTATGGTTCCTATGATGCTCCTTAAAACTTGAATTTTAAAAAACGTGAGCGACATGACATGCTTCAAGTAAAGCTAACACAAATATCGATCTACTTTATTTCAACACGATCTGACACTGCTACTATCAGATGTTTCTGTGATTTCTCCGTCATCAAGGAAATGGAAAAATTAAAGAAAAAGATAGGGCAACTGGACTTCTGTTCTGTAGCTGAGGACGTGTGGTGTTACAACGACAAGCTGGAAGTGATTCAAAAAGTATTGATCCAAAACTTTTGTTTCCACATGGTCCAACATCGCTGCTATCAGCCAGGAGACGGATGACTGTTCTGTAGCTGAAGACGTGGGGTGCTACAAGATTTAAAATGCATGACTTGAGGTTAGTATCATTATTACTTAAATCAATCTGTAAACCCCCACCTCACAGACATAACTGTCTGAGAAATGTAGTATGACCATTTATACAAGATTTTCTTAATCCTGGTCCTTGAGGACCACTATCCTGCATGTTTTGGATGTTTTCCTGCTTTGGTACACCTGATTTGATTGACAGGCTTCTGCAGAACTTAAAAACCTACCGAAGAGCAGGTAAAACACTAAAACCATGAAGGATAATGTCCTTGAGGACCAGGAACTGAGGTTCATTTTGACAAACATTAAATATGTTTCTGATTTAGTGCCAGATTATTTTAATTAATTTCATTTAAAAACAAAACAAAAAAAAGGTAGCAGAAGGAAGATAAACATCTTATATCTGCCCCTATTTAAAAAAGTAATAATTTCAAACTAATATCTAAACTAATAATAGTTCTTATGAATACACATTAAACAATTTCATATTTTTTTAATAAATTACCTTTTATCATTCTATTAAACAAATTAATTGAACCAACACTATCCAGATTATTCCACAGTCATATTCCTTGGACTGAAATACATCTGTCCTTCAAATTAGTTAGAATTTTAGGTTTTGGAAACATTTCTAGTCCTTTAAGAATATAATAACTTTCCCTCTTAAGAAAATTGGATTGGATGTTCAAAAGTAATACATTTTTATTAACCTTATGTATAACCAGCATGATATTAAATTCAACCAACTCATAGAATTTTAATAATTTCAACTGATAAAATAATATATTTGATGGATGTTTATAATGCTTTCTGGTGATAAATCATGTGGCTCTTTTCTGTAAAATGAAAATAGGATTTGAATTTGTTTTACATGTTTTTCCCAGACTTCAATACAATAGATCAAGTGCGGAACAATTATTGCATTATTTAATATAAACAGTGCTTTATCATTAAATAACTCCTTTACTTTGTACAATATTGCAATGAATTTTGCTATTTTTGTTCTTAAATAATTTATGTGAGATTTCCATATCAGCTTTTCATCGATGATGACACCCAAAAAATCACCTCTAAATGGAACATCAACAGTTCTTTTTCTATTACTGAAAATCATATAATTAGTTTTATCCAAATTTAATGATATTGAATTAACTTGAAACCAAATTTGTATTTTTACAAATTCTGTTTGCATCATTTCCAACAGCTCTTCTATATTTTAAAATTGTGTTTTTATAATCACTGTATAATGTTTAAGTTCTAACTCAGAGAGTACTTGTATCTGTACTCAGTATCGGCAAGTACCCAATCTAAAGTACTTGTACTTGTACTTGGTTTGAGAAAAACTGGTATCGGTGCATCCCTAGTTTACAGTATCACTCACTAAATGTGACATGTCTATTCTTGGGATCTGAGTCTCAATAAATGTATTTTCTGACATCATTTTTTATTCCGGATACTCCAGTTTTCTTTCCACAGTCCAACAACAGCCATGTTTAAACTGCCTGGAGGCCCAGGCTTACCTTCAAAATCCAGACATGTGATTTTGCTGTGATTTGACTCGTTAACCCTCCTGCTGCCTTTGTGTTAAAATGATCCACAAAGCCTCAGCTGAGACCTCACTGGTCACTTTGACCAGCGGAAGCAGCGTAAGGTTTAAATAAAGTATTAAAAAGTTATCAAAATACTCCATTTACTTGAAGGGGGCATTATACAAAGTCACTTTTTTAGATTATAACATATCCAGAGTGTTGCTTTGACTCATTCATGCATGTTTGAGAAATCTTTGAAACTCAAGGAGCTACCTAAACGCTCAATGGTAGGAGGTTCTTAAAGAGACAGAGGCCAATTTCAAGGCATTTATAGGCTATGATTTAATCTCTAATTTAGTTTTGACAGCATTTTCATTACAACTCATGAAACATAGTTACTTGATTGTGATATATAATTGAATTGTGCGCCTGGAAAATATCACCCCTTTAAATCAAATAAAGTGTAGTGCCCTTGTTGGTGTTTATATTATTATGTCAGATGCAATTAATATGGTCCAAAAATTCTAAAACAATAAATGTGGAAATAATACTTTTCTTTTTTCTGATTTTTTTCTGTTTCTCAAATTTGAGGTCATTGGGTGCAAATTTTTTTTATTGAAACGAATGATTGAACATGCAATGTACAGCCTGAACACTACTATAGTTATTACAAGGACCAATTTGGTGTGCCACCCTGAAGTTTTCACTGGCCTCATCTGGCCACCCCTATGAAAAGTTTCTCAGGGCACTACTGCTGTACAGGGGTTTTACATTAACAAATTCTGCAAAGTACAACTTTAATGTTCAAATAACGAACTGCATTTCATTTGTATTGTTCAGATTTAGGTTTTAATTCTAGCTTCATTTTTTGCAAGACCAAACTGTGAAATAATGTGAATATACCAACAAATGATGGATTTTATTCAAATCCTTGCAAAAGTAATGGGTAAGAAATAAAAATAACATATGCAGTATTGTGATTGTAATCACAATTTAAATGTAATCTAATGCTTCATACACATATAACGTTCAAGCAAAATCAAAATCTTTTTTTAACATATAATGATCTCTTTTTAGACTTAACACAATTTTCTTGCTTTCATATGTTTAATTTTACCATACCTTTGTTTGCTTTGTAGTATGTCATCGTACAGGTCATAAAATTCACAAATATACCCACACAGCAAGCTGCATGCAATGCACAGACTGAGTCTCTGATGGAATTTTTCTACGCCTGACAAATAATCTTCCACAATGGTGTTTACATAATACCTAACAAGTGTTAAATTTGTACTGCTAATCGGGAAAACTGTCAAACCTCTACACTGTGGACGGTGCAGTAATCCATTCCATCATTGTTATTCAGCTCCAATCTCATTACCTCTATTCAACATTTAAGCACATTGAAGATGATGACTGCCATTGCTGCACAATCAGTAAGCATTTCAAACACGCAGTGCACTGAGAAAAAAAAAACTGGTAAAACGGCATTTCTCTCATTTTTAAACTTGCTTCTTCCATTACAAGGTGACATCACCCTGATTTATGAATAATAGTAGTAAGAAACATGGTTCGGGCGTTTCATATTCATAACAACTTAAACATTGTGTGTAAGCAGTCTTTGGATTTCATGCATCTAAAATTACACTTTCCCAAGGATTTTTCTCCCCCAAAAGCCAATGAAATTCAGCCACTGAATGTTTCATCATGTCTCTGCCAAAGACGTTATTGAGAAATTACTGAAGAGGCAATGAGTCAGGAAGCAGTGTGACAGTAGCCCAAGTGGAATCCAGGAGAGATGTATTATTATGATATTTTCTTGGAGGATTCTGGAATTGAATTCTGATTCAGTGGAATATGATTTTAAAGTGAGGTTATGCTATCCCCTGATAGATGATACACAGGCAACAGCCACGGTACACAGAGCATCGCAATAGATACAGTGAGTGTGGAGCAGCCATGCACAGCACCACCAGGTTGCATACAGATGAAGCTCAGGCAGCAGAAACAACGAAGCAAATGCATACAAAAGGATGTAGAGGGAGAGTTTACCTCCCAAATGTAACCGAACAACTGAGATACTTGTAAAATGGAGCTACCCCACATGAAAGAAATATTAAAAGTTACTTTATTGGCTTCATTGATAAACTTAATTGAAATATGTTCATTGCAAATTTAAAAAAATGTCTTTGAGAAAAGTTCCTTACTTTCCTAAATTTTACACAAAACATTTTTTCAAGTGATAAACAACACACAACACAGAACCACATTATCAGCCACCAGTGCTGGACTGGCCATCGGGCATAGCGGGCACTTGCCCGGCGGGCCGGTGGTGATTTTGGGCCGGAACGTTTTTTTTTTGTTTTTTTTTTTCTCTTCTTTCTAGCTTATCGGTAGATCAGCCCATTAGTCATGAATGACTGATTTTGGGCTGGACAAATTACAGCAGCTGAGGGCCGATGCCCTCTCCCTCATGGGCCACGGCTGTCAATCAATCAATCACACACAGACAGGAGAACAGAGAACAACGTGCGGCAAAACACAAAAAGTAAGCGCCAAAAAAAGAAAGCTCAACAAATATTATTTAGTGGTTGTAAATTGCAAACATTAAATAATGCCTCATTTCTGTCTCCTGACTCCTTTGCAGGAGGAGGAGAGAAGAGAGACAGACAAAGACGCAGCTCAGCTGTCTATCAAACACGCAGCAGCGAGGTCTGCAGGACGCGCGCTGCCACTGTGTTCAAAAAATAAATATAAAAACACAGCGCAAAGAATGAATTTGATTCATGCATGTGATAGAAACGATGTTAAATAAATGAAAAGATCACTAAACAAAGACTGGGAAATGGGTGAGATCAGGGAAAGGTAAGTCTCAGAAATAAATTTTACAAATTTTTTTTGTATTTTTCATCAGGCTGTAATAAATTACAAAATGTTAATTAATTTAATGTGAAATCTATAATAAAATAAATGTTATGACACATCGATGATGTCCGTCAGAAACATATTTTTTGTCCCACATTCAGGTTTTTAGGATCTGATCACCCTGGTCAGATATAAATCAAGTTTTGTTGTAGTTTATCTTCCTTGTGCAGCTAATTCTTAACACAATCAGCAGTTAGGCTGTTTAGCAATTTAGTTTAGTGATCTTAGTGATTCAGTAACTATCATTTGTTAGTCAAATATAGTCTTTATTAGGTAGTAAAGTAATTGTATAAATAATTGATATAAGTGCAGTACTTTTTAGAAACAGCCAAAGCTCATCAGTACTAAAATGTTAAAAAAAAAAATGATTAGGCTGTTATTCATCATTAACCTTCTGCACTTGCAGATATAATTTAGATGGAATCAGATTTGGAGGAGATGTGATGTTGCCCATTAACATAAAAGTTGCACAAAATTTAAATAAATATATTTAATATATTTATATTTTATACATAAATATGCCCTTTATACTGTTCTTTTCATCTTGTTCTTTTTTTCCTAACATTTATCAGAAAATATATCAGAAGATTTGTGCGTCCTGTCCAGGGTGTATCCCACCCCTCACACTGTGACTGCTGGATATATGAGGACCAGTGACCCCGAAAAGAAGAAGCAGGTATAGATGATGAATGGATGCATTTATCAGAAAACTCTTGTGGACATTAATTACACCCAAGCAGCAAATCAAAGTGTTATTGTAATTATGTTTATTTATTTAATGTGGAGGTGTTACTGTTCAATTTAAAATAATTTTGGTAAAATGTTCTTATGGGCCATTGCTAATTTCTCAGCTACTAGTTGTAACTATGATGTAGCACGGTAAGGGGCTTGTTCTTAAAAACAGTAAAGATAAATAGATTGCATTTGTTAAATTATTTTTTTCACCTGGTTTCTGTTTGTTTTTACTGAACAGTATTTTGGTCACTATGTTGCTGCTAATTGTAATGTAGGTTTTTGTGAATTCCTAAAACCTCAACACATTGTGTCAGTCCAGGTTAATCCACGTTTTTATAGCCTTCATCGTCTTTCCATCAATACCTGGTGGGCCGGTCTCTGCTCAAAATGCCCAGGTCAATTGTTTGTCCCAGTCCAGTCCTGTCAACCACCACTAAAAAATAAAGTGAAAATGTTTTTATTTCTGTCCATTTGTGTTAGTGTGGGTTTGTGTGTTGTGTAAAATACCTCATGAACCAGTGAACAGATTTTAAATATAACCCTCAACAAACTTATTGAATGTAGCCTGAGTGGGGTTAACTGAGCAACTGTAGCACACTCAACAATGGATGTAACTCAGTAAAATAAAAAAACCTCAAGCAATAATGTGGTGCAGTGATACTTAAAAGTTATTATCAACAGGACTGCTCAACTGGTGGCCCACGAGCCACTAAAGTCATGTCCAGTGTTTTCAGTACGGCCTACCAAAGAGTTAATTAAGAAATTACTTTTTTAAAGACTCAAATGACAAATATTTCAGTCAGACTGACATTCAAAGCCATGGTCTTGAGCTGGAAAAGGGTAGAGTGGCTCCTCTGGGT
Organism: Cynodonichthys magdalenae; assembly: GCA_031762555.1. NCBI lineage: Eukaryota > Metazoa > Chordata > Actinopteri > Cyprinodontiformes > Rivulidae > Cynodonichthys > Cynodonichthys magdalenae. Next base: position 6,392,851 of record JARVJO010000024.1, read on the forward strand.
CAGGGAAGGGGTCCAGCACTAAGTGGAGGAGTTATCTTGGGTTTGTGTTCACGAATGAGGGGGAAATGGAGCGAGAGATCATGGCAGATTGGTGCTGTGTCTGCAGTGATGCGGTCACTGTACCGATCTGTCGTGGTGAAGAGAGCTGAGCTAAAAGGCAAAGCTCTCAGTTTACCAGTTGATCTGTATTCCCACCCTTATCTATGGTCACAAGCTCTGGATACTGACCAGTATCTGAATGAGATTTTGGATACAAGTTGATACAAATGAGTTTCCTCTGTGGGGTGTCTGAGCTCTCCCTTAAGCCTGGTTTATACTTTTGAAGAAAATTTTGTAATTGATCAACTGAATGTTTGATGCAGTATTGTATTTTATACTTTCTCATCATTGCAGCAGTAAATTTAAAACAGACGGAGGTGGTATGTGTGTTATCAGTGTTATTTCTGGTATAAACAAAAATGAGTTACGTTTTATGTCTGACGTAAAAGTTACTGCCTTCAGGGGTTGTAAATAGGAAGAGACTGAGGAAGTTTTTAGAAGTTGGGAGTGAGTTTTGCAGAGTCTGTCTTCAGATCCAGTCTGGACAGACTGGGCTGCTTTGTTTGGGTTATCTCAAGGCCTTAAGTTGAGGCCTGCGTTGTGCTGTACCTGATAAGAGCCAGAGATAAGAATAAAGGTTTTGAGAGTAAATCCAGTGGATTCCTGCATTTTTTCAGACATACCATTTTGACAATTGCATTTTTTATTCTACACTTTGATCCACACGTCTTGTTCCCCCTGCTGAGTGACAAAAAATTGCACACCTTCCATCTGCTCTCCTGCTGCTATCCCGCAGTGACAGCCATCTTGTGCATTGCCCCCAGTCAGAACTCTGTGATGCAGACCTTGTGGCTCGGAGTGTGTGATTGGTTAGAACATCGTGGGTGTATTTGTTCAGAAAGAACACAGCAGCACTGAGGAGCTGAAACTTCAATGGGCTATGCCTTCAGGTTATTTTGTTCAAAATTATTATTTTTGTCTGAAGCCAGTTGTTAAAAGAGCTAGGGCAGCTGATTTGATCCTATTGAACGTGAAAACACAGCTGATTTTCAGATGTTCACGTCTTTTTTTTTTCATCGCCACCATTACCGTAAAAAAAAAAGTTTTTTCTTCATGGATTCTTCTTCACACGACACTGATAATTGAGTGATAATTTTAAAAAAAAACACAATATCCAGCCACCTTTATTGTGAACAATAGAGCTAATCAAGGCACTAACGACCAATCGTTTGGCTGATGGCCCTCTTTTCACATGTGACCAACCTGCTTGTCCATCTTATGGAGGCAGTGCTCATAAGGTTTCACCTGAAACTCCTCAGACTGAAGAAGTCTCTTGAAGGAAAGACAAAACATTTCATTAAAGAAAAAACCCGTCCAGAGGACCTACTTATTTTTTCTTTTTGATTTTTCTACCTGGATTATTGAGATGCATCAGGACATGTTGTTCATGTACTTATATGAGCTGTGGGATGGCAGAGGGAGAATCTTTTATAGCCCGCTGCTCCCAGCTCTCTTCAGCTCGTTTATCTTCGCTCATGAAAAAGACATCCAAAATTACTCAATCTCCAACCCGCTGTCTCATGTCTTACCGAAGTTTAATCCAAGCTTCAGAGATAGAATGAGAAACTCAGTCATCCGGGAGGGACTCAGAGTAGATCTGCTGCTCCTCCACATCGAGAGGAGCCAGTTCAGGTCTCACCAGAAGGAGACACAGAGGAAGACCCAGCTGGCCTGGGAATGCTTTGGGATTCCCCACTGGAATAGCTGGCTCAAGAGGCTGGGGAGAGGGAAATCTGGGCCTCTTTGCTTAAGCGCATTATGCCAAAGTTTTTACCCCCTTACACATAAGAACTTGTTGCGTGATTGGTCAGAAGTTTGTGGAAGTGATTGTTTATGCTGAATGCGGTCAGACGCTGCATTTTCCTTCAACCACTCGCTTAAAAAAAAAGAAAACTACTCGCTTCCAGAAGCCGACTGTTGTTGGCTACTCGGAAGCAAACATTTATAAAGATAGTCAAACAGCCAAAAACTCATGGATGGATCTAAAACAGATGTGCACAGAGGAATCGGTCTGATAAAAACTGCGGAGCTTTAACTGAGACAGATTTATTGACAAATAACATTGAGTGACTGGTCTCTGAGGTTTTTTTCTGCACTGTAGACTCCAGTGGGTACAAACCCCATGAGGTGATATATACCGCAGAGGGAGGGTGCTCAGGAGCTATGAATGGTGCATGCGAAAACGAACGCCGAACAACCACTTGACCGCGTAGGCTGACCATACTGAGTGCTTTAGGCTGCTGCCCTTGCAACCCAACCCCGGATCAGCAATGAATAGATGGATTTTAAATCAGGAAAAAAAAACTACTTAACTGGTGGATGTCCGGCCCCTGATCTGTTAGTTTTGGGTAATTATGGCTCCTTGAGTAATTTAGTTGGACAGCCCTGTTCTAAGAGCTAACTACAAAAAATGTTTTTAAAATGTTACCATGAGCTACTGGAGCCAAGTGGATTAATCTATTACCAAAATGTCTCAGGAACCACTCATGAAACACAACCAAGGATTTTAATGAAACAACTAATTAACCTTTGGAGTCAATTCAAGAAAGCTGTTACAACCAGCTGCGCTTAGGAAACACAAAAATCCTACAGCTTTGTGTAATTCACGGATAACAAGTTATAATTTAGCATAGTAAGTGTGAGTCATTCACTACTAAGTTTGTTTTGCTCAACCTTTGTTAATTATTTTGACTTTAACTTTTAGAGTCACCACTGTGACTGTTAGCAAAATATCTCAAACCTCTGCATACACTTTAGTGAAACTTTCAGCAAGTAATCTGTGGCTGTATATGTAAAACTCATTAACATTTGGTCCACTCAATAAAGATGGCCATCACAGCTAATTGAAAATTGTTGTGGTAGTACCTGAGAGTCATATTCAGCACATTCCCTGAGCACCATCAAATCTTGCAAGATCTCACAATAATCACTTCCAAAATGGCCATTACACTGTCTCTTCTCAACTGAACAGGATTTGAGTTGAAATATTTGACATAAAAGGCAGCATGTGACATTAATTTCTTCAAAAAATGCTTAGCTTTAATTCTTTTCAAAATTACCCTGCCTGTAGCATTAACAACTGAAAGCTTAAGCTGACTTATTCTATACAGTCTTGCATCTGAATGCACCCTAACCTACGTGGTTTGTCCAGATCACAGCACGTAGGCCTGAAAGGCAGTGGGAAGTGGAGAAGCATTCTAGAAATAACATTTTATACGTTCTACTGCTTTTTACAAACAAATAAAGGTTAAAACAGAGCAGCCACTTTTTTGAATGAAAGTTTTTTTCAGATGATGCAGTTCTAAAAAAAAAAGAGCAATCTATTAATGCATCAGCCTCCTTTAAGGGTGACTGTGGTTAAACCTAGTCTTAATGGACCACTTTTCAGCCTCATTTTACCATCTGTCAAACGAAACAGAAAACTTACTGAAAGCAGGTTTATTGACATTTTTGCCTCCACCTCAGTGAGCACATGCAATATAGACGAGTGGATACATATTAAAGAATAGCAAAGAAAGGATTTTTGTCCCCCCTCACATAAATTAAAACATGTTTTTGGATATTTTTATGTGGCATCATTGATTATCATTTAAAACAAGAGTTTTCATATCCTTTTTTGAGAACACTCTGATCTTATACAATTCACAAAATGAGAAGGAGCTGAATGGTTTAGGTATTTATCTGACACCTCATCTTGTTGAACATCTGTTTAGGGAAGTATGAATTTTATGACTTATCATAACCATTAGGACATGCATTTTACTGCCAAATGTAACATATTTTGAAAATTACCAGACTATATTACCAGACTGTATTTTGTAATTTCCCCCCTTGTGATGAATGAATGAATGAATGAATGAATGAATGAATGAATGACTTTTTTTATTTCAGACAATTAACAAATTTAAATAA
>JARVJO010000024.1:6422985-6443439 GCA_031762555.1 Cynodonichthys magdalenae
TCAATGGATAAGGAACAGAAAATTGATTGTTTATCAAGTTATTTATTTAGCTATATTTTTATTTATATATATTTTTTTTTTTTGTGATATAAGGTTGTTTGTTAGAAGCATATCTGAAATTGATTTATTTATTATTTAAATTTGTTAATTGTGTGAAATAAAAAAAGTCATTCAAAAGTCATTCATTTCTTATGGGGGACCAAGTTGTGCCCCAACAGCCATGTAGGTTTCAAAACTATAAGACATTTGCAGTTGTGTCACAGATGAGCTAACGGCTAAAACACGTGAGAAAGTTGCACTCAGAGTCCACATCATTTTCAAATTGACATTTTCTCTTGCAATTCAAGCAGAGAAAAGAACTTGTGCAATGATCAAGCAGGCAGAGGTTAAAGGGGAGGGCAGATGTGGTGCTGCAGGTGAGAACCAAAGCATGTAAAAAGGATTAGGGAGGCAAGATGAATTATAAGGCTCCAAGGATAAGAACCAGAGGGAACTGACAGATCTACTGTTTCCCCGGCTTGGCAGCTCAGCTGCAGAGACAGCTGCATTAAAATCTCAGGGACAAAGAGGGAGTTTTTCTATATCCCCACTCACTGCTGAAACACTGTATTGACTGTTTGGCAGGAAACAGGTTTGGCTGAGGAGCTGCTTGACCCTGAGAGCACATTTTCATTATTTAGAGGTGTTTGTGCAGCAGTGTCAACTTTTCAGAGAAAAGAATTGGAGGAAAGAAATAAAAAAAAGAGAAGTGCAGATGTACAATGGTCAAGTTTTACTGTTTGGAGTCTCGCATGAATTAAACAGAAATTAATGTGTTGTGTCATAATTTTAGGGCAGGTTCTTTAAATGCAACACTCTGCTGTTGCGTGAAGCATTACCATCACTTTCTGTCTTTCTCCATTAAACTGGTTCATAAAAGTTTATTTTGATGCATCTTTAAAACTTCCACAGACAGTCTATTTCTATAACAACTTGTTCTGATAAACTCTGCATTCACTACATACGGTTTGACTTTCTTTAGGCGCAGTTACCTACAGAATAATATAAATCAACCCAAAGCAGATTATAGACTATTAAATTATTATATACACTGTTATTTAAATGACTTGCATCATAGCTCATCTAAGCACCTTGAAAATGGCCTCTGTCCTTTTAAGAACCTCTTACTGTTTCTGACATTCCCACTTCAGCAATGCTTGATGCCATTTACAACCTTTCATTGGTGTGTTGTAAATGTTGTTTCTTTGGCATCCAAAAATACATTTCCTTGATGAAGGCCTTTTTTTAATCTGAGAAGGACTGGACTGAAAACAAGTTATTATAACAAGTTCAACAAACATGCTGCTGCACCAAGTCCGGTGGAGCTGTGTGTGTGTTGGTGGGGTGCTCTGTGGATCAGGGGCTCAGCTTGGGACTGAGCTCCTGGGAGGAGCTTTGTGGAAATAGGCGGTGCTTTGTACCAGCAAGTGCTTTCGCACCTCCAAATCGTGATGACGGGAGATTCAAGGATTTCTCAAATATGCATAACGAATCAAAGCAACTGGGTTCATTTTTGCTGAGGGAATAATATAAAATGATTTACAGCTCAAAGAAAAAGTTGATTTTGCATAATAACCCCCCTTTAATTAAAATAGTTTGATTGTAGCAGGACTTGGCGTTTTTATTACTTGCATATGATCTGTTTACTTTACTCCATCATTATGCTATTTGATGCGCATTAGTGAAATGCCACCTGGTCGCCTCCACAAAACAGCAAAAATTGAAACCTTTAGAACAGATTGGACAGAAACATCAGCCCTAAGACATTGTTTGGACTGTACTGATGTCTCACAGTTGATAAAAATAAAACTTCTAACCACAGGGTGGCATTGAAATGCTCTGATCTGAGAATAGTTGGTGCCTCTGTTCACAGAACTAGGTGCTTTCCTATCAGTTGTCATCATTAGTGTCTGTTTTATTTGTTCATTTCTTATTTTTGTTCAAATTAATTTTTGAGTAGTTTGTTATTTTTACTGTCATTCAAATAATAAGTATGAAAGCAATGCAAAATAATGTATTTTATTGCACGGCACTTGTTTGAGAATAAAGGCTTGTGTTTGTACTTTAGTCCATTTCTGTAAAAAAAAAATAAATGCTGCAGTCTACAGTGTTCTGTATATTTCCACAAGTTGAGGACTTATGATGACTATCTATAAAGGACATATTCTAGCCCATATTGATGAATATAAAAACAAGTGGGACACAAATCCAGTGCTGAATTTTCTTCAAGGCCTTTTGAAGTCAAATTGAGGTTTTGATGTACCTTTTTAGCTATCCTCCATTTTTCTTTAGCTTCAAAACCTCCATTTACATTGTGTTTGTTGTTATTTCCTCCTCACTTTGCAAACAGATGGAAAAGCTTCCTGGAAATGCTTTTCCACTTTCTTAAGTGTTTTGTTGCTTGGTGCACTGGTTGTTTTCACTCAGATTGCTGCACCTCAGCTCGAGTCAGTGCCTGCTGATGTTTGAAACAGCGTTTGTCAGAGAGAACATTTTAAATACTTTAAAAATGCCTCACCTGGCATTTTCCTATGTTGATATTTGATAAACTTTTACACAAACAATCTAATTAAAGTTGAGGGTTTTGTTTGTGAATGAGTTATCTAAAAGGTTGTTTAGGTCCTCATTTCCATTTCAAATCTAAAACTGTAATAATACCACAGCAATCAAAAAAGTATTTCAGATTCAGCTTCAAGTTAAGTTAGTCTTATAACACACATCACAGTGACAAGGAGACTTGTGTACAAAGGGTGTACATACCCAACAACATTTCATATGCCTTTTTTCATGCCAAACTTCCAATGTACACATAACAAAATGACTATGAAAATGTGTGCAGTCATTTCAGAGTAGGTTGTTAGACCAATTGGGACTGTGCCAGTTGACTTTGAGCTGAGACGTTCCAGCTGTGTGAAAGGAAGCTTATGCGCAAATTCAGATTGGAGGACTCTCTTCACCTCACCTGCTCCATCCAATCGCTGCGTCACGCGTCCAGCTGCAGTCAATCAGCGTCAGATCCTCGCCTCACCGTACCAACCATCTCTCAGGGATCCAGGTCTAAAGGTCCAGCACCCTAGGATCAGTCTGCTCTCCAGACGTGTTCAACCCACTTCCACCCTCGCCTCCACCTTCATCTCAGGCTTTTCCGGCAACCTCTTCCCTCAGGCCTCCACACCACCACCAGTGTCCAAACCCCAGGGGGGGGAGATGTTATTCCTAAAACCTAAGCTGATTGCTAGCTCACAGCAGTTCGCTGCACCCACGTCTTCTGCCGAGGCTCGAGCGCCAAATAACTTTTTCATATCAATAAAACAGTTTAACTGCTATATTTTTTTGTGTGAGTCTTTCCAGGTTGAAATGAAATTATACCCATACTGTATGTCAGCCAAGTAGGATGTTCAAATGCAACTAACCAACATTGCAGCAAGGTGGCTAGGTTCATTGTATAATTCATTCATTCTAATAAACAGCATAATTGGGAACAGGCAACAAGCCGGTGGAGTGCCGGGTGGGGGGGCTTATGAGTAAGTATCCTAATTGTCCTAATGACAATTCCTTGGTTACACATCAAGCCGTACCTCCTAAAAATCATCCTGTTTTCACTGCATTACTAGTCTGGTTCAAGTGAATGATCTACCCCATACAGCCCCTGTGTTTATAGTTAGGCCAATGGGCACATGGGTAAAATTTAAAAAGCCTCAGCATCAACCCCAGAGCACGTCACAGCATTAGCAGCTAAACAAATGTAATTTTATTATATAAACACACATATTTATGACCCATCATATCGAAACAAGGATCAAGTCAAATTTGGTCAAAACCAACGAATCACATTTTCAGATTCCTGGCTTTAAAAGCTATTTTGCTTTCTGGATCATTCTGATGACATGAGAAGTTCCAGAGATATGACTTCATTTTGTATTCTTGATAATGATGATACATTAATATTTGGTCTGAATAGGTAATTTTAAAAGCATTTTTTTTACGTACTTATAAGGAGGAAACCTCAAACAGTATTTGAATTTTGAGATTTCCCAGCTGGAAAGAAAGCTTTGCTAGCTCACAGGGAAAAATTTTAAGCTTTGAGTTTATTTTCCTCAAAATCAGTTTTTTGTTACTAAAGTGCAAAAAAGGGCTTTAATTTTTTTTTAGGATTATATTTCAGACAGTTTATTCAAATGATTCAATGATAAGGCATTTATTCATATTTTGACAAAATTCAATTATTGCAAACGTTTTAATCAAAACTGCCTTTTTGTCAACATTTTAGACCTGATTCTCGTTTCGATATGACGGGTCACATATTTGATTGCTTTTTGACGTATCATTCTTTCACCATTTGCCATCTCATACAAGAAATTACATGTTGGTCATATTTTCCTTTTATTTTGGTTTGGGAAATAGTTTAAATAGTACTGAAGGTTGTCTATAATTATGTCAGGGTTAAAGCAAGTGATTGTATTCTTCAGGTATCTAAGGCTAGGTTCTCAATCTTCAAAGTCAAGTGAATCATGTGAAGTGTTCAGGTTGTCTGTAAATTACATGGATTCCCCCATGTAGTTTACATGAACGCTTGCATGAAGGGCAATCTTATAGAATTTTTTTTTAAACTTTGTTTCAAATTTATTAAAGTTTCAGAGCCATTTTAAGATAAGTTCAGCACCTCCTTGTCCTGCCTCTGTGCCCCTGCAACCCTGTTATCGCCACATCTCAGCATTTGAAAGATTCCTTAGAGGCAACTGTCAACAGTGTGATGTCTAATTAAGCCACGCCCTCCAAAAATTGGACTGCATTCCTGTAGTGGGGTGGATTAGGATCAACCATAGTGAATTAGATGCATAATGATGACTCATACCAAGTTTGGTGTATTTTGGCCTTTCTACGTGACAGTTACAGCTTTCTGAAATTGTAACAGACGGACGAAGAACATTTCTAAGCCCCCTGCCTCGGGGGACAAAAATGCATGAGATAGGTATCAATATTCTAAAAAGTTTGATTGATCTGCTTACCCCACCTCAATTCGACATGAAAAATAAATAAATTCGGACCTGGGTTGCATTTGCCTGCACTGTGAACGTAGCCTAAAGCAAAGTTTTGCCTATAAGCAAATCCTAGTTGCGTTGAAGAAGGTTGATAGAAAAAAGAAGACGTAGGGAGGTGAAGGTGTTGTTGGGCAGTAGGAGAGAAAACCCATTGAATGGCAAGGGTTAGATCTTATGAGGCCAAACAAACTCATGTAGAATTTATGAGCACACAACAATGTGCACTCAAGACTATTAACAATCTTTTGTAAGGCAATAATAGGTTTTTGTTTTATTAATTTTTATTGTTTCCATTGTGGATTCAGATCATTGTGTTTGCTGTGGTTATAAAATAGCTGGACATCATGGATGCTGGTCTTCTTTAATTTCCATTTAAATCAGTTAATTAAAGCCAAACAAACAAAACAGCTCCAGTTTCTCTGTGTTTAACAACACAGCTAACAAACAACATTTCTTTGTCATTAAATTGTGTAAGTATTGGGAAAAAAATAAAATAGATTGCTTTATCCCCAAACCTTCATATCCTAGGTGAGCTGAATTCACGTAATGCACATGCTTGGCTATTAAAGTTTTAGAGCCTTGTGAATTAATGTTTAATCCTTATAGAGTCAGGCAACAAGAGCAATATGTTACTTGTTCTCCTTCCTTTAGGCTACTTGGCAGCCAAGAGGCTCAGTGCAGTTGGAGCTGTGGCCTATTTACCTTAGGGGAAAGAAAAGGCAGCATTACAAAGAAAAAAAAAACTACTTTAACTAACTGTCTTTTGTGATTGTTTAATAAGGAATTTGCGGCCTGGGAAGACCTTTATATTGTTGCTGTTGTATCATACATCTTGACATAACAGAAAATTTAATCTAAATATCATTTTTAAGACTTTCTCAATATGAGCCAAAATAATAATTAAAAGACTCCAGTTGCCTTATTGTACCAAGTACGAAGACATCTCCTCCCCTCAATGTCAAGATAATATTCTCGACTAGATTGTGACAATGATTACAGCTGACTTACAGATTTTTTTATTTTATTTTATTTTTTTAACTGCAGTAAAATAGCATAGATGAATAAACGGACAAACAGAGGAGCTGTTCTTTGAATTGAGTTGTACTTTTCAAGCTGGAATTGGATTTAGTATATTTCATTCATGCTTGAATTCCTAGAATTTCTCCAAAGAGAGTTTCTAGAAGCAGCACACTTGACTCAGCATGTGGTTTAGGAAATGAACTGGAGAACCTCCTTTTGTGGAGCAAATGTTAGGGAAGTACAATGTGTGTGTGTGTGTTTGTGTATGCTAATAAAAATGTCTATGAGCACAAAGTACAACGATTAAATAAAATGGCCATTCAAGATTGATTTCTGTGTTTCATTTTTGTGTAAGACTTCAATTACGTATGCGACAATTTAAGCTCAACCAGCTCTTTTCTGTTTTATAAATAATGGATCTACACAAAACATTTTAGTTTAATTAAATGAAATGGGAGAAATAAACAAATAAAACTGAAAACTAGTGCGTGAACATGTATTCATACCCTTTGCTTTGAAGCCCCAATCATCACCGTCAGAAGCCACATAATTGGTTCAACAAAATTTGCCTGTGGGTAAACTAACTCTCAAATGATTTCAGTGTATAGATGGTCTGATAGCCCCCAAGCAACAGCAGTTTAACACCTTTAAGTAAAAACTACCACCAGCAGGAGATAGCATGAAGAACAAGGAACTTTCTACACAGGTCAGAGACAAATTTGTAGAGAACAGATCAGGACTGCGTTGTGTAATAAAATACCTCGAAGACTGAAAATCTTGTGAAAATTACAAAATACAATCCTTTCAATCACTCTCTGCCAAAGCCAAACAGCTGTGTGTCTGTCAGTTATGGTTCATGAACCAGTGGATACAATTTAAACAAACATTTTAAATGTAACCAATGGATTCCACATTCACAACTGATTACATTTTAGAATTAACACAACTCAGATGCCTATCAACGACCTTAGAAGCAACATAAATTGCTATAACTTTGGAAATTTTACAACAAATAAGCTAAAATTTGTTGCAGTAGCTGATAATCAGTCCAAACATACATTCCAAGTGCTGCATATTGAGCAACATTTTTGCTTAAAGCTTTTGTCATTAACTGTTGGAGTCAGCCCTGTCTCTGTCAGCAGATTATCTCATGAACCAAAGGATAGGTTGCTCATAAAAAGTAATCATTAAATGAACATTTACAATTAATTAGTTTTTGCAGTCAACCCAAGTCAAGATGGCTGTCACAGCAAAGTGACTTCAGCCAAATTGGCTATGGTTATACATGAAATTTCAGTAAATTCACTAAATTGCATACATTTATTTTCCAGGTTTGACCAAAACGACTATATTTTTGTCATTTCTCAACGTATAATAATCCATTTCATCACTGAAAGGTCTTTTTGGTGGAATTTGAGTTTTAAATCTGTTAGCTACATTACTTTACGATCCTCCTTCAATGGAATAAAGTGCAGTGCATAGGGTGCTGAGCATGGACATGCCCTTCCTACTTCTTGTTGTTCCAGGCAAAATGTTTCTAAAGCATTTCTTTGTTTTTTTGAATTTTTTTGGCAGCCAACAAAAACACATGTTGAACCCGAACTCATGATTGAACTGTTCAAGCCACCAGTTAAAGCGAAAGCAACTGGTTTTGTTGTTATCATAAGCAATGACTGACTCTCTGAATAAATGAATCTCTGGTTCTCTCTTTGCATACCGGTAATATGAAACCGGGGGTTGGAAGTAGAGGTTTGTCATTGCAGCCTACATACGCTTTTACAGAAGCCTGTGGATAAATGTGAGGCATTAGAACAGATGATGCTCAGTAGATATTATTGGTTCTGAAGATACCATAAACCGACCCAACTGGTCAAAAAACGTGCCAATCAAAGTGGGCCTGCACAAGCAATTTGATACCTTGATATTAAAATTAGAAGCAATCATACTAGCCAGGATCTTCAATGGCATTTACATCATAAAGGATAAATAGATTTAAACAAGATCCAGAAACATTCACACTTTTTAAAACTCAGTGAGAGTAAGATAAACGAGGTGAAGTGGAAAACTGTCCTGTGGTTTAGCAAATCCAAATAGACAAAAAAAAAAGAACCATCTGGCTTGTTATTCAACCATAGTTTAAGTTTTTTGGTTTTTTTTAACCATTAAAACCCAACCTACCCGGAGTTTTGTATCTAAAGTTTAACCTTGTATCAAACGTTAATGTGTTTGAAGTGTCATTGTTATCTTACAGGCATGTGTAACTTGTGCGCATGACCAAACTCCGCGTCTCAGAGCTCTCCCACGTAGGCGTGCTCAGCCTGTTTCTGTCACGGTGAGGCAGGAGGTAGCAGTTGCATTTTTCTTTTTAACATTAAAAGATGAATATTTGTAGATCCCAGATCCCATCAAAGACGTGTCTCTGTTTAAATTAAATTTTCCATAAACTCATGAAGTTCTCTCTATGGATCAGTTTCAGCTGGTTGTAGTTTGTCATAAATATCTGTTATTCCTACAAAATGTTTAAACATTAATAAGGTGTTTTGTTTGTTTGGATGTGCTAAACTTTTAATATTTTTAAAATAAACTGAGTGGTAACTGTACTGTGATAAATGTAATTCATACATTATCAAATATGAAAATTAAATAGTATTAAATGACTTCATGAATTATGATCCTCTTTGAAATAGTCATTTTATGGGAGAACTCTGTCAAATTGATAAAATATATAAAAAAATAATTTATACTTTGCAAATAACTTTCTGTAAACACTTAAATTACTTCATAGTAAACTACAGAAAAATTATTTTAAAAAACTGACAATCCCTTCAGAATGTTGTTGGTTTTGATGGTGCAGATTAAAGTATAAATTTATAAGTTGTTGCATGATTGTTTTGTGTATAAAGGTATAACTGGAGATTAAGACACAATTAGGCCAAAGTTTTCAGTAGATGCATTTTTCTTGGATGTTTCCAATTAAATAACTGCACTTGTACAATACAGCTAATGAACCCGAGATCACTAATTATCTTTATATTCAGTGTTTCATTGAGTGACACATGCGATTCTTGGTCATTATACAGCACGATTCCCCAACAATCGCTGATATTTTTTGTTTTTTCAGTCTTACATTTCATACAAGGTGGTATTGAAAAGGTCTTAAAAAGTCTTAAATTTGACTTGCTAAAGCCTGTAGATACCCTGCAAGGATGAAAAGCTGCAAAGATGCTTTTGACCTAAAACTGAACAGACTCCACAAATGAGGAACCGGCTCATATTCTTTTGGTCACCATAATTTCTCAAAGCACACACTTGTTTCTTAACAATTTCTTGTACAGCCTTCCAGATAATCATGTATTGCAAAACCACCTCAAGTACTTAGACTAAAAAAAGAAATCACAAATTGAGCAAAATGTCACATCAAACCTGTGATCCTTGTGGCTGCAGGAGTTTGAAAGATGGAGAAATTTTGCTTCCTCTTGCTTTGACAGTTGCCAAGGGAAAAAAGCAAACAGACTGCAAAACTAAATTTTTATGACTTCTTCTTTGAGTATAAGTTGATATATGTATGACTTCAGTTTGCTTTATATACTATCAGGAATGCTTTATTTAGAGCTTTTTCACTGTACTGTTAGTTGTATCATTGTAAATATACGTACTACTGTACAAAAAGTAATGAAATTTGTTTGTCGTAGATTATTTATTTGTTGTAACAATGCGTCATGGAAATAAATTTTATAAGGAGCACCTGATTGGCAGCACCTGGAGGTAGCAGAAGCTCATAACATGTGTCAGCAACAGCAAAATAAACTGTTTGACAGAGAAGATTTGGTATTTTTTTAATATGCACTACCCACATTACTGCTAATCTCATAAATGCATGTTCCTTACATATGTAGCACCATTTAAAATGGAAAATAACATGCTTTCTAACAGCATAAGATTGATTTCCAAGTAACATTGTTACAACAAAAAAATAATCCACCAAACACACATTTCCTTACTTTTGTGTTAAATTTAGATCTATAGTAAAACGTTCAAAATGACATTTTTTTGTCAAGCCTGATTTGGTAAAGTTCATTCTCACTTTGTCTCAAACTACTTTCTGATCAGCTACAAGGCTCTTTGCTTACAAGAGACAACTACTATGAGACTTATTTGCTGCTTGTTTTCTTCTGAATCTGATTGTCTCTCTGCAGTCATTTTTGGATCTCCAAACAAAACAGGAAAAAATAGAGGAACTGAAACAACATGATTGTTTTTCATTGAAATGCAATCAAGCTTTTGATGAGCTCTTGTTCTCTCTTTCACTTCCATTTCCTTTGCACCCATCTCTCTCTGTTCTCTCAGGTTCAGAAACATTTTAAAACTGTGATATTTTTAAGCTCAGTTTGACTTCAGACTGCCATTTAGAGCACACAATGCCCAATTCTTTCTGATAGTTAAAGTTTTGGAATTACCCCTGTCCAGATCAGTGTTCCACAAGTGACATTGAGTGCTTTAAGAGGATTACATCAATGATCCTCCATTTTCCATCTGCATAGTAAATTGTTTAAAATTAGTGTGACTCTAATGAATATGATGCTTAGAGAAAAGTCTATTAGCCAGTGTCTCTTTTTTTTCCTGCTTCCTCCTGATAAAATTAAGGATAAAAAAGCAAAAGAAAAGCCATGTTTTCCTTTTGAAGTGTGAAGAATGGGCATGGGGATGTGATTTGCAGACATGGTTGTCAGATTTCTGGTTCCAGTTTTGGAGACTGAGAGGCCTTTTGCTCGGTTTTGTGTGGAGGTTTATTGCATTTCAGCACCGTGGGCTGCAGCGTTTTGTCATGCAGGGGTGCCTAGATGGTCCGGACATGGGCTATTTCCCTCTCTGCCCAGAAGAAAGAAAACTACACATCAGTCTAAGGTGCATCTTGTCTTTTGCCTCCATCCACACACTGTATCTCACCTCCAAATCTGCTCTTCATCTCACTTAATCTAGCATGCTTATGTGACAGAGACTGAGATAATTTCTTGCACCGTGCTCTCTACTCCAACTAATTTGTCCTTTCAAGACAGCTAG
Source organism: Cynodonichthys magdalenae (assembly GCA_031762555.1). Taxonomy (NCBI): domain Eukaryota; kingdom Metazoa; phylum Chordata; class Actinopteri; order Cyprinodontiformes; family Rivulidae; genus Cynodonichthys; species Cynodonichthys magdalenae. The sequence continues at coordinate 6,434,148 of JARVJO010000024.1, forward strand.
CTCACATTTTTGGCAGGTGAGACGGAATGTAATTTGATTTGATTACTGGTCACTGTGTTCTCTGACTTTTGTCAAAGTTGTAATTTTACTCCCACTCGCAGACCAGTGAGCGGTAGAGCCACATGGCGGCATATAATCTGCTATGGCACATTCAGAACTCTCTGAAAGTGACAGTTTCACTGTAATGTTAGTGAAGAAAATTTTGTAATCAATTAACTGAAAGTTTGATGCAGTATTGTAATATATACTTTCTGATCATTGCAGCAGTAAGTTTAAAACAGACAGAGTTGGTGTGTGTTATCAGTGTTCTTTCGGTATAAACAAAATTGAGTTATGTTCTACGTCTGATGTAAAAGTTACCACCTTCAGGGTTGTAACCAGGAGACTAAAGAGGTTATAACGTTGAAGTTTTTGTAAGATGAGAGAGTTTTGCAGAGTCTCTGTTCAGATTCAGTCTGAACAGACTTGGATGTTTGTTTGGGTTTTCTTCGAAGGTCACACAGGCCTGTGGTGCGTACTGCTGAAACTGGAGTCAGAAGACGAGAATAAAGTTTTTGAACGTAAAACCAGTGGATTCCTGCTTTTATTCGGACATACCATTTTGAAAATTGCATTTTTTATTCTACATTAGGTTGTTCCTCCTCCATCAGCACAGTGGCAATCTTGAGCTTCAAGTGCTGTGAGAGGGGAATGGCATGACTAAGACATTCCACCCGTCTCTGATTGGCTGTTTCTGACCTGGAGCGATGTATTTCTACAAACGGATGTAGAACTACTAGGAGGAGCTTTATTTTTTCACATATTATCTGTCTCATATTCTACTGTCAGAACATAAGGATAGTTTGAACAAGCATGTAAAAAGTTGCAGCTTTAACTGAGGCTCTATGTTCACCATTCACACAGAATCACAAATTGTTACATAGTTATGCACAAACAGAAAGACTGTTAAATATGTAAATAAACATATCAACAACAAATTCAAGGGTTCAAATTGAACTTTGTCTCATGGAGGACAGCGGTGCATGTGTAAAAATGTGCAAACGTGCAAAAAAGATTTGTACTGTTTAAAAGAGACATGAAACAGAACAGCAAGTAAGAAGAGCATAAAGGTGGTTTTAAGAACATCTGTTTCAAGAGGCAAAGCAGAAATCTGCATGTAAAGTTATAATGAAATTCCTCTCGTACGCAAATGCAGTCAGCAGAATTTCAGGGGGGGGGAATGAGCGGCTATAGCACATGACCTGAATTTGGAAAGCCCAACATTATCATGACAAACAAAAATCCCTCACCAGCTGGAAGATAAAGGTGCAGTGCCACGTGGATTTAAAACACCAGGGGTGAAAAAAAAAACTAAAACTCTGAGAATAAAGATGGAGCAACATCATCCTTAGATTGCAGATTTTAGTTCATATGATTTCTAACATGCAAGTTTCTGAAAAATATGTTAAAAATACTTCAGACTCTCTAGGGAGGAATTTGGATGAAAACAGACTTTCTTTGAGTAGCACTGAAAAAGCTGCATGAACTTGACAGAACAACAAGGGGCTTGCCTGACCGCAGAAGCTGTGAACTTTCTGAAAAGCAACTTGATATAAATCTGAGCAATTTTTGTCGAATTTTTCCGTCTGAGCACTGACTTATGTAAAGATGTTTTTTATGGGAGATTTCTTTGCAGAAGGCAGCATTTTTTGCTAGATAATGTACGAAAAAAGGAAGGAAAACATTTTCTGTTTGTGTCAAAGCAGCAGAGGACACTGACTGCAAGGCAACATATATTTACTTTACACACTCCACCACAACTATACCAAAGGCATTGACACTTTTTGGGGATCTTTTTGTTTGGTCCACCACTTTATATTATCATTTTGTTTTAATCTGATTACTGGGCTATTGGCACATCTGGTGATATGATGCATATCACAGCACAGGTGGGTCACGATATGATGTATAACAATATACTGCCAAGTTTTCTAAAAAAAATCTAATTTTAAAAGAAGGAACACACCATGAAATACATGCATAAAAACTAAGTTCATCATATCTGTAGGCAATCAGAAGAACACTGAACAATAGTGAGAATTACATTTGTATTTCACATTTCTTCATAGAACTTCCATCCATTAATCCCTAATGAAAAATCTATACAATGCTTTTGGGAATGGATACCATATGAGGAAATGAAATATTTCAATTTTTTCAGTGAATCATTATTTTCTTACACCCCTACTGATTACCACAATTTGCATCATTGTCTACATTTTCCCTTGGGTCATTGATGAATACAGAGAAATCAAATAAGTCAATGACTTCTTTGTTTTTTTTTATTCACTTTGCACTCAGCCAAAGGTAAAAGGCAATAATTTGTTGGAGGATGTCTGTTTGTGGACAGTTGTTTATTTGTCTTTGTGCTAATTTTCTAATGAACTAGTGTATGGATTGTAATGAAACGTAGCAACAACAAACAATATGTACCTGTGCTGATGGTAAATGATCAACTCGAAGAATTTGTTCAGGTTTTAGTCAAAAACAAAAATAAGCCATCAGCCACTGCTTTTGCAGAGCAGAGAAATGCTTAAATGTCATCCACAAAACTGGACATTATCTCCCAAAATTGTCAGTTTTAGTAAATCTAGCCCTGCCTTTTGTTTATGTTATTTACCAAACAGCACATACTGAGAATGTTTTTTTTTTCATAAATTTCTAGAAAGTTTGACTTTTCAGTAACAAAAGTTCAGACCTGCTGACCTTTACATATAATTTCTTTTTTAAAGTACTTCTTTCTCAGCTTCTTTTTTCAGACCTGGAGGCTGTACATCCATCATTTTCATACAGTGCTTACAGGATCAGATAATGTTATCTTAAGATTTTGACAAGTGTAAATACTGTGGTAATTAGGGCTGAGCCATGCCGCATGCAGCCCCAGATGGCCTAAGGTGTCCTGACCATGCAGCCAATCACTTCCAGCTGGACCACCTCCACTCACCAGCTGGAAGATTTCAGCAGTTATCCTGGGGGGCAAGACAACATAGATAACTGCCCAATCACTAAAACCAACTGAGGAGAAGAACTAAGCAACACAGTGTCAACTCTTGTCTTTGGTTTAATAGAGTTCCTGTTTCATTGCAATTTTTCTTCATCCGTTTTGTTGGGCAAATTCTTCTGCTGCAACATTTAAAGGAAACGTGCCACCACCTCAGGTTACAATAAAAAATCAACAATCAGGTGAGATGAGGAGGCTTGTATTTATCATCTGACATCAACTCTTGTTTGAAAATTTCGAAAGATAGCACTGAAGGTAATGGATTGTTTTATTATTTTTCAACTTCATCTAGTTGATCTCACGAGTTAATAAATCTGTCAATAGTAAAATTTCCTCTCACAGTAGATGAAATTTATTTCATTGTTCAGAACATGGATATTTCCCATGAATTATGTCTCCCATATTTCCCCCCACCATATAACAGCATAAGAATGAAGCCCAGATAGGGGATGTCTGTGAAGCAATGACTGTGTCAGTGTAATAATGGTGCCTTTGAGTTATGTGTCTGGAGAACACAAGATGGCAGCCCCCCCATTACCAGTACTCCCCACCATCTGGGCCACATCTCACTCAAGGCAATTCCACAGCGTCTTTTCTGTCTCATTTGCTGTCTCTCTGCTCGTCTCTTGTCTTTGCCTTCTCTGTTTCCCATGTTTACGCTCATGCTCATTTTGTAAAACAGACACTATAAACAGTTCACCATTTATAGGCGGTGATAAGGACAATATTAAACTGTATTGACCGTTTTTTTACTAAGATAGAATCAACCTACCTCTGCCCTCAAATTCAAGCTGTAATATATGCAAGATTTTTTTTACTGAACTCATATCATGGTTATTAAATGAGATTCAGATTTAGATAAAATGCTAAAACTGCTGACTAAAAATATAAATGTGGTAAAACAGCAATAATTTCTTTCCCAGTCAATGATAATTTTAGATTTGATTTGCTCTGTAGATTTTTTTTGTCCAATATCTTAGTATTATCTAATGAAGCACTCAGTACACAGCAGCACGACTGAAACGTTAGGATGCTCTCATGTAAACTGGGAGGAAGAAGTGCTTTAAAAGTCTTATCGTCACCAGTTTATTCTAAAGAACATCACCATCAGAAAAAGATGCATTAGCTGCTGTTTTAATTGCCATGTATGTCAGTGTGAATTTCATGTTCCAAACCCTTAAAGATCTGTGACTCTGCAATGTTTATGACACAGTCAGAAATCCCTTTGGCATAAAAAATCTGGAATTCACCTTGCCTAACAACAGATGCTCTATATCAATTATGTACTAAAGTCATTAGAAAATTATGTCCTGAATGGCAAAAGAAAAAAAACACAGACATTTGGGTGATGTAGTGCCTTGGAGGAGAGTTGTCCTTGATTTTTTTCTACAACAAACACCAAATAAGTTTGAGCTTGGGTAAACAATTTTTTATTAACTTTTTTTTTCATGCTCCTCAGCCCATGTCCCTCAGAGAAGTCTTTGGTTTTTGTTGATTCTAACACTCTGTGCATTTCTGATCGTGTTTCAAAGGTGATGATTGAAGTGATAATTCACATCTTGACTGATGCTGTATAATTGGGCAGGGTATCTGTTGTTAGTCTCTGATGAAAGCGCTCCTCTTATCCACAGCTGCGCTACTTCCTTTGATGGCACTTGTTTTAATCATTGCCATGCAATCCCAAAACTCATGTCTAACCCAGTATGTAGCAATGAAGCATCACTCTTTTTTAAAGCTAATACAATGCCTAATCACAAACTTTTTGCAATCCCAGCTAAAGCACATACCTGCAAACTACAGGAGAGATCTGTTGTGATACATGAGGGCCAAAAAAAAAGTTTGAGTGGGCAGGGAACTCTGGAGAGGTGAAACAAGCCTAATATCTCCTGACAGCTGAACATGCAGTTTTCTCATTAGGATAGCAAGCATCAGCATTTTTCTAGACACATTATGGGGACAATATTGCTAAAGCCACTAAGAAAAAAAAACATTGAGAGCAGAGAGGTTATGACCCTGTCTCATCGTGACAGAAAGAAAAGTTAAATGAGAAAGTTTAAAAATCTAATTAAAAAAACAAATTTGAGAATAATTAGATAAAGAGCACAAGTGTTCTTTGTGCTTTTATAGCTTTGCTGACTTACATTTTTTCTTTGTCCTACATCAAGCATAAAGATTCTTGCAGCCATATCGAAATATTTTTTTAAACAGCTGACACTGTACCCTTCCATAATGCTTTTGAGTAGGGATGCACCGATATGAAAATTTCAGCTGATATCAATATCCGATATAATTATTGCTGTTATGACCGATATATTTACCAATATTACACAAACACACAAATGATATTATACATATACGCACAAACACACTTGGGTCTTTTTTTGATATCGTAAATAAATGATCAGACCTCTGACATGACTCCCTACTTCAGTTATTCCTGGCTATGCAGCATCAATATCACTTTCATGATCAAACAGATGCCGCTCAACCAAACATTTTGCCTCCCAAAACAGAAACACAAAGCTAAAAACTGGGAATTCAATATCGGACATTAATATCGGCCCAGTTTTACATATCGGACCTATACCAATATTAATGCCGATATATCGTGCATCCCTACTTTTGAGTTATTGTTTTGGTTAGTATGTCTAGAAATTGACTCACAGGATGTATGAAATATCCAGACAAGAAAGTTATTAAATCTCAGATGTAGAAACATTATGTGTTTGATTGTGTTGTTTCAGTGCAAGGTGTGTAACCAGATAGCCCCTGAAAAACTAGTTGTTCTCACAACTGAATCACAGTATATAAAAGAAAACTAATTGCTCATGGATTATAACATAATTTAACCATCTAAAGCATAAATATGTCTATAAAATGCATTTTAGATTCAATACAAGTCAATACATTTCTTACAACAGTTTATTTGTTTAGTTGACTGAAAAATAATTAAAGTACAAATGACCAAAATTTCCACTCAGATAAAGTAAAGTATTTTACAACTTTACACTGGAAATGCGCAAGGGAGGGCCATCACGATGACACAAAGTTGGGATGTAGCAATGATGTATTTTGTTTGCAACCAGTCAAGTACAAAATTTAAACCAGAAAACAATCAGCAAGAAATTATTTCTTAATCATGCACAGCAACTGGATTCGTTCTTAAAGCACTGTGTGTATTTGAACAGCAAGCAAGAACATCTCAACAACTTCAGTTTTTTTAATAATGTTTTGACTGTCTTGACAGTAATTCACCAGAAACATAATTGTCTTCACATTCTTTGTGTGAAACCACAAAGTGTGAAACAATCTAGTCAATGAATTGCAAATTGTTATAAAAATTGTTCCATTGCAAGATAAGTCCAGTAGCTACAATCATTGTGAAGAATTTTTATAAACAAATGTCACATTTCAGGCCAAACCATGAGCTTTGTTTGAATCCCTTATCAGCTGTTATGCTGAACTTGGCCGTGTGTTTCTGGGCCTTACCAGGTGAGAGTAAAACTAAGGGAAAAACATAAGCTGGTTTCACACAGAACTCCCAAAGGACACTGTGGTCTCCCAGGTGGAAGTGAAAACTGCTCCAAGGTCTTCCATGGGTGTTAAACCTGTGATTGGCAACATATCCCATTGCTACCTCTCTAACCTCCACATATATAGGCTACTTCTTTTTTGGCACTGGGTTGTTTTTTTTAATGGCAGTAGATATATGATTATCATGTGGTGTTTTTTTGATAACTCACACACCTCTTTGCAAACATAAATCAAATGGGGATAGTTTTTACCTGGCTTGCACTGAGAGGCTTTGCAAAAAAAAAAGTTTTATGTAAAGATAGTATAACAAGGGAAACCACATGAAATGATTTTGAACAACCTTTTTTTAGGTTTGCTATCTGCTGGCTGAGGGAGCATCAGTGCATCTGGATTTGTTGCATCTGATGTTGCTAGCCGCAGTTGTCATCTTCTGGTTAAATGATGCGTGAAAGTGAATATCCATCTTCTGTGATCAAAAGCGTTATGTGATGACAGTACGATACATGCATTATAAACAACCTGCCTTCTTGTGGTAGCAAAAATACCACACTGGGCTCAGAGCCTCAAAGACAGGAACAAACACAGAACAGAACAAACACAATCAGGTTTTCATTTATGTTCACAGCTCAACAATATATTTTTAAAACTATATATATATTTTATATATATATATAGTGCATGTATGTTAGTATATTTTTGTCCAGACCATCAAATCTCCCCAACAAACATGAGTACCTTCTCTTAAAATGAAAAACCAGTAACAATAAATAACACTTGTACATCATGAGGGTCTTCAAAGTCTGATTTGAGGTGGTAACTCCACCTGCAGGAGTTTCTACAGGAATTGGGATATTTAATGAAGTGACTTGTTGTCCAGTGCTTACAACTATGTAACTTATAAGCATCAGGTATTTACCTGATGAGTATCTGGTATATACGTCTTATAGGTTTGTAACATGAAAGTAACAACTACTACTACTAGCTAAGGCAGGTACTTACCTGGTAAGTACAAATAATGCACCCTGAAGGTTATGGCCAGAGATAAGTTTTTTATGTTTATACCAAAGCATGGAATGACATTCCATAACATATAAAGTCCATCTCAACACTGGGGCCCTTTAAGAAGACTCTTGCTCTTCATCTGCTGGATACCTTTTTTTGTAAACCTAATTAAGTTGTCCAGGCTGCCCTTAGTTTGTAATTTGGTATGCTTGTATGTCTGTGTGTCTATAGTGTGTAATATGATGTGATGTTGGATATCTGTGTTTTATGTTCTACAGAACAGGAACTTGCTGTAAAACAGCAATTATGCTAAGCCAGGCTTGATTTCTTTTAATCATTTCCTGTTTTTAATAGTCAAAATCAAATTAAGGTACAGGTTATGTACTTTTTAGATTTAAAAGGTATATGCCTTGTAAGTACCAGATACATAAAAATATCAAACCCTTTAAACATTTACATGTATGTTGACCTTCAGAAATTCATAAGTTTTATATGAATTTGTAGTTCTCACACATGATACAACAATAGTGGTATGACATGGTCTGCAGCGGAGCGGAATGTGATGTGTGTCTGTGGTGGGATGGGGGGTGTCTGGGGTGGTGCACGTACAGTCTAGTGGGGGAACAAGGAGGGGGAACTTTCTTTCTGTCCTTGAGACATAAAAACATTTTTAAGCAGATTTTTGGAAAAAACTTTTGAGATTTTTTCTATACATCTTTATTCATGCAAAATGGGGGAAAATCCATGTAATTCATGGACATTCCGTACAACTTGACATGTAAATACTAAGCTTGAACTCTGCAAGTACCAAGTACACACCCTGTGCAAACCAAGTATGTGCTTGTAAGTAAGTACCTACAACCTCACTTTTTCAAGACCCACAAAAACAGCAAATAATGTGCAATTAAAGGAGACATTAAAACAAAAGGTAAAAAAATTAAATTGTTAAAATTTGTTTAGTAGCTGGTTTTTAGAATAATGTCCCTGCAGTGTGAAGGTAGGGGAGCATTAAGCAATGTAACAAGCTTATTTGTGAAAACACAAGTGGTAATGTGACTGCAAGTCGGAGGAGGGGTTGTGCCATTTAAGTGCACAGCAAGAAATCACTCAGCCTACGTGAATAAGCCTCCAGGCGGCCAACACAGCTGGAGGGGGAGGAGGGGGCGGGCGGGGGGAGCTTGAGAAACACCATCTCCATTAAAGCCCTCTCAACACCTGTGTGGATTTCTTAAATTGAAAATGTCCAACTTCGCAGAGCAAAAAGAGCACTGCAGGAGGGTGAATCTGTGCAGACAAATGCCAAGCAAAGAGCTGGGATGAAGAAGCGAGAGATGGACGGAGCAGCCAACAAGAAGTGAGAGCAAAACAGCAAAATGTCTCCTCCTGCTTTCTGTGATTACAGTGCTATTATTTAAATGTCAGTGTCTGTCTGTCTGAAAGTGGGTCTGGTAAAAACTAAATTGATGTGAGCATTGGACAATGTGGTAAAGCTTTTTTATTTCGATTAATTTAAATAGGAGAAAAAGTGTGTTTGTGCCTGTGTGTGTGGGGGGGGTGTGTGTGTGCGGGTGTGGGCTGGTATTCCCTACGTTGTGGGACAGTGTTTTTGGCATACACACCTACTTGTGGGGACCTAATATTACCTATGGGGACCTGACTAGTACTTATGGGGACCTGAGTCTAGTCCCCATAAGGAGAAACGCTGTTGGTGGTATG
>JARVJO010000024.1:6465562-6476930 GCA_031762555.1 Cynodonichthys magdalenae
ATCTATCTATCTATCTATCTATCTATCTATCTATCTATCTATCTATCTATCTATCTATCTATCTATCTATCTAAGTTGAGTCCTACCTTGTTAAGATTTTGTTGAAAAAAAAAGGTTTAATGTCCATCCAAAAACTATAAGTTGAACTAATTTCTGCACCATGCCCAAACAGAGCATGATAACAAACATGCACCCTCTGGCCAATGCAAATATTGAAACAGATGTCAAATCTTGCTGCTGTCCAAGAATTTAGTTTTCATTGCTGCTGACATATGCAAGTTCTGGCATTCATACAACAACCAAAACCTATAAGCACTCCATCTTCTACAGAAAACTACCTTAGTGGACTGTTGAACTGGTTCAGTTTAATGAGGCTGCACAGAGTTCAGCAGCACCATGAGCATATTTTGAACGGAGTAAACAAGTAAGAAAGCTCTGCTTGTTTTCAAAATAGCAAGGGGGAGAAGAGTGAAGTTTTGCATTGAGTGTTTACCATCTCCATCATGATTTGAAGAGAGTGGAGGAATAGGATGGAGAGCTTGAAATGAACAAATTGATAGAACTGAATATGCTTCACCTGCACTCAGTTAAACCCGTTAGCTGAAAAATAGTGAGTACATAGTATTAAGAGGAAAATGGTGTACTGTGTGCTTCCAATTCGTCCCTGTATTTTTGGAAAAAAAAAATAGCCTGTAGCTACTTTGATAACACTGTGGATCCTTTTTTTTTGTAATTACGTGCATTGTCCTGCTCCTATTTAAGAACCTTGTTTTTATCATTTTTTTTTTCCCACACAAAGTTTTTTTTCTGCCCATCATTTTCTCTGGCATTCTATTTGATATTTTGCCAGTGGTCACTGAGGCAAATCCAGCAGATGTTTTCAAGGCCAGTGGAGTGAAACAAGTAAACACTCGTTTTATTGTTTTGCGATATTTTTGGCAGCAGTCAGGACTTTTATTGGCCTCTGTTGAAAGGTGCACCATTAGAAAACTTTTCTCACCTCGAAAAGCTTTAAAAAAAAAAAAGTTTGGGGCTGTAATGTTGTGTGTGCACTCTCAGGAAAGAAAGAAGAGGAAAAAAAAGGAGTCAGAAATCTGCAATTTCTAAGTGACTGACAGTTGATGGGTCTACATCAGATTTTTAAAGATCTGTCTGTCTCTGTCTGCAGTCGACCATGTTTCTGACAACGATCAATCAGCACCGCAGCATTGCCTTCCCCACCCCCATCACCCCCCACAACCAAATCTCAATACAACCATCTTCTAGCACACCACCTTATGATCAGCCTCTCGGAACGGGATGGTGTTTTTGTGGAGGTGGGGTGGGTTGTGGGGAGCAGCTGCATGACTCTGTGACACATGACAAGTGCCTTAGCTGTGATCCGTTTTCTGTAAAGAATCATTAGCTTCAGAAAAACGCAGCTGTGTCGTGCAGGCTTACCACTCAATCGCTACGATCCATCTCCTGCGTTGGATTCTTCCTCGGAGCAAGAGGAGACTGAAGTTGCCTCCTTTCACTGTCTCACACGTTCCATTACTAGCTTATTTATTTCATTCTTTAATGAGCTGACCTTAACGAGCGCTGACAGCATGTCTGCCATCTAGGCCCTCTCATCACTGTCACCGTGACGACCTCCTCCCAAGTGACAAACTTGTGTCTAAATGGGGATGTGAGAGGCTGCTTGGCTATGTTTAACTAGCAGGGCACCTACAGAGACAGCCGTATCTTTGAGGCTGACTTCACGTTTTCAGTTCTGCTTCTCATTTGTTCTTTTTCTTTTCCTAGCGGTTGATTGTGGAGAGATTTGGGGTATGGGACGTAAGTCATGTTGTCAAGCTGTCGGTTTCTCGGTTTGACACACCCTTAGAAGTTGAGTTGGCACCACGAAGAGGGAGGGGAGGCGGTGCTGTTGTGATGTTGCAGACAATTGCTCTGTTCGAGATCCCCGTGTCATCTCTCCTGCTGTTTATAAAGACAGTGTGGCCTGTTTCTACTTCCTTTGAGAGATGTTGGACTTGACTTGCATAGATCCACCTCTTATGTAACCAACAATATTGTAAAAATATGGGAGACAATTTTTTATGGAAAGCCATTCTGTCCATTTCTGTTTTGTTTGTGCTCCAAAATGTTAAAATGTAAGCAGAATTGAAGGGAAAGAAAGAGAAAGGTATATTAGTGATGGGCTGTATCTGTCAGTTACCTTACAGCAGAGGAATGATGATGCCTATCTGCAGAAATAAACAGATGAAATCATTAATTCTGTAAACACAAATTGCACTGAACTTTTCAAATCTCCTACAAACTATGATAGCAAATGGTAATGAACAATTTATCTCAATGAATCAATTTGCTTCTCATTAGTTCATACTGCAGTCAGTCTTTGGGGTTGTGCTTGTGTTTATGTGAGCCTCCGCCTCTCTCCAGAATACATAAAGACAACAGACATGTTTTCTGCCCACACAAATGCTTATATCAGCAGTCCTGTTTGGTAAAGAGAGAATGCTGTTCTACAGATACGCTGATCGACTAACAAGAACTGTGTTTGTGAAATATGTTATATGAAACTATGCATTTGCTGCTGCAGCATTTTTAAGGGAGTATTAGATTTGATCAAGAAGTCTGGACACTGATCTTTATCAAAAGCTCATTTTAAAAAGACACAGGAAGTTGTTGGAATATCTTTATTTTGTAAAATAACTTAATCTTCTCAGCATCATTACAGCTTCAGCTCTTGTTTATTCACATGCAAATAAAAAGTGAGATCAGTAGATGATAGAAAGCACATTTGTTTCTGTCTTGGTGGCACATTTCAAAATGAACACTGTTTTATTATACAAATAATTAGGAAGCTCTCTTGTTAATTGATTGGTTGGTGAACTCAGTATAATCTCAACTGGAAAACATGTTCAATTCAAAAGTCTGAATAAAACATAGAAAACCAATCCGGTTCACAAATTTGAAAATTTATTTGCCAGCATGTAAAATTACCACACCCCCTCACATTACTGCGGACCCTTCCCTCTGATCATCCCTCGAGTCCAAGTCTTGTGACTCTAGTCCCCACCTCTGGTGTTAACTAAACAGAAAGTAGGTGGTAACTCAGAAATCTTCTAAAAGCACAACATACAGTATAATCTCAATAATGTATGTTGATCATAAAACATTTCAATATAAAAGTATCAAAATATGAATGTATGTGTAGTGCAGTTAAGATCAATACAAATGTGTTTCACAATGTAGCATTAGAAACTAAATGTAAAACACTTTCTTTTATGCCACTGTAATGCAAACTGCTTCAAAGTGTCCATGACCTTGTATCTTGGGGAGGGGGTGGCTTTTTGAGAGATTTATTTATTTCATCTTTTTTAATTGTTGTTTTGGTTGTTTTTTTACCCCAGGTTATTTGTCACCCATGGCCCTCAGCTAGAAAAAGGTACAGCAGAATGCTCCCTCTGGATACTGGAGTGAGTTTCTGCCTCAAGTGGCGGAGCATCAGTATCTTGTTTACAAGTGATAGTAGGACAGAGCAAAAAAAATAGATGGATCGGGGTATTACAGCATTAACAAGGGTGCTGCACCTGTGTGTGGTGGTGAGGAAGAGGCTTAGCTGGAAAAAAAATTAAAACTCTCAATTAACTTGTTCAGCTATGTTTCAACTGTTCTATGGTGATGAGATATGAATCATGACTAAAAGAATGAGATCTCAGATTTGAATATTCCCTGCCCCCTGTGACCCTGTAGGACAGATGAGGTATAGAAGCAAGATGAATAGCTGTAATTTTAAAACTGTTTTCTATCTCCTGTCTATAATTATAAAGAAAAAAACACTATTTAAGCTTAATAACAGTTGCTGTGTCTATGGTTGCTTTTATGTCTGCGCCTATCAGCAAACTTCTAAAGTGGATTAGTTTTAATCCCTTGGCATTATGGCTACATTAAAAATGCCATCATATTGTGGCAAAAATGCATTTCCTGTTTAATGAAACCGGAGAGGATATGTCAAGAGGGTACAATGAAGAGATAGTCAGCATGGCTTAGCTTAATAACATGCTGACTGGGCTTATTATGGTCACACAAATATTGTTGGAAAAGAAGAGAATGTTATTCTGTAAATTGCTATAGGAGATTAATTAAACTTAAAGAAATGAAAAAAGAATGGACTTAAATTTGGGTCAATAAATTACAAAGTGTTACTATGCATAAGAGTATAAGAGATTTATTGTACATGCAATTTGAGTTATTATTCAACTTTTTTTGAATTACATTTTTTTTGTATGGTTTTAAAACATATGCTTTTAGCTGCAAACCTATTAGTTCAGTCTTTAACCATTTAGAACCCGGACCCACTTCTACTTTTATAATAAAACTCAAAGACCACCGGTGACACCAGTGTCACTGTGGGTTTTTATGGGTTAAATGAGCCTGCATTTACTTTAAAAAAATGTTAGACATAATACATTTAAGGCCTAACATTCCTCGTAAGATTGCATATTGCTCGCCACTTTTTATGTCATAATCACAAAATAAGATCATCTTGTGCTGAGAAAAATAAAAGAGCATTATAGCCATTTTGGCCAAATCTTGTAAATGACATGCAGATTATCACCAACACTGTGAAAATTCATGAGAAAAGCAGTTGTGTCAATATCAATAATATCAGCATCTGACAAGGTCAAAGCCATTTCTGTTGGGTAAAGTTGATTATCTGTGGCAGGCATTTTAAATTGGGTTGATTCCAAAAGTTAATCAGCTGTAGTTGTCCAGCCAATGATTACATTCTATGAAAGGATTTATATTATTTTCTGCTAACAGAAAAAAAGTGTTGACTCCAGTAAGTAATGTCAAGTTGTAAACAAACATGTGCAGTTTGTAGCACTTAGAGCAGGGGTGAAAAAAGTAAAACATGCAGGGCTACAGCCCACATGGACCAGGATTGCCCACCCTTGGCTTAGAGTATGTATTGTGGATGGCTATCACTTATTCCTAGCACACCAAATTTGAACTCCGTAGCTGTCTAAGTTATAGATATTTTTATGTTGGCTAAGGTTGATTAGCTGCTACAGCCACTTTAAATTGGAGTGACTCGAAGGTTTTGTTTTGTTTGTTTGTTTTTGTAGTTGCACAGTGGTTCATTGGACATTTTGCTAATAGAGAGTTGCTGCCAATTTGTAGAGACTAAATGCCCTGTCACTATGATTTAGACAACTTAGGCCAAATTTTTTTTATGTCAAAACTTAATAAAAAAAGTTATCATTTTGATCAGTTTGTTAGCATTACAGTATGTAAACACCTAAAAGAGGCTTCCAGTAGATTTTTTAATTCCATCTTCAATGTAGATGTCTTCAAAATTTTCAGAAGATGTCTAAAACGTTATATTGTGACAGGGCCTTAAGTTTAAACATCACATCTCGTGATCACGGATCTGTTGAGGATGAATTTCAGTTACTACTATGTCAAATTGTAGCTGAATCACTGTAAATTTGACAGAGGGATTGCCCAATGAGATGTTTTAAATAGAGGCACTATCATATGTATTCTTCGTTGGCGAGAGCGGCCATATTGTTCCGGGCAAAGACAACTCAGACAGTAACAATAGCTGTTAGAGCTAAATGTGGTAACCATGGTAACCACAACATGTTAAATTAACGTCAGCCCATCAATGAAACTCAGTTTACTATTGACAACCATTATTTGGAGTTGATAGAAATGCTTGTCCGTACATATTATTATATCAGACAAAAACATGTTTATTACCAATTATTACCACATTAATAAATGATGTTTCTAATATGCAGGGGCAAACCAATGAAAACTAATATTTACATGCAATTTTACACAGAAATCTATAAACAATAAATTCTTTACATTGATAACCTGCCCTTTCCAATATGGCGTCATAATCATTCCACAGCGATCAACATCTCGTTGGTATTGTCAATTTTTTAATGCAGTTTAGCTGAAGCAGCCATCTTGAACAGGTTGACTCAAAGTTATTTACTTGTAAATTTACATCTAATATACAATTTTTGAGAGTTTCATTAAAATCCATCTAGTGGTTCGTGAAACGTTTTGCTAACACAAATAGATGAACATGCAGAGCTGATGTTGATTTATCAATGTATTTGTTATCGCTCACTGGGCAGTGGATGATAACAAATTATTTAGCTACTTTCTTTGTGCTCAAGCCATGAGGAGAAACAGCTAACACACCAGACATATGATTCTGGCCTAAAAGTGTTTTATTTAAACAAGAAAACTAGATTGTCTGACATAAAAAAGGACTTTTTAACAAACTGAACAGCTTGGCCTTTCCACAAAAAAAACAAAACAAAAAAAATTAACAATTAGATGTTAAAGCAAAACATTATGGTAATGCTGCTAAAAGAACTCCCAATTTTGCATTTGAATGTAAAACACAACATGTTTCAGGGCCATCAATAATTCAGGCAGACTGTATTATTTATTTGCTAATTTTGGAACAGAAAATCGTTGTGCAAAGAAATGCTCATGTGGTCGAACCAAAATCTGTCTCACTGCGCGTTTCCCCCCTTGATTCTGAGCACGACCATGTTACTGATAATAGAGAGAACAGTGAAGATAGAGGCTACTTTGAACATATCACTTGACTCATTTTCTCTCTTGTGACACATTTATGCTGCACTTGCAAAACTGTGCTCAGCTTGTGATGAGGCGTAATGGTTTTGTCATTTTCTAGCTGCAGTGAACTGTGCTCTGTTTGACAGTCTCAAAGTACAGTGGGGAGGTAAAATTATAGTATATAAAAAAACTACAAGAAAACTTTAATGTAATGCATCTTAGGAGAAAAAATATCAGCAGAACTACATTGTGAATCAATGCTACAAATAGTTTAAATTATATAAAGGTACAGCTTAATATTTAATATTAAAAGAAAGCATGACTAACATCTTATAAGGCATTTTTGTATAGTCAGGCAACTAAATTTTACAATAAAGGAGACAAAACCTGTAGCTGTATCTATGTTTCAAACAGAAAAAGATGTTGCCCCTGAGTCATTTTGATATAGAGAAATATTGTTACAAGGTAACAAGGTAAAGGAGTCAGCCTTGAGTTGACCATGTAGCTCTAATCTAAAGATTATAATTATTTAAATAAGAATTAATGCCTTTAAAACTATGCCTCGTTGCTTTAGTATCCATGAATCATTTTTTATTATGCTTGTGGCTACATGAATGGAAAATGCTGCGTTCAAGGACTTCTAGATCAAATATAAAAGCAAACAAAATGTCTTCTGGGTCTTGATTATTGACAGACCATTTATTATAAGCAAAGGAAGTCCTCACTTTAACTCTCCTAAATCATAAAACCATTAGAAAGCTTATTGGTACACAACACAAAGCCGCAGGAAAACTATGTGAACATACAGATTTTTCAGCTTTAATCCGAACATTCATTTGTAATTAAATACAGCAGAAACTTTTGAACAGTTCAGTGAAGAAAGCGGTCATTTCAAATTATAACTACTGTATTTGCACAATCAGGGCATGTCAGAAACAGGTGCTGCTAATAAATGGTTTGAAAAACAAAAAACCCAGAATCATAAATCAACATGTCTATGATGCTAAACAGG
This sequence comes from Cynodonichthys magdalenae, assembly GCA_031762555.1. NCBI lineage: Eukaryota > Metazoa > Chordata > Actinopteri > Cyprinodontiformes > Rivulidae > Cynodonichthys > Cynodonichthys magdalenae. The sequence continues at coordinate 6,473,172 of JARVJO010000024.1, forward strand.
GTGTTGCAGTGGTAAGAGCTTTAGCCTCTCAGCAACAGGGTTGCAAGATTGCTTCCTGCCCTGGGACCTTTCTTTTTAGAATTTGTATGTTTTCTCTGCACATACATATGTTTTTTCCAAGTACTCTTGTTTCCTCCCACAAACCAAAATCACATATGGAAAGTTAATTGGTAACTAATTTATCCCTGGGTTTTGGTGAGAGAATGAATGGTTGTCTTTCTGTGTCCCTGTGATAAACTGGTGACCTGTCCAGGGTGTTCCCACCTGTCAAAAAGCAACTCCTGGATCACTCATGATCATCGGGGGGAAAACAGCACAAGGAACATGGAGGACACCACACTGACTAACTAATGAGGGACAATGAGAAACAACTGAGGGAGACACAAGAGGAAACAGGTGAGCAGGGGCGGGGCTTGAGGAATGACAGCAGGGCAGAGATACACAGGGAAACACAGAAAACACTGAAAAACTAAGGCAGAAAAGACACAGACCATGACACTCCCAATGGCCCAGAACGGAGAAGTGGGAAAAAATGGATGGATGGTTCTAAGTAAACATATTAAAGCTACTTTTAAACTAATAAACTAATAATGTAGTTAAAGTCTTTGTGAAAAACCCATCCTTCCGACCTGTGCAAAAGCCAGTCAGGCTGCAGTACAAACAGAAAACAACAACAAAAGTCACAAAAACTAAGCTCACTACAAGCTTTAGGATGCCGTTTAAAACTTTATAATGAAAGTAAATTTAGAAATTTGATCATCTCAAAGCAAATGCACTAAAATTATTTTTGCTCCATTTTGTCAATCGCAACCACTAATAATGCTATTCTAAGCTGTAGCCATTTTAGTCAAAGCTTGAATATAGAAAGTGTAATCTCATGCAACATTGCATAAAGTTATGGGCTGAGTGTGTGTTGGGAATAACCACCAGCTACAACCGCATCAAATTTTAGCTCAATTGTATCAGTGAGTTGACTTGAAGTGCAGTGAGCTGATCTTGTGCTGTGTTGTGAAATCTCACAAAATGTGTTAACACCAAAGGGATGTGTTGACAATGGCGCTTGCCAAAATTAGCTCAGTATCTGTAAAATTCACTCAGTTATAGTCATTTTTGTGTTAGCTAAGAGTGATTAGGTGTGGTGAGCATCTTGAAATGGGTTGACTCCAAATGTTAATGAGGTGAAGATGTACATCTTGCAAGTTTCATTGAACTCTGTTCAGTGGTTCTTGAGACATTTTGCTAACAAACAGTGCTGACTACAACAGTTAATACAATATATTTAAGAAAAAAATGTTACATAACAGGTTAAAAGGTCTCTCTTATAAATGAAAAAACGAATCTCAAGAGATTTTCCTGTATAAAAAAAGGAATTTTAGCACTTAGAGTATGTAGTGGGGATGACTCAACTACCACCACACGTATGTTTGGTTATTTATCTATGAAACTGACTGAATTATGGACATTTATGTGTTTTCTAAGGTTTGTTGGTTTGTCTTTGGTGCTCGGGTCTTATTAAAGTCATTTGTGATCCTGGGTGAAAAGGTGGCTTTACATTCTGTACATATGAGACATAGAAGTGGGGATAGACAAGAGCATGCTGGAGACTCTATGGGTTTCAATTGAGAAGAAGGTTGTGTTTTCTGTCCCTTTGCTGAGACTCATAAAGTCTGTCCTTGATGCAAGCAGATCAGTGTACGAGCGCAAAGATTATTCTTTGATAAAATGTGAAATATAGGAGAGATGGTCTGTCACGAACTCCAGTGACCTTAACCTTTAACACCTCCTCTGCTTTCATAAACCTAAACAACACAGAAAAGCACCTGAACTGAAAATACAAGATGGGAAAGCAACTGCTTTATGAGATGTCAGTGAATTATCAGGCAAACTATTAATTTATCATGACAACATTTGCTATTACTCAAGCAAAAGTCACATAAGACCAAAAACATGTGGTTTAAAGTTGAATGAAAAAGTTTTAAACCTATTACTTATAAGAAAAATAGTTTGTCCTTTAAAATGTACCAAACATTTTTTATGTCCTTCTGTGCTTAGAGATAAGATCTTCTGAACTGATTGCATTTATTTACAGAACAGAACAGAGCCTTTTGATTTTATTTGACTTTAAAACAGTTGAAAACTGCTAGTATTGTTTAAAAAAAAAGTTTACTTTGTAACACTATGTTTATTTAAACCATTGATTGAAACACCCATTTTAAATTTTAATTAGTGTAATGAGTCTGACTTGTTTTTGACTAAAGAAATATTGAGTTCCAGAAATGGTTTTGTGGTTGTTAACATAAAATGTGCTAACTGATGAGAATTAGCCACTTTATGTCACATTTCATTGTAAAATGGGGATGCAAATAAGAAGGCAGGCAGCTTTTGTTTGTAAGAAAAATTCTCCACAACAATAAAAAGTAGGAAGACCCAAACTCACATATGCAAAACAAAGTAAAAATGCCTTAATACTATTTCAAATATCTAGTCACTTTCATTATGTAAACAGTGCTTTTTCCAGGAAGACTTCATATGAGGCATCAAATGCATGTTAACAGCTCTCACATAAATTCACCACCTTGTCCATCAAAAGTACAGCTGTAATTCTCACACCTGTCTTTACTTACATGCACCGTTGCAAATTTTAAATAAACTTCATGGAAGTGTGTTGGCCAGCATCTTCAAATCAAAAACCAGAACAATACTAGAATGTGAATTGTAAAGACCTTCTTGAGGGTTACCCAAAGGTTGTATGTGAGCTCTGTCTCCCTTCACTTTGGGATTTCCTTTATGGTGATTACCCTCCTCTAAAGTCAAGTGTTCTGACGCTTGCCAAGAACTCAGACTCATCCTCATACATCTCAGCCTACAGAGGATGGAACTAAACTCAGCTCTCTGCTATGCCAACTGTTCTCCCACATGAAGCTTCAAGAACTGGAACACAAACCTTCGGAGTTCTCCCGCTCTGTTAGCATGACAATACTGCAGGCAATTCTCTCAACGCAAGAAACAAGCAGCCACTAACAATACCAGAGTTTCAGGAGACCTTCAGTTCACTGACTCAGGTTTCAGTAACATTAAGCCGAGTCTCTAAGTCTCAAAATATCTGCCCTAAAGCCCCAAACTCATCACACTCCGCTAACAGAGGTTTTTACACTGAACCTCCAAGCATAAGATGACAGTATTTCAGTGACTGGAGCCCTGGGATATTTAAAACCAAGACAAATGACTGTGCACTGATATTGTTATGTATCGTAGTACAGCTACATTATATTACTAGTAATACTGTCACTTTTTTACTAATATACTGACACAGTCTATAATAACCTTTCACTGTATTATTCTTGGTCCTTATCTATTAACTCTGAGTATGCAATACATTTTATTGTTTTTAACTGAGCTTTATTACTGACATAATGGGCATTTTTCTTCTGGGCCTTCTCTGGCTGATTGGTGGCAGCTGCAGGTGATCCTGTTGACGAGCTCTGGATCCTTCTTAAGGCTCACTCAAGGCATTTTTGCACTGCAGGGCCGGCCCTGGCCTGGCCCGGCCCGGCCCAGCCCGGCCCGGCTCGGGTTCTAACCCGGGTTCGTAGGTTTTGCATTTGCCTTTCAGGGCCGGCTCCGGCCCAACTTATGGAACCTGGCCAGGGGAGGTTCTAACCGGGCCGGGCTGCTCAGCCCAGTTTGACGTCATGTACCGCTGATCATTTGATTGGTTCGTTTGCAGCGATGTTTGAGAATTATTCAGACGAGTCTGAT
>JARVJO010000024.1:6487611-6500756 GCA_031762555.1 Cynodonichthys magdalenae
TATATATATATTATATACACACACACATACATACAGGTGCTGGTCATAAAATACACCTTTTCTCAACTTGTGAAAAAATGATGCAGTTTTGTCACTTCTCTCACACACACTGTTGAAGAGCTTGTTAGAAGCAAAGGGACAGGGACATTACCCATGAAAATTTCATTTAATAAATATTAACATGATAAAGCTGTCAACTATTTCAGCTGAATGCTCAATTATTAAAATAAAAGCTGACATTTCATGTACTTCCAAAGCACACAGCCTATACCCAGTTAAATTATACCTGATCTCAGATCTACATTCAGTTTTTCATAAATGATATACAATTGAAAAGCTTGAATTATTCCGGTCACCAATCCTAAAAACATTTCAGTCTAAATTATTAAAATAAGACCTAAATGTAAATATGGCTTGCATGCATTTAACATAAAACATTACACACAAAAATAAAAAGCTCTAAAATAGATTAGACAGTAGAAAATGTTGGTTTGTTTTAGGTTTTATAGTCAATTTAAGTCAAAACTTTATTTTTTCTTTTAGGCTGCAAATGAGATCATTTCCAATATAAAGTAAAAAGATACTACAAAATGAGTTTTGTTTTGTTTTTTTCAGAAAATAAAATCAAATTTTGAAGAATAAAAGCAAATGAAGTCAGTTCTCTTGTCAACAAAAATGTGAAAATGACATTTGTTTATTTGTTGCTAATAAGCTGTGCTTCACCCATGTTGCCCTTCAGTAACAGATTGTGGAGATTTTTTTCTTAAGCACTTAACAACTGCAACATTTAATCAATGCTTTCAAAAACAAAATACAAGTAGAAAACAAAACCTGTAATCCACTTATGAAGAGGTTTTTGTGACCTGTAATCTTCTTTTTGAGCCTGGATTATTTTCAACGCCTTTGCTGATGTAAACAAGCAGGGCGGGGGGCAACGTTGATTTTCATTTTAGAATTTATTCACTTTTGTGTGAGAATGTAGCCAATTAAACATTTTAAAGCTACTCAAAATTTCATCATTTTTGTTTATTTGAACAGGGTTCTTTTTGTGCAATTTGTCTCTATGCTGCAGTTTGGGGCACATGTTGAATAGTGTTATCAAGTCCTGGTCCTTGGAACCCATCAGCCCTACACTTTGAGTTTGAAGTCCCTGCTCCAATACGTTTGATGAACCTACAAAATATCATGTTTTAAAAAAGCTTTTTAATGATCTAACATATTACACCCAGTGGGCTGATGAAGCAGTGAAATATCTAACACTACATGATGGAGAAACACTCAAACAGATACTTTTCAGCTTTAGTCATTGAAAGCTCTATTTGTCTCTTTGTTACCTTGAACCTTAGAGTGATGTGTCCTGCTCAATAGACAAGAATAACAAAAATATAAACATTTCAAACAATTTGAATGAATACCACTTTACCGTAACAAATAAGACAGACTTGTCAAAGTTTTATTTTTCATATTATATTTCTGTTTAGTTTCGATTTCTACAATTTGAAGTTAATGCATTTTGTTCAGGTCAAGTACTAAAAACAGAGTTAAACATTAAAATGACATGACAAGATTAGTATAAAAAAATAATTGTTATAATATAATTAATAATAATTACAAACTATTCACTGGTGCAAGTGGTTGGTGCTGTTGTTACAGGTTTAATTTTCTACAGCGGCTTCTATGTAAAGTTTGCATGTTCTCTACATGTATGATCCAGAAACCATGTATGTTAGCATAAGGAAGACATATCATGCTTTTAAATTCTTATTTTTCACATTAAAATATTTCAGTTTGGGTCTACATAAAATGGAAATGCAATTCTTTGGTCTGAGTTTGGGTTTAAAGACTGAGCCAAAACCCGACCTGAATTCAGGCCGGGTTCATGCTAAAATTATATGCTTGACAGTTGGGTCGGGTTTCTGTGACGAGTTTATAATAATACCATACATACAGCAAAGAGAAAACATTATTATAGTCTCATTTTACCTTGTTGGGGCAAAAGAAAACTCACTCCACAAGCCCGTCTTTCACCCCTTATCTGAAGTGTCTCAAAGAAACTCGTCTTTAGGTCTGTCTCTTTAAATCCTAATAAGGCTTTTTAGACCCCGCCCCCTTCCAGATTCCAGACCGCTTCATTCTAGTTTGATAGAGGGGTTTATGACTAAATAGTGGTGCAGAAATGTTTTATTTACAAACTAAAAGATGTCAACAACTTGTCCATCCAGCCTTACAGGCTGGAGCCAGAGGAGAATGAAGACCAACAAACTATAGTTGATAAATCTAGAATATATTTGGCAATTGTGTCGCAAATAACTTCTTGTAAAAGTTCAGAAAACTTTATATGAAATAAAGAAAACTGAACGAGTTGAAAAATATGACCCAAACCAAATATAAAGATAACTACACAGCACCTTTTCTGCACTCCTACTCCAGGTACACAAAAAGTGCATTTAATGGCTAAAAAAAAAGGATATTTTGCATATGTTCCCTTTAAATTGGAGAGTACTGCAGTGTGAACATGCACATGTATTTTTATGTACGTCTGTTTTAGCCCTGTGGACAGGCACATGCAGGGCGTTTCCTGCCTTTCATCTGTTCGCTGCTTGAATAACTTTACATTAAAACAGACAATAGAACCAGCTCACAAAGTAGGTTACATCACCAGTTTGTTGCCCTGTTATCAGGTATGATGGTGTGGCCAATCGGTGGTAAGGCCTTAGATAATGTGATACATTCTGGGACAATTTTCTCTTTCAAGTCACAGAAGCAAGCAGTGTTGTTGCTTGAGTTTTGAACGGTAATCTCTCCAGCATATAACACACAAGACATGGCTTATAAAGAAGACAAAGAAGTGAAGACACAGAAGCAGGAAGGGCTTCAGGCCATTGTGTCACAATGAAGGCAATTGGTTACACTACTGAAGAAATTTTGTAATTGATCAACTGAATGTTTGATGCAGTATTGTATTTTATACTTTCTGATCATTGCAGCAGTAAGTTTAAAACAGACAGAGTTGGTCTCTGTGTGATATCAGGGTTTGTAACCAGGAAGAAACAGAAGAGTTTATAATGTTGATGTTTTTGAGTCGTTGGGGGTTCTCGTAGAGTCTCTGTGCAGATCCAGTCTGGACAGACTGATTTGATGTTTTTGTTTTGGCTGAAGGTCACTGAGGCCTGGGGCCTGTGTGTGTACTGCTAAACTGATTGGACTCAGAACCAAGAATAAAGCTTTTGAGAGAAATCCAGTGGATTCCTGTAATTATTCAGACATTCCATTTTGGATTATCGCAATTTTTCTACACTGCCATGCTAAATCTATGTTGTTCCCAACATACAGAAAACCTTTAAAGTTCAAGCATATGTATTAAAACTCAATACTACTGTAACAAAATATTTGATATGTAAAATATCTTTTTATTTTATTTTTTTGTTATTTAACAAGGTAAAACCCATTTGGATCACATAATTTTTTGTAAGGGCGGCCTGGGTCTGAAGGCTTTTTGTACGTATTGTACATTGTACATATTTTTGTAGCAGAAAACTAAACAATCTAAAGTTGAGTTATAGTCCAAGATGGGGAAAAAAAAGCTCTCTCCACAAGCCCCTCTTTCACACCTTATGTGAAGTGTGTCTCAAAGCAACAACTGCTATATGTAGCAGAAAATTGGTTTCTTAACCAAAGCCTTTCTACATCTTTGTAGTACGTATTTTTTCCTTCCTATAATCTTTGTTTATAGGGTTGAAGATCTTTCATGTAAACTCATTAGATATTTCTCTTTAGAAGTGAGCAAGTATCATTGAAAAATGCACTCCCTGGCTAAAAATGTTCCCATAATACCAATGGTTTGAGTTCATATTAGGGTCAGATTTATGAGTTAGTTAATGAACTCTTGTTTAGGTTTCATGCTCAGTTTTGGTTCAGTTTCAATTCATAAAGTGTTACAAGTGGTTTGTCTAGTTTGAAACATTCCTCCATGATAGTCTAATCTGACAAAAGAATACTCTTTCTCCAAGAAATTAGTTTTTTCAAAACTGTTCCTAATTTGTAAATCGCACAGTGCTCACAAAAATTTAAAACTGTAGATTTGTGATGTTGGATCTACAGATATCTATATCTTTAATACCCATATTTATCTTACTGTAGATGAGGTTTTATTTTCATAAATATTTCTCAGTCTAAGCTTTACCTGTGGCATAAATGACCACATGGTGCTCTTTTACTTTTAATAGCATCTCCTCGTAAAAAAGATGAAGTGAGTCGTGTTAGTTGGACTCAGAAGCCCTTCAAAGAGATTCTAATATCACCTGGCCCACAACTCCCAACTAAAGGCGAATATATTAGCTAAAGGATCAATATATCCCCCTACAGAATTTCAAATCAAAGCTGGCCACTGTTGGGTTTGTTATTCAGTTCACAGTGTGTAAATATAACCAGAATAACAATAGTCAGAATCTAATAACATTGATTGTATACTACCTGCACATGAATTACTTTAAATCATGTGTGGAATGCATAATGAAAAAGTTGTAACAGTTTAAATTTTTTTTTTCAGCTTGACTAAGTGAAATCAACATCCCTTCTTCAAAACGTGTCATTTTGTTGAGACTTGAGCTGTTTTGGATGATTTGGTTTTTAGTCCTACAGAAAATATTCCTGAATTTTAATTCAGGTACCTCTGGTGTCAAAAGAGTTTAATAAATAACAATGTTAATACTGTTTTGGTGACTGATACTTAAAACGTTTAGATTAGGCCTGACTGATTTTATAATTGTTGCTTTTTTAAAGTTCTACCAATGTTTTATCCTTTTACATGTGCACAAATTATAATGTTCACTCAGTTGTGTCGTCATCAATACCCTAACAATATTTCTATTACGGTCCTAGCTCTCATCTTTAACTTTCTTCTTCTTCATAAACTTCTTCATAAACTTTACCAGAATCCCCCCAAGAGAATGTAATTACCAAAGTTCTCCAGGATTTCCTAGATCCAGGCGAAACATCATATTGATTTCATGACTCTGGTTTTCACCTTTAAGGCCCTCCATGATCAAGTAACGTCTTTTTAAATTTCATGTCTACAAACCTCAGCAAGCCCTCAGATTCTCCACACCCTGCCTGCTTAACCTCTGTAGAGGCAAGAGGCTGCATTCATGATGTTCTTACCTCTAAAATTTCTACCACTTCTACCTCCCTTCAAATACTAAAAGCGTGTCTTTTGCAGTAACATTTTTGTTGCTTCTCCTTAATTTAAAGAACTCAGACACAGTATGTAATGATAAATTACTTCCACTTATTGTCCTGCGTCACGGTTTGGGGATATTAACCCAATTAGAAAGGTTTGCTTGTCCTCCTCCACAAAGCTTTTCCCTGGTTATTCAGTAAAGTTTAAGAAATACTAACCCCAACCAGGGTTGTTTTCTGTGATGACTCCAGCTGTTTTAGTCTTCTGCAGTTGAAACAGGAGAGGGTAAAAATAAATAGGTTGCAAAATTTCCCACTTCCTGAAAAAGGTTCCTGCAGTGGAAAAGCACGTTTACACATTAGTTACTAATCATGAACTAAATGTTTTTTTAAATAATGAATAAACATGCTGGTTTAGTTGAGAGTTTATCAAACAGGAGATAGAATGACAAAGCAGGGTTTACAGTTTAGCAGATGTTTATGAATTACTCTTATAGCTTATAAATATATCACAGCTAGTTTTTAAAACAAAAAAATGCTAAATGCTATGTACTATGCTTTTCATTGGTTTTAATTATTAGGGAAGAAAAAAAACAAGGTTCAGAGTTTGAACTAAGTGCTTGGCCTGTTTGTGTTATTTGTATTATCTAGAGGTGTTAAATATATTTTAATTAGTAATTCTGCCATAGGTGTGATTGTGAGCAAAGATGGATTAGACTGATGGCATGTCCATCCCATATACAGCTTTATCCTGACTCTCAGAGAAAGTCAGCTTGCTCTAATCTCCAGCATCCCCCCTGCAAGATAAAAGGATTATATCTAATGGATGGATCAATATCATAATGTTAAAAGAGCAGTGCAAACTTTGAATAAAAAACATTGTTTTCTTGTGGGACCCTGTATCTCATACAAAGGGGGAGATCGCAGAGTTTTTAATTTGTTCCAAATGTTGTTAGTGTCTAAGTAATCAGGTAGTTGAGATTTGTCTTTCGTGTCAAGGCTGTGCTTTACACAGAATGCCTCTTATTCACTGAATCCATTTGCAAAACTAATTAAAGTTTATTGAGTGTCCCACAAAGCTTACTGCATGTTTCAAAGAGAAAAGTAGTCAGTTCAAGCTGCATAAAGGTTGTTTCATGAATTAATCGTTTTGGTTAAACTGGAGCCACAGTAGCTAAGCTACATTAAGTTGATTAAACAACGTGGCATTCATTCCTCACAAACCTGGATGTTTGGCATGGTTACTGGTTGTCCAGGCTGCTTGAGTAATCGAGGGAAGAGAAAAAGTCAGACAAGAGGAGGAGGAACTAACAGTCTCTGTGGCGTTGTTGTTTCCAGTCTGCATCCATCATTCGCATAACTGCTAATTCTGTGTAACTGAAGGCGTGAACATCCACAGGTGCCTTCATTCGCTTTTCAACCTTTAATATAATTAGCTAATTTGCAGTTATGAATGACAAACCAATCAATTCATAGACATAACTAAATGAGAGATTCGAGTTTGATTTTTGTTCCCTTCATAATATGATATTAATGAACGAAAGCTATTAGTGCTGCATTTTAAATCCTTGCGAGACAGAGTGAAATTAATGTTGTCAAAAAAGAAAATCCATTTTCATAACATCACGATCTTGAATTTTACATTCAGCCTCGCAGCAGCTGCCTGAGAGGAGGATGCCCCCCCTGCCTGCCCCCCTCCTACTTACCAGCCCCATCAGCCTCCCTCTTTTTGAGTTTCATTTCAAGATTATGTTTAGGGTGCATAATTATGACACTCATTAAAAGCCCCCAGGCTGAAACAGCGTCAAACGGGGGAAAATATCCTTGGCTGCAGTTCAACTCATTAGAATCCCCCTGATGTTGCTCTATGGGACCGGCTTTTTTATTAGCAGTCACTATTTACTATACGGCAGAATGGGACTATTACTGTAATAACTTATAATTATGCATGAGTCCAACTGTTAATTTGTAGGAGAGGCAGATTGAAAAGTGTGATTTGTTTTGCAAACAGCAGAGGTGAACGGGAATTGACAACGTCAGCCTTGTCAACATGGTTTACTGTTATCTCGGCCCAAACATTAGAGGTCTGATTGAACATACCAGTAGACATGGCTGAATACACAGCAGAGAGGACTTTCTCAGCTTTGAATTCAGGAAGTTTTATTAGGTTGTAATTTGTGGTCACAAAACAGGTCTTTGCTTTGGGCTACACAAAGCAGGCTGGGAAATGTTAAATTTTTATTAACTTGAAGTCAACATATAGGTATGTTTCACCAATTGATCCTCTATAAAATATTTGTTTGTAATTTGATCTAACAATTTATCTATTTTTACTTTGTTTTAAATGTGACTGCGCTGTGTATTGTACTGTGCAAAAGTCCTTCTTTGCATGTCTAATTAACAACTTCAGTCTGCCTCTTAGAAGTGAAACAGGACTGAGAACAAAAATCGTTAGAGCAGACCCTGTACAACTTGTCTTTACAATCAGTCACACAGTATTTCCACAGTGTTTTGACATTTTCACATTTATCTTGCTGGACTCCAGCAGGCATGTCCTGCAGTGGATCTCTTTACATACAGCTTCAATTTTTAAATCACTGTATACTGATCAAATCAAGAAAGTAAAACAGCTTTATTGCCACGACTTGTCTAAAAGAAAAGCTCTGACATAAAGTACTTTGAAAACAAGATAATGTGTGGCAATTTAACACTCTTGAGAGGCATTGCTAATTTTAAACACGTCTCTTTAAAAACAAGAGAAACTGTAGGTTGCTCTCCACAAAAAGACCATTTAATCTCACCAGATAGAAAAGGAAGACTTTGTCTAGATGATGTGCATGAGCTCCAGGCCTGATGTATTGTACCATCTGATTATAAACTCAAAGCTTAGATGTTCTCTCCCCCTGTGCTGCTGAATTAAATCCACCACAGGTGAACTCCAGCTCACTCCTAATTAAGAGTGTGTGTCCATGTGTGATAATGTTTCTCATTTCATACCCCATTCCACCCTGAACAGCAAGGCAAGAAATGAGGGTGGAAGTGTTTGCTTTGGCTTCATGCTTCTTTCTGCCTACTTTTTCAAATAATCTTTAATATGGTCTGTCGCGGTGTTGTGGGAATATTTCTTTAAAGAACAGAAATATGTGATATGAAGAATAAAGGCACTTTGTAGAATGGTCATCTGACTTTGTTCATTGTAATAAACAAGAACATTAACACAGATCTGTGCCCCCAGGCAGTTCTTATAGCTAACAATATATATACTGTTTCAACATACAGATGCTATCTTAAACTGACAATGACCTAATTTCCAGCTCTGTACTGGGTCAAATTAGTAGAATAACTGATAAACTACAGCAGATCTTGTCCTGGCCAAAAGCATTACTATCTATTGACAAACAAAAGAACAGAGTAAAACTCAGTGACTTAAATAAGAGATCAAAAAGTATTTTTCCACCACAGTTGACACTGATTTTGCTAATATGCGTGTTGTTATTTGTCTGTCTGTTAGTAAAATATCTCATGAACCACCAGGCAAATTTGAATTGAATTAAAATACAAAAATAAACTCACTATGCTGAGTCATTGATAGCTGCCACATGACACTAGGTATCAACGTATTTTCAAAGTTTGACCAGTTTGGCTACGCCATACATTTCTAAACATATTACAAACAAGTGAGGCAATAATATCTGTAGTTGGAGGGAGGAATTTTATTTTTTTCTAAAGCTTTAATTTTAATGAAAGCAAAACAGCTTTACATGTCTCTCCTGTTTACCTGTGCAATCTTTCAAGGTAATTTTATTTACAGAGTTTCTTAGAAGCCAAAGTTCCATGATCTGTTGTCAGCAGTGTCATGACCCGAATGTCAGGAAAAAGGAAAACTGCTTTCTTCTTGTCAAGCTGCAGAGGCAAGGTTGTGCAGAGTTGATTTACTGTGCATGGTTGTACAAAAGATGTAATTGAAATCTAAAGTAGGAACACATAATACAGTCCAGTAGGTACTGGATACTAACCTGGTCCTAACTTGATAATTATTTGTATTTTTAGCAGTAATCTTTTTTTCTTTCTTAATGTGTCAGGATTTGTTTAATCCAATTTATTTTTCTTATTAATTGTGTGCTATTGTTGTATTTATATTCTTGTATATTATTGCTTTTATTGCTATAATTTTGTTATTTTATTAACATCATGGACAGGAAACTACAGATGAAAATAGCCTTTTGACCAATTCTGGTGTTTTTAACCAATAAATTGTCATGGTTTTATTCAACTGCACTGTCTCCTTTTAATTAAATAAACCAAATTTGTACTTAGTACATACCTGATTGTTACTGGGTACTTACCAAAAACTGTATGTGTATAGACCTCTGACGTGGACCTAGGAGTTGAAGCCTGTAGGGCCCAGCCTCCCCATTGGCTGGTTCCAGTACAAGTTTTGAGTCCCACTGGATCTCCATGTGAACAAACTGAATGTTGCTGTTGGTAATAACCCCTTAAACCGAATCCTGCTGTTTTCAATTCCAAGCAACCAGAGAAGGTGTGGATACTTTGTTTATCAGTTTAATATGTCTTTGTTACTTACCTGGTATGAGAACTGTGGTAGCTCGGTGGTCATTGCTGTGGTCTTGTAATCATGAGGCTGCAGGTTTGAGCCCAAGTTGCATTAAGACAATCGGTATAGCGTACTAGCCTGGTCCATACCTGATATTGTTTATGTACGTATTGTTACTACACCTATCATTTGTTGTAATAGGTATATTTGCCATTATTCAACAATATTCAAAGTTAATCTGATTATTCTTTAACCAAAGATGAAAATTGTTTTACCATCAACTGTCTCTAAACACACACAGAATTTAAATCAGTGTACTGAGTTATATGTAAAAACATCATCTTTTGTTTTCCAGGTAATGTGATTCTGAGAGATGTTAGGCTGTGCTGAGACTGGGGGTTGGCAGCACCTAAAGATGGCTCTGAGGCATCTCTCGCTGCCATGCCTTATGTTTAAGCAGCCAGCAAATTGGGGAAAGTGGCTTTATCTAATTAAAAAAAAACATTCCTTTAGCAAGCAGTCCCCCCAGCAGAATCATCATTATTAAAGCAGACTGGCCTTGAGTGAGGCAGCAAGCAGCATTCAGATAAAAATCTAATGCTCACCATGGAAATGACTTTTTCCAGTAGATTTACTCATACTACAATCAATACTTTTTATTCTTATTCTGCTTTGTTTTAATCCTCTAAAGATAATGTGCTTTCTCTGTGTTCATAGTCTCCCAGATCTCCATTGAATATTAAAAGACTAAATAATAATTATCTAAGTGGCTTTTCATTGCATAAGTTTTCATGTTGTGAAAACCCTTTTGTGGATTGTCTTATTGTATTGTTGTGTCACATTAGTACAAGGTAATTGGTGGACTGGGTGATGTAATAACCAGAAAACATTATCCCAAAGGCCTTTAGGGTGTACAGTTGTATGTATATCGGCACAACAATATATCTTGAACTATAATTAGCTGATATTTCCTGCGACATGTCAGTATCAAATAGAAAGGAGTAAATGTGGGCCATGATGGCACAGACACAAGGGGATTAAAAAGAAACTTAATGAACAGATGTGAGCTCACAGTGAGGGCTATACACTGTTATCATAATGAGCTTTGACTACTATGTATGATGCACTTGCTTACACTTTGCACCACATTTCTTGATTTTGCTCTTTGAATATGTCTTTGCGAGAGTGTGTGTACTCCTGCCTGTGTGCCTGTGCAATGCTCGCTTTGAAGCTTTTGTTTGTACAGTGACCAGACTGTCAGTACCTTAAGCTGAGCCTTCCTATTGCCCAGCGCTGTTAATGAGGCCTCTGGGAATGAACATGAAGGTGTGTGTCGACACTTAAATCCTTTAAAGTTTTACAAGCGTGTGTGTTTGTGTGTGTGTAGAGGGACAGGGAAAAAGACAGAAACAGAGAAACATAGAGAGTTGGATTAGTGCCCCCCAAGTCTTAAGATAATTATCAGGATCCACATCTGCAATGTTGGATTTCTTAAACTTTTGCAAACACATTCCTTTATACCTTTTTCAATCTATTGTGAGGGAACCTCGGGTGTGTATTGGAGTTTTCAACAGCATAACACTTCACAAAAATATTCTGTGGATTGAAAAAAAACAAAACATTTTCATGCTAAATGATTTTTACCAGTCACAGAGCAAACATGATGGAGCTGCCTTAAAGCAACAACAAACTTTTGAAGTGAAGTTTTGTGGGGAAAAACTCCAGTCTCACAAGTTTCACAGCAGTTTATTCAAATGCTGTAGTCTGCTATTAATTTCCTTTTGCATAGTTTCCATCAGAAATATTCAAGTATTTTGAAAACACAAATAAGGCACTTCAAGTGGTACAGCTAGCTGCTGCTGGATCTGTGTGCTTTTGGGTCATTCAATTTTGGTTTTACAAACAGATGTTGAAAAGTAAAAATTAGATGGTTATTCTATTTTATTTTATACTCCAAAAAATGTGAAAACGTCTGTTTTATTGGACTCCGCCAGGGCTGTCCCTTGTCTCAGATCCTGTTTGTAGTTTTTATGGACAGGATCTCAAGGCTCAGTTGTGGAGAGGAGGGTGTTTGGTTTGGGAACCACAGGGTCTCATCTCTGCCGTATGCTGATGTGGTTCTGTTGGCGTCTTTGGACCAAGGTCTTCAGCGTGCACTGGGGCGGTTCACAGCCTAGTGTGAACCGGCTGGGACGAAATTGAGTTCCTCCAAGTCTGAGGCCATGGTTCTTGACCCTCCCAGTTGAGGGAGAGTCTCTGCTCCAAGTGAAGGAGTTTAAGTATCTGGGTGTCTTGTTCATGAGTGATGTTAGGATGGAGCGGGAGATGCATTGATGGATTGGGGCCTCGTCCCCAGTAATGAGGATGTTGCTTCTGTCAGTCGTGGTGAAGAAAGAGCTGAGTCAAAAGGCAAAGCTCTCGATTTACTGGTCTGTCTTCTTTCCAACCCTCACCTATGGTCATGAGACGTGGACCAGGTGTCGCTGGGGGGAGGGATGTCTGGGTTTCTCTCCTGGACCTGTTGCCACCTCAACCCGACTCCGGATAAGTGGAAGAAGATGGAGATGCAAATCTGCTTTATTTTTGTCAAACTGGAAGTCAACACTGTTGTTCTCAGGCCATTTAACGTGGACCTATTTTAATAACTCAATAACAGGCAGATACCTGTGAATAAATAAGTGCTAACTAACTACTTTTTTAAATTTCTTTAACTTATTGCAGACTATTAAAAAAAAAACTATCTAGCCTTACCCTAAATAGTCTGATAATGAGATGTAAAAAACATGTTTTACTTTATGACTAGCTAACCAGGCAACCACAATAAATAAACGCTAACTGACTAGTTTGACATGTCTGAAACAGGTGTTAGCTGATTTATGGTTCTTTCAGGATTCAAACCATTTCCTACAGCTTCTGGTGCTTTTAGCACATTAATTCTTTCTCCAAGAGGTCCATGGTGAGGAACTGGATGCCACAGCAGGTTCCACAGGACTGTGTTGAGTTGCCATGAAAACAGTGTTAAATTTTCAGTTTAACAAAAGTTTTTCCATTTTTGGAATATAAATTTCAATATCTGTTTTTAAAACCAAAAAGTAATGACCAAAAGGTATGCAGACCGTGCTGCTATTTCAGTTTGCAAATTACGACAGAATGTTTTTTAAATAATGTATTTGTAAAGACTGAGTGGGCGAGTTTCACTGAATTGCCAGACACCAGAATAGTTTTAAATATTTTATTGTAGAGTTAGCAGCTGGATCGGGAAACAAACGTCACCGGAATCTGGAGCTCTAGACAGGAGAGAATTAGGTTAGTGGCTAGAATGTTACGTGGAGCAGATTTAGCGAGAGATATAGCCACTAACCTTTTTAGAGTGCAGAAGATCCGAATAGAGCTTTTGAAAGACTTTGAGAGT
>JARVJO010000024.1:6529236-6539268 GCA_031762555.1 Cynodonichthys magdalenae
ATAGATAGATAGATAGATAGATAGATAGATAGATAGATAGATAGACAGACAGACAGACAGACAGACAGACAGACAGATGAGTAGGTAGATAGATATACGGACGGGTAGTTAGACAGGTTGGTAGATGGGCAGGTAGATGGGTAGACAGTTATGTAGATGGGTAGGTTTACGGATAGAATGATGGGTAAGTAGACAAATAGATGGTAGATAGATGGGTAGATAGATTGCTACTTTTTAATCTTACTTTTTTCATTGCTGCCAGCAGTTTCTCTCAGTCCCTTTTCTGTTTCCCTTCAAGAGGGATGTCTGTCGATATTCTCTCCTTCCTCCAAAGCCCTGTGACGAGAGAAAGGGAGCAGGAAGAGTGATCAATTTCAGATATGGCCTGAAGCACAGGGTTTACTAACAAAGGGAGATTTCATGCACTGTTAAAGCTATTGAGTGGCCAGTGGATTAGCTCACACTTCACATTAACCCTGAAACTCTATGACAAAGGCCCATTTAACAAATGCCCCTGCAGCCTACGCCGTGTGGGCCCACTTAGGTCCCGATAGCATCAGCTGTAATTGAGATACTTCAGAGGCAACAAATAGCAGCATTTAGGAGATACAGACGTTTAATGCAAGGTAATCTAAACTCGTGTTGATAACGGAGGCAGTGTGCTGTCAGTACAGACAACATTTGGATGGGATTACTGTAAAGGCATTTATTGATTGCAAAACTGCTCGGATTGTATCATTTACAAGTAGTTGTTAAATGCAACATGTGAACTATCACAACCATCCAGTTAAACCTTGACTGTTTTTCCACTTCAGTGGAGAAAAAAGCTGTGACCAGAGGTTATAGGTTTCACCTAATTGGATTTTTTTGACTAAATAGAAGCTAATTATCTGAACACTGTCCACACTTTAGGCACATTCATAGTGTTCTCCACCAGAAAAAAGGAGATTATTTGCATTATTAATTTGACTGTTATTTCTTTCCTTGTTAATGAGGAAATTGTAATGTGGAATGCAACATTGTCTGTAAAATATGACAGACAGCTTGCAGCAGGTTTTTTAAGAGTGAGCAACTCAAGAGTTTGCAACAACGGTGCATAAAATAACAGAGAACATTTCTTACAGCGTTTTCAGAGCACATAATCATCCATCACTGCTATGTTACAATGAGCACTGACTGTGTAATTTGTTTGCTTTTGTTTGCTGACAGCAGTTGTTTGCTGAATCTCATTTTCCTCTGTAAAGTCTAACAAAAAAAGGTGAGAGGAAAAAGAAAACTGAAATTTTTTTCAAAAACTCAATATTTCTTTCATCTTTCCCTGCCTTGTTTTATCATGCGTTTGCATTTCAGTGTACAACTCTAAAATGCAGCATTACTGCAGAAACAAATAAATGCAGCTATGTTCAGCTTTGCTTGTGATAATGTGTGGACCTTTTGAATTAACCAAAGGTGTTACTTTTCAAATATTTTGACTGAAAAGCTTAAACTTGTTCCGACAGCTCAACATGATGCCTAGAAACTCCTCATTTCATAAATGTTTGCTTTTATGATCAGTCTTAGCTGATTTATGAAAACAATTTAGATTTTAATCAGGCTCAGAACTCAGATAGTTCTGTTGGTCTCATTTGAAAAGGCATATTTTTTTATAAATGCGTTGTGACTCTAATGATGATTCATGAAGTCATAATTTTTTTCCAAACATTTTACTTCACATGAAAATCAAACAAATAAATCTGTTTGAGATCTGAAAAAAAATTCTCAGATATGTCGTCCTGTCTTACAAGAAATAAATTAGTATTATTAAATTATTATTTGGTTTTGAAAGTAAATTCACAAAAAGTAAACAAAAAAAATTAAAACAATAGCAAAACACTCTGTCTCTTAGAAGGTTTGCAGTTCTACTAAACATGTTAATACAAGGAATGAGGGGTTCTGAAAAGAGTAAAAAAGGACAAAAAATGATTTTACTAAAGAACAGTAATTTTCAAAGTGTGGATACAGTGTAACAATGGGGGGGGGTGCAACATTTATTTTATTTTATTTTGTTATAGTCTGCTGCTGAAAGGTGAAGATTGCCAGTAATGTTTTCGCCCATGTTTGTGCAGATGAAGTCAACTGTGTCTTTTAACAAATTATTTTATTTACCACTGGGTGAATTTTAATAATAGTCAAACAAATCTTATAAAGACAGTCAGAGAAATTGTGAAAGGAGACTGGACTATTTTTGTGCATGGAAGAGACAGCGCGGAGACACAGGTGGCTCTTTACTGCTGTGCTGCCCAGGATGAAGTGCACCTCGGCCAACATAGGAACGCATTCCCATGTCATCTGTTGGAAACAGTGGTGGTCTCTATGTGACACATTAAAAAAGCAGTGCTTCTCCTTGATTAACAACAGAAAGACCAGATTTTCTACCTTCATCATTTCATCATCGACTCAAAATAAACATCCACTTTGCCAACCCTGCCGTCCATAATGTTGCTGTTTGGTTTGTGTGTGACATGTTCTGCAATGGGAGGAGCTATCAGGACTTTTTCCCTAAATTTTCTCTTTGAAAAGGAATTGTTCATGTAAACCCCCCCCCCCCCCGAAAAAAAATAAAATAAACAAAACTGTGTCATTACATCAGCGAGAGTCGATGTGTAATGTCTCGTGAAGTATTACCACATTAATGCTTAAAGAACATTAATCACAATATAAACTCAAAATGGAATGTGCAAAATCTTTGTCTAGATGAAGTAAACTATGTTGGTCTGTTAGCAAAATATCACATGAACTACAAAACATTAATGAAAGAATTTTAAGAACGTAATCAATGGATTGAGCTCCATCTACAACTTTTTGGAGTTACTTCAATACAAGATGGCAGCCACAGCTAATTCTCATTAGTCAACACAACAAAGGCTATTTGATAGGTTAGTAGCTGGGAGTCATTTACAACATATCCTTTGCTCATGGTATCTTCTGATACTGCATTAGATTGAACATTATGTTATTTTCATGGTTTGACCAAAACAACTACAAATCTGTCATTTTTAACAAAATAATTTTAGTTTAAACTCTAGCAAGAAAGGTGTCAGACTTTATGCATTTTTTTAAGTCATGTTTGGTCTTTATAGAAATAATATTTGTCTGTATGTGCATTTTTATTACGTTTGCTTTATTGCTTATATTAGATGTGTTGATACTATAAAAGATTTAAACGTCCCCCTGAAAACACATTAGCTTGTGGCTAGAAGAACTATGTTTATGGCAATGATTACTTTGGTTACCACCACCATTGTTTTATGTTTTATTCCTGATCAAAAATATGTAAGATATAAATGGAAGCAATCATTTTCCCTGGGACATTACTGCAGATGTGTGAATGTCTCTATGTGACTTTGCTAACAGTTTGCGATGTGTCTCTTTTGTAAACTGCTTAATTTGAAACCCAGTATGTTGCAGCACATGTGCATAACAATAAAAAAAGAACACAGTCCAAACATTCAGGCCCAGAAAAACACACTGAAGCCTGTTTTGTGCAGGATTTAGATTATGCAGGCAGACACAATATCTCTCTATATAATTTTCCCACAGTCGTTTGGATTTTGAACAACCTGCTGCATCCATTTTTTTTCTCTTTTCCACTCTTGCGCTTTGTGCTTGACGCATCCCATTGTCTTAGGAGCTGCACTAATTAACTTGGGAAATGAAAACATCGCCTCTGAAAAAGTGCACCAGTTTTCCCTCAAGATCTGCATCCTAAGCTAGAGATTACAGCCACTTTTGATCTGCTCTTAAACACAGATTTGCATGAGTGTGTGTTTCCCTCTGTCGACATTAAGTGTCGACGTAAGTGTGTGTGTGTGTGTGTGGTGGTGGTAGTGGTGGGGGGGTGATTAGCAAAACCAGAAATCTCATTACGCTCTCACTGCGGAGGCTGCCTCAATGTGTGGAACACTTGGCTGTTTGATATCAGACAATTGATGTTCACAATCATTCATGTGGCAAAACAAAACAAAAAAAATAAAAATCAGACAACTTAATTTAGGCAAAAAAAAAAAACAAATCATTATTGTTTGTTTCGAAGGGACAGACTGACACTGAACAGGTGCAGAAATGTGGTCATTTTTGTTTTGTGTGGGTGGGGATTGGTGACAGAGCGCAATATTATCACAGGTCATTCTGTCTTTATTTACCCACATCGATCTGTTTGTTACAACAGTCCAGATGAATGTTTGAAGGGAAAATTGAAAGCAATCGAGTCAGATGCAACATGCTATCTGATTTTTGTCACAGGTTAAACAGATGCTTCGCTCCTTCTACCCATAAACCACCTGTGCAGCTGCTCTGAAACAACCGTTTTAACCAGTGCCCCAAACTAATGAGGACATAAACTGGAGTTCTATTACCTGTTAATCTACATTCAAGGACTTTTGTTACTCTAACTGCTTTGTTCAAGCTTCCTTTGTGTTACTGCTTTTATTACAAAACTCATTAAAGAAGAAAATGTGTATATTCCAAATACACAATGTATTCTGAAAATTGCACTGATCTAATTTTCATTTTTATGTTATGTATTTTATTTAAATCAAAAGATTATGTGTCTTTCCTTTGGCATTTAGCTACAACTGATTGCTGTAGTTGAAAATAATTTCAGTAATACGCCTTGTTTTTTTTGTTGCACCAGCAGTTTGTGTGCATTCTAAAAGCTTAAAGACAATTTTTCCTCAGTAAACCACAAAACATAAAAATAAAACCCACAACAGAGCAATAATTCAAACACTCACTTAAAAACCTCTTGAAAGTTAATTTATTGATTTTTACTGAGTCTTAAATGCACTTCACATATACACATTTTTATTGAGCTATTTAGAATGTGTTTATAATACATGTTTAATGATCTTGTCTATATTACTGTGCTGAGATGCTAACTTTTCAAATGTGCAAATAAACATTTAAGTCTGAGAACTGAATCCATTTTCTGCACATAATTAATTCATTGAACACTTTTCCTTCACCTTCGTTGTTGCTTTTTGGGCAATTGGAATAAACTTTATCTATGACTTACTATGTAAGTACCATCAACACGGTGTCTCCCCTGACCTGTCGTCTGAGTCAGAAAACTCAAACCTCTATGGAATCATATACAGTTGTAGTTGAAGCATCGATTTTGATCCTGCTAGATGAATTTGTTATTTAATCTAAATTATGTATTTTCCAGGCACATAGTTCAATTCTATACCACAATCAAGTAACTGTTACCGTCAGTTATTATGAAAAAGCTGAATAGTCTATTTAAAAGCCTAGAATTTGATCTCTCTCTTTTCCCTACCGTTTCGAACACTCCCACTTCAGCACGTCTTCACAGCAATGCTTCGGGGGAGAGGTAATCTATGGGGTGGGAACTCAGCTGCAGACTGAGCTCCATGGAGGAGCTTTGTGTAAATGGGTGGTGCTTTGTACCAGCATCTCCACAGGAAAGTCAAGGATTTCTCAAACATGCGTGAATGAGTCAAATCAACACTGTGAATGTTTTTGAATAGGGAATGACATTACAACATGGTGTAAAGCTCTAAAAATGTAATTTTGCATAATACTACCCCCACAAACTTAGCCGTCTCTGGTTGTACTAGATTTGGCCACATTATAGAGTTTTCTGTGAAGTTATTCTCCCACTAATACCCTAAAAATGTACCAATCAATAAGCCGTGTATCACGCGTTAGTAATCAAGATTGATGAAACATAAAAATAAAATGTGAATCAAGAAGAGAGGATGAAGAGGAGGAGATGGATTGGAGACTGAGGTCCAGTGGTAATTTCAGGTCAAATTAGGGCAACAATCACAGACCATATTCTGGTGCCTGGAATGAGCACGAGAGATGCACGACTACATGTCCATCCTAAATTAAAGGTTATCCACGGCCTTCATTGTTAGAGCATTCATTAAGGAAAACAGGTTAAGTAACTGCAATTTTTCTTCCTTGAATCTTACAATACATATGTCAGTGTGGTCCATTCCATCAGAACTCATTTCCTACAGTATTATAGTGTGACTTTATTACACAGTTAGAAGAAACATGCAAATAGTGGGTCAGCAAGTAGCCCTAACATTTTCATATGTTTTGTAGAAATGATAGTTTAGATGTTTGGAAGTGGGATTCTGTGGAAAGGTTTTGATGAATGTTTTTTTACCTGTTGTGGAAAAGTCTTTGGACAATCTCAGTTTGGAGAAAATCTGTTTAAATTATAGTATTTCATGCAAACAATATTTTACAAGTGATAATATCAATTACCTCTTACAGTCTCTAAACCCTTGTTTCACTTTTAATATAATAATAA
The DNA here is from genome assembly GCA_031762555.1 of Cynodonichthys magdalenae. Classification (NCBI taxonomy): domain Eukaryota; kingdom Metazoa; phylum Chordata; class Actinopteri; order Cyprinodontiformes; family Rivulidae; genus Cynodonichthys; species Cynodonichthys magdalenae. The sequence continues at coordinate 6,535,562 of JARVJO010000024.1, forward strand.
TGTCCGTTTCCCAATTTAGATCAACTTTCTTGCTGCACGCTGACACAATGTTATTGCAAACCTGTTTGCACTGATATATTTCACCAAGGAACTGTTTTTGTTTCAAATTCTGACCCTTAATGGGTTTCACACTTTTGCCTAAATACAAACAGGTGAGAATAAATGCAGTTCTCTCACATGAGGTGTACACTTGTGGTGAATGTGTTGGGGGTTTAAAAACATGAACATAGAACTGAAAGAACATTAATTCCATTGTAAAAATCTGTAGTTGAAGCTTGATGAGCCTGATTCCATTGTTTCATGACAAAGGGGTTGAGAGAAGACTAAAAATATAAGAAAAAAATATCTTCTAATCTACATTTTTATGTAGAATATCCATTTTTTCATAATGGTGCTTTGTTTTCATCTTTGAAAATTTAAATGAGGAGTGTTGAGCAGAAATGTATATTCTCTCTTTGATGGAACTGCTATTAGTTCAGTTCTGTATTAAGTATGGCAGAGAGCTCAAGTTTCTTTTTTGTCACATTTTGTATTTTCAATGTTCCATATATATTACATTAAAATCTCAAACACATTAGTGCATGCATGCAGAAAAAGAATAATATAATAAACTAAAAACAAAACAGAAAAAAATACAACTGTTATCAAAACTAAAACCCAGAATGTAGTTCTGTAGTAATTGTAGTACAAACTGTTCATATGTAGGCCTGTCTCAATAAGCAATAAATTAATTAATTGCACAATAAATTAAAATAATGGTGATAATTTTCATTTGCCTGCTTGTTTTTATTTCTTTGTGTCTCCTTCTTTTCTAGTCTTTGGCTTATTGGAGGACTGAACACTCTCATCAGGTATTTGCCTTCTTTCAGCTCATGACGCCTCAGGACACTGTGCCGAACCTTGTTTTTATTTATTTATTTTTACAGTATGTGAATTTTGTAAACTTCTGTGAAGTTCTGTAAACTTTGTGTGTAATGTGACGGTGGCTACAATTGTTTTGTAAAGCCAGAGGAAGACACACACACACACACACCCCACACACACACACAAAAAAAAAAATGTATGTACATGTTTTTTGCTACTTGGTGGTGATGGTTTTTGACCATTTTATCAGTACACACAGCCCTGTGAAGACCCACTGTTTCTGAGACAACAAAAGCCTGGTCTACATTGGGGGTCTTTGGGTTTTGGTTTAGGAATAAGATGTGGATTGAGTTTAGGTTTTGGGTCAAGTGTGTACTGGGGTGGTTAGGTTTATGGTCAGGGGTTAGGGTTAGGATATTGAAATGACCGGTAAATGAATGGAAGTCAATGCAAAGTCTCAATGAGGATAGAAAACAAACGAGTGTGCGCGTGTGTGTGTGTACATGGTTTTGCTACCTGGTGGAGATGACATTTGACCATTTTTCTGGTACACAGCCTGGTGAAGACCCTCTGTCCCTTATGGGGACAAAAGACTAATCCCCATTCGGGTCAGGGGTTTTGTTTAGGACTAACATGTAACATGTAGCTATATTGAGGGTCAGGTATTTACTGGGGTGGTTAGATTTAGGGTCAGGGTTCAGTGTTAGGTTATAGAAATGACTAGTAAATGAATGGACAGAAGAACAAACGTGTGTGTAGCAGGGTCATTGTATTACTTTAAAATGGTCTCAAAATGATATCATTTATTGCAATAATTTCTGAGACAATTTATTTTCTAGCAAAATTTGTTATCATGACAGACCTATTCATATGTGCATGTTTATTAAAGTGTTTGTCTTCATTGTGCACATATCTCGTATTCAGTCTGATATCAACTAATTATTGTTTCTCCCCCTCAATCAACACCTGTTCCCAAAAGTTCATCCGAAACCTGTCACACAATTCACACCTATGCACAAAACCACCTAATAAACCTCCTACGTTCATGTGCTGGGTTCAGCTTTTACCTGTTTGTTTGTTTTTTTCTTGAAGACTCATTGCTTCTAACGCACATGGCTCAGTCTCTCCCACACAGTATCCACTCACCGTGTTTTTGATTGTGGTGATTTTTGGCTGTTATGCATTATTCATATATACAACCTTGAATCCTCGCGTGAAGTCGTCCTGCACTCAAGTGTTTGTTTGCTCGTGTCATTAACACATCATTTTGCTGAGAAAGAAAACATCACCTCAGGTCTCAGCATTAGCGACCTCACTGCCCACATGGATGTCACACAGCTGTAATTAGCAGTGAGAGGTAGCGCCTGTGGTGGTGCTTGTTGTTAAAGTCACCAGAAAAAGCTATGGAAACATGATTTTTTTCTTTTTTGTTTATTTTTTATTTATTTATTTTTTGTTGGTGCTCATTTTGTTGCATCTCATTATAACTTGTTCGCAAACAAACATGGCCTTCGTGGCACTTTGTCATAATCAGAAACGCAGCGTGGTGTATCATGTGCCCATTGCTTAACAACACAGTGAACAAGAGCACCCAAGCGACATCGTGATAGTAGAAAAGCAAGTTACTGTGAAAAATGTTCCAGCTTGAGAGCCACTTCTGGATTTTGTAATGTCTAATAATGGCTGAACCTATTTTACACATTTCCTTCCAAAAATTGCACATTATCTATAATACGGGCACATAAACATAAAACTGGAAAAGGTGAGGAAGTTTTACACTTGAAGTGCTGAAGTGAGCCATGTGATGGTGAAGGACTTGATTAAATTATTTGTTGAGCAGCGAGGGGGTAGAAAAAGGGGAGTAAACTAGCTGATTCTCATGAATTTAAAGAGGCTACTTTGCAGGGTTAATATACATGAACGCTTCCTTAGCAACCACAGTTTCATAGGACTATCATCCAGATTTACTGAAATTCAAAGTAGTTAGACTTCCAACCTGTTTTCATTATCATCTCAACCACTTCCTGCCGTGAAACTGCAGTAACAGATGACAAGATAGCAGAACAACATTCAGAGCATACTTTCAGCTAAGATGAAACAATATTTTAAATTTATTTGAATTATATGTATACAATAATATAACTGTTGTGTTTTTAACCAGTATGTTTCTGTTAAACACCACCGAGTTTGATACAAAATAAGGATTTATTTATGAAAATACAACATTAACTTTAACAGCATTAAGAGCCCAGATACCTTTTAAAGCCATTTATGTTCTGAATCAGTAAAATTTCCAAACTGCACTTAAATGTAACAGTTCAAAATCTTTTGAAGTGAAAAAACTAAAGACCTGTCTAGAACATTTATGAACAAATAATATATTAACAGCTGTAAAAAGCTTTTTGAAATGTCTCAGTTAAGTGAAATAGGTTTTAGTTCAAACTGTACTGATGGGCTGATAGCTGTGGGCTTAAATAGTGGCAGCAGCTCTGAGCTGTAGCACTTCTGATTCACTTCTGACAGGAATATCAACATATTTCTGCTGGACTAACTACTGTATATAATGTGAAAAATAAAAAATAATAATTTTCACATAAACTGCTTTTACTTAAGAAGTTTCTTTAAACTGAGGCTGTTTAAAGCATTATCCATAACAGGTAAGATATTGACTGATTATAAACATGCTATGACTTTTTACACAGTTCCTGAATTTTTTTTTGTTGCTACCTTCATAAATATTGCACAAGTTGATACTTTATACTTTAACCCTTAGCAGTTGGCCTAAAATTCCTTAAAAGCCTTTTGACATTTTTTATTTTATCTAAGGTGTCATGCTAAAGGTA
>JARVJO010000024.1:6544408-6561381 GCA_031762555.1 Cynodonichthys magdalenae
TCCTCAAAGGTATTTTTAATCTGAAAATGACTGGAGGGAGAAGTGGTTGGTATTGGAGCTCAGCAGACACGGTTTTCTCCGGATGTTTGCTAGTTGTTGATGCAGAGAGCCTGCAGGAGTCACGGGGCGGGCCGGGGGGGTGAGGAGGTGTGCTGTGTGAAGAGGAAGCTCGGTTCTTAGACCCAGCCCAGAAAAGGAGATATTACCAAAAGGCGGTTCTAGAGCCAACCGGTCATTTTTGCTCTCCTGCCTCAGGACAGCCCAGGATTTCTCAAACATGCATGAATGAGGCAAAGCAAGACTCTGGACATGTTTTTGATGAGAAGATAACATTATAACATGATATAAAACTCAAAAATGTTGATTTTACATGATATTGCCCCTTTAACAACAGTTCATGCAAACAATGTTTTGTAAAACTTTACACTACAATAACTTTTGCATGGGATTGTTATTTACCAGGTGCAGTTCTAGGGGCAGGGCCACAGTGGTATTGGACCCAGCTCAAATCTGACTGGCCCCCTGATGTCCTGTCTCTCATCTCTCCTTGATGCAGTTCCATGTCCAAACACTAGTTGCGCTAATGAGTCAAACGGAAATGTCCAGAATCAATCTTGCAGAAATCTTCTTCTCTGGATGAACAATCCTGCAGAAAAAGTATTTCAACTGACAAACAACGGCTGGATTTTCTCACATGCTGTGTGTTTGAGAGTATTTTATCTATGAACAGTAAAAATGCATGTAAAAATGGTAAGGATAATTTACTGTGAAAGCTTTTATAAATTAAACTACAAGTGTTTGAACGCGTGTGACTGATCAAATGTATGCATTTAACCAAAACCAGGGGATTTGCATGCAAGGATTTACAAAAAAAAATGTGAAATTCATAATGCAAAACTTATTAAGCAAAACCAGGCTGAGAAACTATCTGATGGAAAAGCTCTTGCAATGTAGAGGCCAAGAACTGGACTCCCTCTATAGCTGGGTTCATCAATGGAACCAGGCAAAAAGATCCAACTCGACATCTGTTTCAACCAGGTCCCCACAAAGATATGAGTGCCACACACAGACGTGTGTGTTTCAGCTTGACAGCGCGGCAGACACACAGCACATGACGAGATTCTTCCCTCGAGGGAAAATATTGGCAACGCTTTTCCACCTGAAGCAGTTCAGGTTTGTCCTAAAAGTCTCCCCGCTTACAGCAGCTAAATAGAACGTTGTTTAGTGTTGCCTTTTCTAGATTCATACTCAGCTCAAATTCATTTTCAAGGTGAAAAAAAAAAGCAAATACAGATTTCACAGGAAATAACGCCACCAATTAACAGGTTGTTCAGATTTTGTTTGTGCACACCACTGATGCTCACTTCCTGGATCTGATATGTGGCTGCATCTGTAAAGAACTGCTGACAGATGAAAGTGTTTTTCTTTCATTTTTTTACTTTTACTGAGAGAAGTGCAATCCAGGTTGCAGTATTTTAACATTCACACTGCTGCTATGTAACCAAAAAAATTAAACTGATAAGATTAATTAAAGGCTTAAAAACGTTCTGTATTGATGCAACTCATAACATTTTAAATAACCTTTTCCTCCTTTGACGTTTGCAGAAGCAGGTCTAAAATAAACAAACAGTTTGAAGAAGATGAGGAGTAACTGCAGCTGTGACAGGAAGTTGCAGGAAGTCAGTCTAAGAGTCTGGGTCTGTTACGTGATGCACTGATGTGATGACACATATTTAAAGTTTATTTGGACTTCAAGCTTCTCAAATGTGATCCTGGTGTGGAGCAAACTTAAGAAAACAGCAACTCCTTTTAAGACATATTTTTAGATGAATAATATTGTCTTTTTTTTTATCTAGCTGTACTTTGAGAAGCTCACTCTACGATCCATTAAATTACCCAAAGACCTTTTAAATGAGGCAAATCAAAGAGCGGGCTAACAATTAATACGGCTCTTGGAATAGATCAGCTGAGTTGACACAAAATCTTTTCCAAAGTAAAGAGCTCCGGTCCATCATCAAATAAAATACTTTGAGAAAGAAATGAATGTGAGGAACTTTTGCACTGTTTAGTGCTGCATAACAAATAGATGGGATCCATGTTTAATTGGTTTTTCCAGTGGATTTGCGTGAATATAATTTTTTTTTAACTAGGCTGTTGTTGTTGAAGTACTTCTTGTTTTGATGCTCAGGACTTGTCACCTCACACAAATTATCAATACATGCTTGTTTCTCTGCCATCCTGTGTTACGTTTTTTGATTTAGACTTGTCAGATCTTTTGATCAAACTCAGATATTTCCAAAGTGAATACGAGGTGTTTAAATTTCCTTAAAATTTAAAGAAACTGCTACAACAATAAAAAACAAAGTAGATTGAGGGTAAAAAGAAATCAGAAGCAGTAAAAAAAAGTGGAGGTCAAAGTAAGGTCTCTTCTTTTATTGTTTAGAAATCTCAATTGTACTTTAATTTTTTTGATTTACAGCAGCCCATTTATTTATTTTTTTATAAAACAGTTTGGTTGAAGGTTGCAGCATCCGTCACTGCCTGCCTTCAGAAGGAGTGTGTTTTAATGAGGATTATCTCTTTATGCAAACTTTAGCAGAATTTATTCCAGTTTAACAGCAGTTGCACTTTGAAAATGGCATCTATTAATATGTGATATTTCAAAGGCTGATCCAACAAAGGCTGTTATTATCCTGTCTTTTTTTCCCTCTCTCCTTTTTTAATAAAAAGACCATTTCAGGATTCACAGTAGAAAACAATGGGACATTGGACTGAAAGGTCTACACAGCTGCAGACAGACCAGATGAATGGGATGGAAAAAGTCACCAGCGTCACCTTTGTACCCGAGCTCACAACTGAATTATCCAGAACTATAAACCAGAGAGTTAAAGACTTTTTCCTTTCTGTTTTATGTGAAACTGTGGTTCACTAATAAAATGAACTACAGTTGTAAAAATAATTTCCTGAAATAACCAGGTTCAATGGGAGCCCTAAATTGTCCCTGGGTGTGAGAGAGAGGGTGAATGGTTGTCTTCATGTGTACCTGTGATGGACTTGTAACCTGTCCAGGGTGTACTCAGCCTCTCACACACTGACTGCTGGAGATAGGCACCAACTTCTCCAGAAAATGCAGATTTTTAAAAAATGCATGGATGTCCTTTTTGCACCATGGAAGCTGAGTGATTAAAAAAACCAGCAGATACCTGTGTTGGTGGTTTTCATTTCTGACAAAAACAACAATTGCATCAATAAGAAATAGTAAGAGAAATTAACTTTTCTATCACTGCTTTAAGTGTTTTAGGCAAAAAGGTCAATTTTGTCTTGATGTGATTTGAACCTAAAACACAAACAACACCGGGAGCTCAGGGATAACAAAAACGTATTTGTTAAATGATGAAAAGCCGATGTGGTGCCAAACACAAATACTGAAAAGCACAAGACATATGTAACCAATACAATAAACCAGTTAGTGTATTTACACCAGGAAAGTCCTTTGGTCAGCTTGTTTGTTCCGGACCAAAACTTTTTTTTTGCGTTCAAGTGCAAAAAAGCCATGTCAACAAAGCCATGCAGGTGATGATCATTCCTCCCACTGGACAGAAATAACAGGGATGGGACAGAGCACAGACCTGGAAAGAAAGATGGAAGTTTTTTTTTTTTCATTATAGAAAGATGAAAGTCCTGTGTGTTATGTCCGTTATGTGTTCATCTGTCCAAATATGGAGGATGCACAGTGTCTCCTTGTTGCTCCAGGTTTGTCACTGAAGGGCTAATTTTCACCATGATGCTTAGCAACTGTGGCTCGTGAAGTCCAAAAAGGCACAGGTTTCCTGTAGTTGGTTTGATTAGAGGTCTGTATTCACACCAGAAGTCAAACCGCACCAAAGTTCATTTAGAAGCAGACCGAGAATCACCAGTTGTTTGGTTCGCACCAAGGTTCGCATGAGAGTATTCATACCTGCATAAAAGGTCCAGACTAACAAGGGAAACAAACTCTGGTCCATTTAAAGCAGGGGGTTTAAGGATGTGAGTCAGACTTCAAACTGCACCCTTCCAACCACAGGCTTCTCTAACCTCTGCGCCATCACTCTCCACAAACATTGCGTTAAAATCTGATGTGGTAGCAATAGATACTCCAACAAATACCCTGAGCACAAACACATCTTGCAAAATCCCACATTAGAATGTATTTAGCCAAAATTATTATCATTTTTTTTTACCAAAAGATGATGAGCAATATTCATCTTGCATGTCTCCACTGCATCTGTGTCACCTTCCAACATTTAAATTTACAATTAGTCACTAATCTTTTTGCAGGTGGCACACAGTCAGCAGCAACATAACAAAAAGATAAATATAATAAATTAGACATTTTGTTTAGACATTCCCTTTTCACCCCTTCCAATTTTAGGTTAATCTGGTCTTTGGCAAACTGAGCTTGATTTATTTTAAACCCTATGCGTATTTTGTGTGATTTAGCTGAGTGTGAGAGATGTTAACTCAGACACTGCTCTGTCAAGTAAGAGCTTAGTTACATGTTCGTTGTATTTTAAAAAATGACAAATAAACAGAAAAATTAAACACTGAATGTTACAAAAGTATGTTTTTTTAAGTGTGATAATTAAATAAAAAAAAACACATCTCCGTATTATTTCTTGTATTTTGGTGCAGTTACAATTCAAAGTATTAAAATATTTATGGTGTGCTTAAAAGTTTACCTGCCATTGTATAAAAATCAACTGTATATAAAATAAAAGTCAACATAAACATGTCAAAACCAACATGTCATCCTTTATGAATCATCGCCTGGTTGCACCAGTGAACACGATATCCCAATTAGTGACCATTTGAGCGAGCTCAGCTCTGACTCTGACTCAGTCGACAGCAGAATCCCCCATTTGAACGTGATGCTTCTTCACAGCTCTCTGCTGCAAACATTGGGCCGCCACGCAAACTGGTGCAGACTTCCATGAAGAAATAAAACTCTGTTTGTATTCTGTCATATTCAGGTGATTGAACTTGTGAGATTCAATGCAAAAAAAAAGTTTTTCAAATAAAAAAAAAACGCTTAAAAAAACGGTACACAAATACAAGCTACTATAAGGAGGTTTCATATTTGCAACATCCTTTTATCTGTCAAAATTGACTTGGTAAAATATAGTCGAATGATTTAATAAGATGAAGAGCTATGAGTTCAGCTATGCACCGGTGCATAATCAAAGCATCACATATTATGTAAAGATGAACTGTTTTATGTGCATTGCCTGCCATCATCACCGTCTCTCTCTAAGGCTTCTCCTCCTTTTCTGTACTCCTCCTTGCACAGAGCCTCAGAGGTTCATCAAAAAGCACCATCTGAATGGGACACGGGTGCAAATGTTATCAAGCAGCATTTGATTGTGAAAGTGTGGCAGGTAAAAAGAAAAAAAATCGATGAGCTTGCATGTTTAAAAATAAATATAGTGAGGCAGCAAGCAACAAAAGTGTTGTAGCGTATCGAACACCTATAAAGTGCCGTGTGAGACTGCTTGTGTGTGTGGGGGGGGGCTGCAACCTGTCGGGGTGTGGGGGTGGGGGGTGGCTGAGTGACTTCACATCACCCTTTCAGCTCCAGCAACTTCCCATTTATATTGTAATGCAAATTCAAGGCCTGTCCCAGATGGTGCTTTTCCAGCATCGTGGGTGCATAAAAATATGATTATTTATCCCAAGCTCCCTCAAGTCTTTATTGCACCCTCCCCTACTTCTGCTACCGTCCCCTTCCTTCCATTGGCAGTACTTTAAGCCCCATTACAAAAAGCCCTGTCTATAATTGGTAAAATTAGACAAACAGGTAACACTTTGGATAGTAATTTGAGCACTGAGAGATCCGAAAAGTTGAAACAAATGGAAATCAAGGAGAGTAAAAAGCTCAGGTGGCTCATTTGTGTGAGTTATTTGTACATTAAGATGTACACACAGTAATGCTCGTGACTCAAAAGTGCATTTAATCACTTCTGTGAGCAGGATATCTGAAACTCATATTGACTATTTCTGCCTGTGTGGCACAAGCCGGGCAGCATTTTTTACCTGCTGCAAAGAGCTGGGAACATGCTCAGGATTTCTGATGTGTCAACAAAGCATCCTAGAGGCCTACTATAGATTTCTGAAGATTAAAATTTAATGAGGAGCTGGATCGGCAATAGATGATGTTTTGTATTGGGGCTGTTTTTTAAGACGCACAGAAAGAAGTCAAGACAAGTAAAATTCCTCCCAGCTCCAAGTTGCAATTATGTTGTTTTTAAAAATATGTTTCTATCCACCTTAAAAAAAAACATTGACAAGTGAATTTTCAGCCTGCTTTTTAAAGTGACAGCGCTTTGTAGTCATTTTTGATGGGATCGCCTAAGTGAGGTCAAGCACAATAGAATAAAAAAGGCGTAGCTGGAGGTTTCTGTGTGAAACATGCACATCCTGAGGGACCGTGCGTGCTGTAATCAAATGTGCGCTATAAGTCGCTCTGTTATACTGTCAGCATTTCTATACTTTCATCACAGCACCTTCACCAGATTTACTGCCTGCCTCTGAAGTATTTAAGTAGCACTTGACACCTCCACTGAGGAATAATTAAATCACAATCTAGTGTCAGATCAAGTCTTTTAACCTTGATGCAGAAAAAATTTTGCGTGAAGCACAGGAAAAAAAATAAAATGACTCTAAACTCAGAGGATTACTTGAAATGAAACTGGCTAAAGGAAACAGGGTGGCTGCTGAAGATACAGCATAAAGTCAAATTAACTAGCTGGCTCGAATTTAAGAAAACATTTGTCTTCTGATGAATTTCTTTGTTATGAATAGCCAACCTTATGTTACTTTAAAAAATGTAGGTTGGTCAGTATATAATTAGTGAAAAGAAATAGAATACAAGATTAAAGATAATACTTTTTATTCTACTGTTATTTAAGCAGGAAAATCCCTGAGATCACAGATCTCTTCCACAAGGGGGGCCTGTAGGCAATGTCTTGTACATTTTTATGGTCTGTGGGGGAAACCAGAGAAAACTCATGCAAGCACAAAGAGAACATGCAAACTCCACACAGAAAGACCCCAAATCCAAACCAGGGAACGAACCCATTGACCTTCTTACTGTGAGGCATCAGTGCTAACCACTGAGCTATCGTGCTGCAAAAAAATGAAATAAATAATAAATTCTATATAAACAAAATACTTTTTAAAAAGTCCCATGAATAAAACATATTCTTTCTTGTGTTTTAATACTTTTTAAGGGTTTACACAACACAATAACAGAAATTAGGTCTGAAAACAGGTTTAAAACTGATAAGAACACCAGACAGAACCTGAACTTGAGTCCTGCTCAATTTCCTTTAGACTTACTTTTCTAAATCTGAAGTTAAATTTAGAAAGGATGTCACGTCTATCTAAAGGATCATTTTTGAAGTGATATTTTTGTTCATTAATCAATTGTGAAAATGTATTAGCTTTGATGGCCAGTTTTATATTGTTGTGTTGTTTATACTGTTATATGGTACTACATGAATGTACAGTCTGTCCCATAAATATTGGGACATCGACACAATTCTCATAGTTTTGGCTGTAAACATCACAATGAATGTGAAATGAAACAAACTAGCTTTTACTGTTTTCAGTTTCTGCTTGACTTGGTCATTGCATAAATTTTCACTTTGTTTATTGTTCCCCTGATTTTGATGTGAATAAACTTTACATTAAAGCTGAAAGCCTGCAAAGCTACATCTTTCATTTCAAATCCATTGTGATGTTTACAGCCAAAAAGTTGAGAATTGTGTCAATGTCCCAATATTCATGAACCTGATTGTGTGTGTGTGTGTGTGGGGCGGGGGGGGGGGGGGGGGTGTTGTGTTTAGGTTAGTTGAGTCTGTCGAGTGCAACATGCATATTTTTTAGATTGACAAGCCCAGTCAATATCCTGATTTTTAGTCTTTCAGTGTAACGTTTTCATCTTGGAACTTGAAATTTGGATGTCCAAACAGATTGCACCAATATGTAAAATAAATACACCACCATCAAAAAAATCTACGATTTCTCACAGTTTTGTAGCATTCATTATGAAAATGTTTTGCTGGTCAACCGACGTATGTTGATATGAGATTAAATAAGCCTCGGGGTGCAACACAAAGCTCACCATCTACATCTGTTGTGTTCCACAAAAATATCACCATAATGTATTCTGATTATACTTGAAGTAGGTTGCATAACTAAATCATGTAAGCATGCTGTGATAAAAAGATAAGCTCTCTTGGCCTTTTGAAATACATCTTTGAAACACTTCCTGACTTCATCAGTTTCCAGTTCAGCAAAAGCTTCAACATCACATCATTTGAGCACCTGCTGTCCTCAAATGCACAACAAATCTGGGAAAAGTTAATGTCTCAGTTTCAAACTGTAAGCCAGCTTTGGGAGTTTACCTGTTTACTATGGTTGCTTTTGTTATTTTGGCACACGTGTCATGATTCTTTAATGTGCTGGCACAGAAAGTACAATCAGATCCTATTAGGTTTGCAAAAGTTACAGTTTAGTGCCTTGGTTTGGGGGTTGTGGTTTGGTTCAGTTCAAAACATCAAGAAATATTTTTCCAAAAGACCAAATCTTTTTGTCACTTATTTTAAAAAACAGTAACCATGCCAAACGCAGAGACACTAAAACAAAGCTCGTTGCTAGCATGTAAAATAATATAATAGACCATATACAGCAAGATAAGATTTGTCAAATGGGGATCTAAAAGAATAAAAAGTCCTATTGCATCATCTTATATTTAAACCTGGAGAGACTCATACAAAGACGGACTGAAATTAGGAGGTTTATTGACATGACTGACATTAGAGTTTAGCGCTCGGACCCCGGCAGAGGATGTGAGCGCTGTGAGATGCTGTAAGCTCAGATGAGCTGCTTAAGATGAGGGGTAGGAGACTTTTTTTTCTCTCTCTCTTAACTGTTGTGTTAGAAAAAAAAAGCCATTGTAGTTTATTTATTTTTTGTTGCTGTTTATAAGTGCCTGTGTAACCGTGGGCAGCCAGTTTGTTCGAAACCTCCCGGTTATCTGCTCAGCATCTCTCTCCAGGAAGTGTTTACAAGTTCTGCCTTTCTCAAGATCGCCAAAAAGGTTAGATGGTTTTATCACTGTCTTTGTATGAAGCCGTGTGCTCATATTCCAAAACAAAAGCATCTCTCCAGGAGGAAGTTTGCACAAGTAACACATTTCCTTTGTCAATCAATCCCAGAGCTAATCCACAGGCAGCATTCTGCTGACGTCAAAATCGTAAGCGTGCTGCACTCGCTTCTACCTGCTTAGAACCACTGGGAGGAGGTTCTGAAACAGTAGCTGTGCACAGTTGAGCGCGCTTGGAACCTAAATTAGACGCATTTGGTAGAGGCCGAACCAAACAAGTGCACCAGTGGGTTGGGGCTTTAGCTTCTCAGCTAGCTGAGTGTGCTGTTCATACATGAAAGGCATTTAGTCACAGATATCATGGTGATTAAAAGACCCCTAAAGGCCATTTTAAGCATGTAAGTTAAACCTTATTTGACTTCTCATATATCCACCTCCACCATAGCTGTTTGAATAACTGAAAACATGACAGTTTTCCACACAGCTGATTTGAAAACTTGGTCCAAGCCAAGAGTCAATTTCTGTCAATATTTACTGAAAAACTGTTAAATGAAATATTCTTACTGAAATACAAATGAGCTGTTCTAAATTTATGTAGCACTTAGAATGTACATACCTTAATGGAACAAGAAAAAAAGATGAAATTTAAATAGGTCACATGTGTTTAACATTCACTTTTTAATCCTTACTCTTTATCAACAATGTTTTGATGTAACAAACCAGCAAATAAAGTAAAAAAAAAATAAATCTTCACTAAAAATCCAGTTATTACATCAAAATATAATTAAAATCAATTATCTGTGGCTCCACACCACAACTTATTAAAAAAATCTAGAATGCACTAAATACAGTAACAAAAAGAGAAAACCATAAAACTATTTTACATACATATTTTACAATATATAATATTTTACATAAAGCATTACCTTTGGAGCCAGATAACAAGTTAACAAGGACTAGATTTGGCCTGTGGACCTTGACTTTGACACCTGTGGTTTAAGTTCCCTAAAAAACATATTCCTTTACTCTTTTACTGCTGTGAAAGTTGGCAAAAAATGTGTGCCCTCTTCCAGAATAAAATGTTTATTCACCTGTGACTAATGTATTGTTTGTCTAATAGCACACACCCAACCCTGACATCTGTACCATGACGGTTTGGTATAAATACATCCGCAGTTAATGTCCGAGAAGTTGTTTACGTGCCCTGTAATAAAATTAACAAATTATTCCTGCTGCAGTGACCCTGTATGATGAAAGTTTGGTGACTTCAGTATAATTAATGTCAACAGCAGGAAGCTTTTCAAAAACATTCTAACACCTTAGTCAACAAAATTTATTTTTAACAAAAATTCTGAGAACAGGCTTTATTTATGCTAGAACAGTATAAAACAAGCTTTATATAAAAAAATAAAACTATTAATTTAGTGCAGGAGTGTGCCAAAGACCCATATGACTCGAGTAGTTAAATATGAATAGCTTATTTTCTACAACAGAGTATTAGGGCCACACAACAAGATTTTTAAATTACGAGAATAAAGTCATAATATTAGGACATTAAAATCGTATGAAAATAAAGACGTAATATTACGAGATTAAAGTCATAATATTATGAAAATAAAGTCATAATATTATAAGAAAAAGTCACAACATTCTAAAATTGAAGTCATACTATACCCTTTACACAAAAAAGCATTTACCACTGCATTAAAATGAGGATTGTTGAGCAGCTTGTCTTCTAGCACATTAGCATCAAATTATCAGTAGAAGGACTTGAAAATATAAATGTGTACTCATAATATTATGACTTTTTCTTGTAAAATTACAACTTTAATCTCGTAATATTATGACTTTATTCCCGTAATAATAATTTTAAAAAATCTTATGTGTGGCCCTAATACTTCGTCGTAATTTTCAAAGCTACACTATAAAAGTATTACATGGAAATTATTTACTGTATATCTCAAACTACATATTTTTTCTGAAAAGTTCAAAGTAGAACTAATTAAATGAAATTTGTTACAATGTTCTTATATTTAAAGACCCTATAGCTATTCGATGTTATTTCCCCGTGTATTTTTTACCAACTATCACTCAACTGGTACATTTACTTCCTTTGTATTTGCAGCTGACTTCAGGCAATAAGTCGTACAAATTTATAGTTTTATCAAAATTGTAACTCCATTTACAGAGAAATCTAAGCAGGATTCAGATGCACTCCAACATGTTCCTGTGATCCCAAAGAGTGAAGAAAATGAAGGCACGCTGACGGTCTCTATAAACCAAATAGCCAGAATAAATGTGGTGAGCTATTTTATTTCTTCTAACAGCAAAAGCCATCAAATCCATTTTAGCTCCTTTTCACATTCCTGACTACAATACAAATCACAGAACAAAACACCTCAAAGAGCTTCAGCCCAAATCACATGCTTTCCCTCTAATTAGCTCTTCTTTAACACTTAAAAACAATTTCTTGTTTTCTGCAGGAAAGGATGGTGACAACAAACACCTAAACTCAATGATCCAGCCATAAGTAAATGATTGGGGTAATTATATCTGGTTTCTTTTTATTCCAAATTATTCTGCAAACAGTTTACCTGCTCAAACAAAGAACTGGAGTTGGCTCTAAGCCTGGATTGTCCCCAGAGTTTCATGTTGCTCACCATCTGTGCCCAAGGCAAAAGCCCACTATGGTCATTACAGTGAGGGACCAATGAAAGCGATGAGCCTCGGGGTGACTGGGAGGTTAATGCAACACCACTCTGCTCTGCACAATCAGAGGGGAAGACAGGAAGGAGGTTTGTGAAAAGGACTAAAGCAGTGTGCTTCTGCATGTAGCAACGGCCCAGTCGTCGTTGCCATGCCAGGGTTTTCAGCACATCTACAGTCTGAGATTAAACTGAGAACATTTTAACCTTAAGTGGCTCTAGTGTTTCCAAGAGAAATAAACTAAAACAGGCCCCTCTTTGGAGAAACCAATGGTTGTTTTCTCAAGTGAGGCTTCCTAGAAGGTGCAAAAACATCCTATGTGGAAACAAAGACATTATTTTTATATATGTATATATATTATAAAAATACCTTAAATTGGAATTGGTCTAGCAGCAACACAACATCTAATGACAGCAACTCCTAAATTTCCTTAAAACGCATAGACAAATTAACTCTTGAACCCTTTGGAGTAAATTCGCAAGCCTACTCTCTTTTTGAAGCTAATCGAACATTTTAACTTCATCAGTGATATTTTTTGTAACCGTAACTTGAATTTAGTCATTTAAGGTAAAATAAACTAAAATCATAACTTAATTTTTCATTTAAACATTTTAAGGTTTTAAGATTTAAAGGAAGTTGGTATCAAAGAAACAAATATTGGGCTAATATACAGAATCCCAACTATTACCAGATTTTGGTAACAATAGCATCAAAAATGAATATTTGAGACATAATACTATCCAGCATGTCCAACTTCATGATTAGACTTTGATTAGATTTCTCTTTAGGCTCAAATGAAAGATAAAACCACATAAATCATATTCTACTATCCATACTTACAGCATGAATAAAGTACAAAACAATAATAATTAACAACCAGTATTATGAATTGCAGCTGTGAAACATTCAACAAATCCACACCAACAAACATGACAAAAACTGAATAAATCCTTACTTTTTCAAAGCATTACAGCAACACATTTGATAAAACCACCAGCAGCAAAAAGTAAATGTTTTTTCACTTACTTTTGTTGCATATTTGTACTCATTTTCTGATCAAAAGTAATCCAAGATGGCTGCCGGAACAATCTTTCCAGGTCTTTCCTGATCTGTTGATCACTCAATTAAATGATGTAATCCACGGGCAGGTCATATGGGGGGGAGGTTTCTGCTTGAAATGTGTGGACAGTCAAAGATTGGAGGTTTGGTTTGAAATCATCATTTATTATAACTAAACACATGGTCAGAACCTGGAAGTTGAAACCACACAGAAAGTGCATCCTCTGTTGGACTGGCTGTGTTACCATTTTTGAGTCCCATCCATCCATTTAAACAAATGGGACATTTTCTTGACTAAAAAATAAAAATACACTTCAGATCCTTTTTCAGGTATTGATGTTTTGTTGATTTGCATTGCTCTTTCCATGCTCCTGTGTTCAAATGCATATTTATTTTTATTACATTTATTTTTAATTAAAATATGGGTATTGTGCAAAATCGACTTTTTTGTGCTTTATATCGTGCTACAATCTAAAAAAAACTGAGTAGGTCCTCTGAACGAGTTTTTCTTTGATGAAAAAACATTTAATCTCTTCAGCCTGAGCAGTTACAGGTCAGCTCAACCTTAAGTTGAACAAGTTTAACAATAACAACCCAAACAAGCAAAAGAGGACCATCAGCCTAACGATTGTTATGGTCCTGATTATCACCCATTGTTCACAGAGGGCTGAGTCACACTCGCAATAATGAGGAGAACATGCAAACTCTGCACAGAAAGACCTCAGGTGCAAACTGGGGATCAAACACAGGACCTTCCTGCTGTGAGGCATCAGTGCTAACCACTGATCTATTGTGCTGCCATTATGATTGAAGTTCCCGTTTTATCTGAATGAGGGAACAAAAGGTAGGTTTTGTAAAACATTAGCTATTGTTTGGAAAGCATGACCTCGCCACAGAAATTACATGAGTACATGTAGATTTTTGTTGTTGGTTAACGCAAATGAAAATGCCATTTCTGAGGCTTTCATAAAAATAACACTACCATCATTGCCCAGAATTATTAGCCGGCTTCCTGATTCACCCAGATCTGTGCTTTCACTTTATAATGTCATGTTTGCAAGCTCTGGTCATTTTCCATATGCCTGCTAAGCTGCTTAAAGGCTGTTCACGTTTGGTGGATGTTGGCATTGTTTCACCTACTCTGCCTCATTCTTGCATTTTTTAGGGGATTACGTTTAAAACTTTGTTTCGTCAGTGTCTTTTTGTTTTGTTCAATTCATTAGACTCTCCACTTGTTTTTCTTTTTTATCTGCCCACCTCCAATCTTCTGACTTTGGGTCTTTGTCCATTATCAGGCGTGACCCAGGAATACCTGTATGGATGCTTTTGGAAAATTAATATTGCAATAAGTGACCTAACTGCACCGCTGATCAGACATTATCATGTTTTAAACAGGTCACATTTGTTTTTACTGATTTATAAAAAAAATAAGTTCAGTTATGTTATAGACATAATTTGGAATAAGTAAAACAAATAATTCATGACCTGACAGAGCACACCAGTGAACTAGAAACTGTTTATGACAAATGTGCCACATACAAGTGAATTCACGAGTGACTTTTAGAAAAGAAAGTTGAGCCTCTTCTTTCTGGATCAAACTCAAACGTTTACCCATAACCTTCTGAGAATCCACTGTTA
Organism: Cynodonichthys magdalenae; assembly: GCA_031762555.1. Taxonomy (NCBI): domain Eukaryota; kingdom Metazoa; phylum Chordata; class Actinopteri; order Cyprinodontiformes; family Rivulidae; genus Cynodonichthys; species Cynodonichthys magdalenae. The sequence goes on from JARVJO010000024.1 coordinate 6,558,957, forward strand.
GTGGTTTTTATTTAAAAATATTTAAGTGGTCTTCATATGTGAATTACATTAGGTGGTTTTTGGGTGTAAACTCAGACCACATGAGTTTAAGCTGTGATCTGAAACTGCATCCTGAACACGTTCACATATTTATACTCTGAAGTATTGCATATTGCAGTGTCAATAATGTAAATAAGACCTAAAACGTGACTCTCAGCTACTACCACATGAAATTTTAACTCAGTTTGTAAAATTGACTGAGTTATAGTCATTTGTTTGTTCACTAAAGTTAATTAACTGTGGAGGCCATCTTGAATTTGTGTCCCCCCAAAGTTTATTACTTTCTGAAAGTTTCAACAAAATCCATCAACTGATTCAAGACATGTTTTGCCAACGGCACAACTAAACTCATAAAAACACAGACGAAAACCTTATTGCCCTTTTTGCCTTTGGATCATATTCTACATGCTCATACATGCTCATAGTTGTGTAGTTTTATCATAAAAGGGCACACAAATATTATAATGAGCTGTTTCAAAAACATAAATGCGATCATTGTTTTTCATTATTTAGATATGATTTAATTTACTTTGATAAATTTGCTGTAAAAGCAGCTTTTGATAATAAGGTATTAAGAACCTTAGTGAAATATGTTAAAGGCTTTTAGTGAATAAAAACAGCCCTAACATCCAACTCTTGTGTTTTGAAGAAAAAAAAATCACTATTAGTAACCTGCCATGTGTGTTTAGGCACAGCTGATGACAATCACTGCAGGGTCAGCTGGTTTATTACAGAAATACATGGAGAGGGAAAAAAAGAAGAAGAACATTACTTCCTACAGCAGCTACATAGAGAGCAATGATAAAAAATTTAGAGGCAGCATAGAGTTGGAGACAAACAGTGCAAACATACACCGAGATAACATAATAATCCCCAAACACAACAAAACAAATCTTAATCCATATTAGATGGACACTTGCAGTTTTTGCCCACATTTGTTTTCTTTTTTCTTTATTTGAAGAGTTGATCGCTTAAAGCTGCATCACAGTGATGCGTTCACTGCAGCGACAGGAAGTGCAGCATCACCATCTAAAGGCCGCAGCAGCAACGGCACCCTTCATTCACATTATCCGCTGCATTTTCCACAGTGCATGGGCTCCTGCTCTGTAGATACACATCGTGCACACAAACACTGCCTTCAGAATCAATTACTTACACACCACAGGTCACAGAACAGTTCATTACTGTTCAATTACTAGTTAATGTTCAATAGCATGCTCATTACAGAGGAAAAGTTTCTACCTCACTGCCGAGACAACAGGAAGACGAGTATGACAATTCAATGATACAATTAAAGATAAGCAAGAGATGAGCACAAACAAAGAAACTGCAGCAGAGTATAAAAAGCTGCATGAAGCGAGGAGTGAGAGCAAGTTCTGACATCAGTATTCCTAATGAATGATTTGTTAATGAAGCTGACTTCTAATTATTATCGATCATCTATAACCCATTAATCTGACTTACATTATTCTCACTGAGAGCATTCTTTTTTTTCTTGATCAGTAACGCTGTCTTACCTGCACAGTGTTTGAAAGCAAACAATGTGTTTTTTTTTTCTCTCTCCATTGACTCAAACAAGTAGTTCAGTTCCGCAATCTATTTGATTGCAATTTACTTGAGAGACAGTCTGCGAAGGTAAAAGTCTCTGCTGTAACTAATTAGGTCACACTTGACACACACTTTTTCTTTCTGCCAGGCAATTATTCCAGCAGAACACACTTCCATTAAAGAGAATTTTAACTTTTTAATGTCTCCTAAATGTGAAATTTATTGCTTCCTTTGCTTAATTTGTGTTGCTTTATTGGTTGTTTCTCATATTTCAGTTTGCTTCTTAGATAAATACAAACAAATTTATTAATCGTCTAGACTTATTTGAACAGTACATTTAAAAAAAAATCAGGGTGTCCTTGGTAAAACAAAATTAATCACATTTCTTTTACACAGCTATAAAGTGATGGTTCAGATCTTTTGAAGTGAGGTTCAGTGTAAACGTTTTGAACAGTTAATATCTCATTTGTTGTTTTTGCAGAACCTCCATTTGGGCAAAAATTGTTCATCTCAATAACCATGATGAAAAGAAATGATTGCCATCTTTAACCAGCTCCAGTCTCAAAAATTTATAGCAGTTTCTAAAAGTACAATTCTATAAAATTTTATATTGGTATCAGTTAAAGATTGCACATATATTCCAGCAGAAATATTCCTGTCAGAATGTGCACTACCACACAGGAAGTGCCATGAAATTTTGCATAAATTAAAGGCCTACCATTCCTCAATGTGGATATCCCCCACCACCTTCCATGCCTGAGTTTTTAACTAAGATCAGTTGTTTATGGTAAATGGTAAATGGCCTGAACTTATATAGCACTTTATAAGTCCCTCCGGA
>JARVJO010000024.1:6582307-6592596 GCA_031762555.1 Cynodonichthys magdalenae
TATCAGCTGTTCTGAAACCGAAAACCCTGAGTATCACATAGCGGGGTAAGTTGATTCAGAGTATCTGCGTCAACCCAAGGTTTGTTAAGCCTGCTTTCTGAAACGGGGCCCTGGTTGACAGAAACATTGTATGATAATAATGTTCAACTTTGGTCACGAACCGTATCGATCCTAAAGTTCGATATTTTACTTCCAGCACCTTGTTCCAAAAATAAAATGCTGCAACGGGGAATGCAGTCAGAGGCAGGTTCAGATTTAAACACTGACCTAAACAAGTGCGTCAGATAATTTTTTTATCAGCTCTGAATAAACAGCAACTTCAGAATGGATATGCTACAAGTAGCATGTTTACCTAACTCTGTAAACAAACGGCGAGCTGCATGTGACGTCATGTCTTTTCTGCGCATGCGGGTCACATCAGTGCCGTGGAGCGTTCACACTGGAGTCTGATAGAGGTAGCATTTAAAATATAATGTGAACGTTCACATCAAAAAATCTGATTTTTTTTCAAAAAGTCCGATTTTTTAAAAAAGAATCAGAATTGCACATTAAGACCTGCAGTGTGAACGTAGCCCAAGTAAACACAGAACTAGTATCCCTAATTGCAATTACTGAAAATGTCATGAACATTGAATCATTTTTTAATTTTGCCATTAGCTGGTCGAACATGATAAAACAACAGGATGCTGATTTTAGGCAAAAAATGTGTTTTGTATTAACTAACTACAGCAACAATCACTTGTGCAAAATAGCAAAAAAAAATCAATGCTGTAACAAAAATATGAATAATACAGGATGGATGGATGGATGGATGGATGGATGGAATGTTACATTACATTCATATTCGCAACAAAGTCACATTTTTTCCAGTATCGCTAACCTGCTAATAAAATGTACCTTTAAATTACTTTATAATATTCTAAATCAAATTTATATTTTTGAGGCTCTGAACTCCATTTGTTAAACTTGTCCTCAAGAGGTAAAATAATATTTCTGTAAAAATGAAAGGCCTGCTAACTCTGCTAACAGACAAACACAAAATTTAATAAAGGCTGGCAATACAAATAAGTTCGTAATCATCATGTCTGAATTAAATTAGACCGTTTTTGAACCTCCGAAATTCTTATCTTTAATGCTTTATAAGTGCACATACTGCCATCTAGTGGAAAAATGTTATAAATTCACTTTCATTACCATTTGTTTTCCAGATTCTCCTGTACCTTACTGTTTCTACCAGCAGAGAGTGCGCTTGTCAAAGTTATTGTACATGTTTTATTTGATTTCTTTGCTCATGAGATTAAACTCAGTCACGCATCAGTCACAAGACAAACTGCTCCATCTGTATGGAGCTAAATACATCTGACCTGCTGTAGGAACAGGTTGAACACACGACTAATGTGTGTATCAGACAGAGAACAAAAGTCATCACGTGCAGCCAGCAGCAGCTGCAGCAGATGGCCTTTAATAACCAATCATCATTTGTGATGCTATTGGCCATTCAATTTTACATTTAGGCCTACATGTTTTCCAGCAAACCAACAGATGGCTTCCAATGAACGCTCCGGGACGACCTCCTGATTTCTGTTCCTCTTTTTAACCAACTATTTAAAAAATCGAGGAAACAAGAGGACACGTGATTGGAGAGGTCGTTTTTTTCTTTTGGCTTGGTTTTTTTTTTTTTTTTTTTGGTCTCTGACACTAAAGGAGCTGCCAGGCTGAAAGATTTGCACCATATGGTGCTGCATTAGAGCGCAGAAGTTCATGTTTTCATTCTTTTTCTGTCAAAATTTAGCAGACGGGGGGAAATATGAAGAGCTGCTACAGTGACAGGATAAAGACTCACGAGCTGGATTTATACCCCAAACACTCAAATCTGTTATAATCTCTGGGAGACAGAGAAAAGTGTTAGGATTCATGTGTTTGTGTTTTCCTCTCCTTCTTAAAGAAGCTGAAATGTGCATGCAGCTAATATAAACTAACTGATGAAACTTTTCTGTGAGCAAAATATCTCAAAAATAACCAGACAACTTCTTATTATGTTTACTTCTACATTTAAAACTGATTAGCTGTTTGAGTCAACCTGATTCAAGATGGCTCCCACAGCCAGCTGGCCTTCACAAAATGTTATAAATCAGTCAGTTTTACAAATATTGAGTTTTGAACCTTTTTGTTTTATTGAATCTAAAAGAATTATTTTAAGTTCTGTCAGTTTAATTCTGCTATTGCACAAAGATGCCAGTTACCATGCTTGATTGTGTACTATTCATTATAAATAAACAAAGTTTCAAAAGGACTTACTTTAACCCTCACATAAATTGATTAAATTTCCTTCTTTATTATATCCAAAATCTTAGGGTCGTGTTCTAAAAAGAAATATGCAATAATGAATACCCTTGCTCTGTTTTTTTTTTTCAATTTGTTTTCATCCTTTCATAAATTAAATAATACATCTAACCTCCACCCTGTCTCACCCCATGGCCAGACGAAGCCCTCTGTGGGTCAGGATTGGCCCACAAGCCACCATTTGGTAATCATAAAAGGTTTCTTGCAACTTTTGTGCCTAATTTGTACCATTTTAATAAATGTAAAACCTCAGGAAAAATTAAATATTCAAAACTAATTTCAAATTTAACCGTTTTTCTGTAATGCAATGTAACCGAAAGAAATTAGAGACAAACCGAGGAGAATTCTGAATGTTTTTAATATTTTTTATCCTTTTTTTTTTTTAACAGTTGATGAACAGGACAAAACCAAATAGTTTTACAAGCTGTCAAACTCAGTGAACAAAAATACTAACAAAAAATAGGAAGACGTGACGACGGAAGCTTAAAATCTCTATACAAACAAAGCATTTGTTCAGCATTGTACCTGAAATGGACAAACACAGGACATTTTTAAAAAACACAAACTTTGTGGTTCTCTCCTTTGGCTTATTACAATGTTACTGGAAGAGACTTGCATTATTTCCACTTGTTCCTCACTGGGATATATTTATTTTTCCTTATTTGTGGGGCATTTGGTGATAACCTGCTACATATCTGTTATGTGCTACATCCCTAGTCATAGAACAAGAACAATAAAAATATTTCTGTTAGAGTGCAAAGGTGCCCAGAGCTACTCACTCCATTTTCTTTTTCTACTGATAAATAATAAAACGATTTTTTAATGCACTGTGTAAAGAAGCCACATATCTTAAAGTTCTTAAGGCTTTTTTGAATATAAAAGTTTTCTGACATCTTTTTCTATGGCATATAAATTGTAGGGTTTTATTGTCTAAAAGCAGGAGCAAAATCCACTGAGAGCTGTTCCTCTCCTTTTGCTGAAAACAAAAAACATACAGTCTTATGCAAAATATTCAAAATACCTTTTGTCCAAAAATGTAGAGCACTCATGCATTCACATTGTGCACTTTACATTCTCTTTAGCATGCATGGCACCTTGGCTTACACACAACCAAAACAGCAGAATCAACAACAAATGCATGGTTAAAACGGAAGAAAGGGTAAAATTATTCTTATTATTACCCTGAACAGACAATTTTCAATACTGGCATGCGCAATTTTTTTCAAAAAGCGTAACACAAAATACAACCGCAATTCCAAAAATGTTGGAATACTTTGTGAAAATGAGGGTTTGAAAATCTCCATATTTTAGAACATTAAAAGAACTTAGTAAACATGTCAAATGTTTAAACTATAGGAAATTGTACTGTTTTTTTTGTTTTTTTTATCAGGTCGTTTTAAAATTTGATGGCAACAACACATCACAAAAACTTGGGACTGATTCTGATCTGGAGGGTCTCAGTAACATTTCCACAGATTTTTGCCTGTAAACACAGTTCAACAAGTCATCCAGAAATGCTGGTTAAAGCTCTATCATGCAAAAAAGAATTCATATGTGAACATTCAGAAACATGTCTGTCTTCTCTGGACCAAAGCTCATTTAAATACACTGAGGCAAAGTGGAAAATTGCGCTTTGGACAGACAAATTGAAATTTGAACTTCTTTTTGCAAATTACGAACATCCTATTCTCCATATTGAAAAGAAGAAGGACCATCAGGCCTGTTGTTCACACAGTTCAAAAACCTGTGTTTCTGATGTTGTAGGGGTGTATCAGGGCATAAAAATGATACCAATAATGCAAAAAAGTCTAAATTGGTTTTAAAACAACTGAGAAGAAAACTGTTCCTAAAGAACAAAAACAAAACAAATCCTGTTGAAATACTAGAATTCAGCATCACACAAGACTGTGACAACGTTCCAGTCAGTGGTTGGAAGAGTTAACCAAAAAGTAAGCTTCACTAACCACTAATCTACTAAAGCACGTGTCAATGTGGCCCACCACAGCATTTCATGTGGCCCGGGAGAGCTTCAAAGATGTAATGTCTTAAAATAAGTGTATACTGCTTTATAGCCAGCATTGACCATAAACTATATCTCCCATAATGCAAGTCAAGCATTTTCCTCACAAAATGACAGCATCCCACTTTAGGTGGAGATGCTCAGGGTTCAAAAGTGTCTGACAACCAGCAAAATTTGCTGTTTAAAATCTCCATTTGGCTGCATTTCCACCAGCTACATCAGTGTTTATAAGATGCTCAAATTCTGTTTCTCTGCAGGAAATACCACGTAGAGCTCAGTTATTGTTTGCTAGCGGTGCTCAGCCATAGCAACCAGTTGAGGAACATGTTGTTCCATGTTTAGTCAAAGTTAAAGGTTATGTCAAGAAATGACTCTTTGAGGCAACCCTGATACTCATTTGACCCTCTGTGAAAATTATCTTGACACCACTTCACTAAACAAATTAAAAAATTTGTGGAAGATAACACTAATGCTAATCGCTAAGTCGACAACTTAGCCTGTGTCACAAGTCTTCATCTCCTTCCAGTAGAAGACTTGAGGGACAGACACAAACCTGTTGTTAGATTTCTGTTGGTTTAATTTGAATGTAGGTGGGATCCTCTGTGGTAAAACGACCAATACAAACCAGAGTTATAGCTCTGTCTAACTTGTGATACCTACTTCAAGTTTAACCTTTTCAGAATAAAAGAATTTCTTTGATCAAGTTTGTATTTTTCATAAAAACTATTTGAAGTTAATCAAACAACGAATAGAAAATACTTTCTCCACCTTATGGAGTCAACTTTTGAATTTGTTATTTAAATATTGTTAAGTGTTGTTTTATTTCTTTTTGATGCCCTTAGTTTGAAGTTCAGCTGCTAAAGATGCTACATGCTACACACAACTAGGCTTGTAAGACGAGATAGTTTTTATTTAAAAATTGGAGTTCTACACTTGTGGGTTTTTTTTAGTGGGCTTAAAATTAGTAGAATTTAATTTAGCAGAAGCCATCGGTCCATTAACAGTTTCCAAAGTTATCAAAAAAAGCTAATCAGTTTAGCGGAACTTTGTCCGTCACTGGTTACAGTCCTAAAACTCCTCTGTTGTCTCGACATCTTACTTTAAACATTTGTTGTGTGTGTGTTCTATTTTGATTTAAATATGAGTTTATGAGTTTTGCAAATCATTGTATTCGGGTATAATTTACATTTTACACAATATCCCAACTTTTTCCAATCTGCGGTTATACAGTGTTTCTGAAAATGCTCTTTGTGCACAATAATAAAATTATTAATGAGAATAATGCCCTTTACACTGACTTTCTCCTTAAGCGAGAGAACTCCTGAAAGCTGTGTCCAGGTGAGAGCGTGCTCCCAGGTGAAGAGAGTCCGGTGTTGTCCCTGGATCTCTGCGAGCAGCTCTGGATCTTATAAGACACCGAGTTGTAGTAAACGGAATTGATGTGGCAGCCGTGGTGTTCGCTGTGGGTCACCAGAGGGCTGTCACAAACCTCCTCCCGTGTGTGGTAACACACGCAGGAGGAGCAGAGGGAGCTGAGGCTGGACTCCTGCTTCTGTCTTTCCTCCTTGATCTGAAAGTGCAGCCTGTGCCTGCAGGGACTCCTCCTCTCTGGATCCTCCGCTGGGGAGGAGATGAGGTTGGTGCGGCTGGTGCCTTCTTGCATGGGCAGAAAGAGCGTGCTGTGGCCATGCACCATGTTGGCCCTGTTCCTCTCCCTGCGGTTGTCTCTGTGCTGCTCCCCAACGGCCCGCAGGCCCAGGGCCCCCTCCAAGAGGCCCCTGTCCCTCTTCAGCGAAGCCCGCTCTTGAGCATCTCGCCGCTCGTCCTCCGAGTTCATGGTGAGGAAGCGAAGCACCACCAAATTGAGAAAAGCCCCGATGACGGTCAGCCCCACCAGGATGTACATGAAGCTGAAAGCCACGTAGGGGGTCTTTTTCTGCAGGTCCTCTTTTTTTTGCAGGGCCACAAAGTCCCCAAAGCCAATAGTGGTGAGTGTAATGAAGCAGTAGTAGTAAGCATGGAAGAAGCTCCATCCTTCAAAGTGGGAAAAGGCCGCAGCGCCCACACACAGTGTGCCGAGGCAGGACAGGAAGCCCACCAGGACCATGTTCTCCATGGACACCTCAGTGTTACGAAAGCCCAGGCACTGCTTCAGCTTGTGCAGGAGGTAGCGGACAAACGTGTTCATCCTTTCTCCGAGGCTCTGGAACATGACCAAAGTGAGGGGAATGCCAAGGACAGCGTAGAACATGCAGAAAACCTTTCCTGCATCGGTTCCTGGAGCAGCGTGGCCGTAACCTAAAAGCAGACGAGTGGAAACAAAAAAAAGAAATTTGAGGCGTAGCTATCTCTACAGGTATGCATATCGCCTGCCCATCACCTTTTATGTCAGAGTGTTCAACTAAACAATAGGTCAGAGTTATAGTTGTTCTGGTCAAAGCTTGACTGCACAATCTCATGTGATACTAAGATCTTGCAACATGTCTTAGAGCTCAAAGAATGTATTCAGGATGACTCACAGCTACTACCACATTAAACTTTAGCTTAATATTTGTATATAGTTAGGTTATAACCATTTTGTGTTAGCGTTGATGTGGTGGTAATCTTAGTTTGGAATGACTCCAAAAATATAATCAGTTGTAGATGCACATCCAATGATTGATTTCTGACAGTTTCATTAAAATCTGTCCAGTAGTTTGTGAGATATTTTGCTAACAGACAGGCACGATTCCAATAGTTCATGGCAAAGTTTTAAAAACAGCTCAAGCTGTCAATAAGTTCACAGAGTATATGTGTTGGGGATGACTCACATCTACTTCCATATCTATTTTTAGCTCAACATATTCTCATTTTCTTGAGTTAAAGCCAGTTTTGTGTGTATTAAATCTGCTTAGCTGTGGCAACCATCTTGAGTTGGACTGAGTCCAAAAGTTAATCAGTTTTGGAGATGTGTCGAATTGTTTCTTTTTGTGAGTTTCACTAAAATCCATCCGATGGTTCTTGAGATATTTTGATAACACAACTAATATACGAGGCACAGAGAATCACAGGCGGGCGATGAAAAAAAAAACGCTGTGAAGCAAATATGGCAACAGATGTTTGCATTTAATCATCAGCATGTTTCAAAGTCTAAAATGGCATTGAAAGGCTGTAAAAATTAAAAGAAAACCAGGTAAAGCGCTGATCTTTTATTAAAACAGGAGACAACTCACCGATGGTAGTGATGACGGTTATGGCGAAATAAAAGGAGCCTGCGAATTTCCACTGTCTCCCGGCGCGATGCGGTTCAGCCTGCAGCACCACGCGCTCGATTTCGCGGTAGTCGTCCTCGGAGAAGCGGTACTTCTTCTTCATCTCGTTGCGCTTCTGCTCCAGCACGCGCCTCCGGGAGCTCTCCGCCTCGGACTCCAGCGCGTCGAACACCGCGGCGCCCACCAGCAGGTAGGAGAACATGCAGAGGATGAGCGACAGCGTCCGCACATTCTGCTTCTTCATCATCATCCTCGCCGTAGGCATGGGGGGGGAAAGTCCGGGAGCCGAGGCGCAGTTACAGGTGGTGGTGGTAGTGGTCACCCACGGGATGCTTTTCTCCTTGTTCTTATTCTTCTTCTTTAGCGCACACGCCACATGGATGCTGCTGCAGCCTGTTGCTTCGAGCAAATAAAACCTTCAAGGAGCTTTTTCATTTCGAGTTGTTACAAAAAAATGAAAACGCGCTCTACTCCTGATGTCTGTTTAAGTAAGTGGCGTCGGATGACTTCTTCGCATGCGCAGAGTGGTCCCCACATCCCCAGCTGTGTGTAATGTAGGAGTGTGTCTACAGATTCAGCACCACAGACAGCAACCAGTGGGCTTTCAGAACCACCGAGAGGCAGAAAAACGAAACACACTGAGCTCTCCTTCATCGTGATCTGAATTATACATCCCTAAGTTTGGACGTTGTGTCAAATTCAAAAACAGAACGCAACTATTTCGCAAATCTTATAAACAAATATTTTATTCACATGAGAACATAATGTAAACATATCAAATATTTAAATTAAGAAATAATGCAATTATTTAGGGAGGGTAAAGGGTCCATGTTGTGAAGCATCCCCTCTTCTTTTAACAACATTCTGTAAACATCAAGGACACATGGGTCAAACTCAAGCTTCGAAGCTCCGAGAGCTTAAGAGATGTAGAAATGTCTTGAAAATGGTGTATGCTGCTTTAAAGCCAGTATTAAACATAAAAATATCTCCCATAATGCAAGTCAAGTATTTTTTCCAACAAATGACAGCATGTGGAGGTGCACAGGGTTCAAAATTAGATGGCAACGGGCATAATTTGCTGTTTAAAAGTTCCATATTGCTGCATTCCCAACTACTTCAGTGTTTATCAGATGTTAAAATACCATGTAGAGCTCAGTTATTGTTTGTTAGCAGTGCTCAGCCTAACAATGAGATGTGGAACACGTTATTTTATGTTTAGTCAAAGTTAAACATAAAATGTCATGTAACAACGCTTTGAAGGCAACCTTGATGCCCTCAGTGAAGAAGAGTTTGACACCCCTGATAACTGAGATCAGACGCTCGAGGTTTAGGTTGGGAATGTTGTCTCATTCTGGTCTGATGCAGTTCTTGGAATTATTTGACTTGTTTATGATTTCCCATCTGTTTTCAGTTGGTGAAACGTTTGTTTTTCCAAATGGATAGGATGCCTATGCAGAAATGCAACCCCATACCATCAGAGAGGCAGTGTTCTGATATTAGACCAGATAGACTCTCATTTTTAGTACAATGAAGGGACACTGTGTTTCTAAAAGAGGTTGTTTCTTTTAGATGAGACTTCATGTTGTAATGATTGTATTGTTGTTCTATAATGTTCTGTTTTGTTTAGACTCCAGGAAAAATAATCTCTGCTATGGTGAACACTAACAAGGCTCCTTTAAACAAATAAATGAATGAATTTAAACTTAAGATTTATCTGTCTACAAAACAGTTCTCTACTTTGTCTTGATTCATTTTTATTGAGTTCTGGTCCAGAAAAGATGGCAGTATTCAACATCTTTTTTTGCATGATAGAGCTTTAACCTGCATTTGTGGATGGCACAGTGAACTGTGTTTACAGACAATGATGAATGTGTTCCTGAGCCCATGCAGTGATGTTTATAACAGAATCCATTTTTGTAATAGTGTTGTCCGCCGACCTGAAGCTCCCGAATCACAGACTGACTATCAGTTTTGTTCTTTGAGCTCAGATACTTTATATTTTTTATTTTCAGACAGCTGAACTTCTGCCAGTTACTGGCCTCTTTAAAATGCAACTTTTATTCTGAGTCCTCTTACTGACTTGTTGCCAAGTCACTCAGTTAATTGCAAAATGCTCCTCCAGCTGTTTTCAGATGTGTTGCTGCCATCAACTTTAAAACTACCTTATTTTATCCTAGAATTTGAAATATCTTTGTTACCTGTACTGTGTTACCTTGTGAATAATATATCAGTTTATAAAAACTAAAAATGTTTGCATTTTAATTCACAGTACAGTTTACACAATGTTCCATCCTTGTTGAAGTAGGAGCTTAAATAAGCCAACAATGAGAGAATGTATTTTACCCGTGACTTCATGTTTTTTTAAACTGATATATTTACTGATATAAATTATGACTTTAGTGTTTTATGCACTTGTACTTATCTCTGCAGATGAAAGTACAGGCACAGTATGTACAGTGGCTGAAGTGACGGGATCGCCTCACTTGATGCTGCTTTACTGTAGGGGATGCTGGTTGCCATGGTGACGGTACATGTATCAGGGGCTGAAGCTAATACTAGTGTAATGATCCGGACCTCTAGCCTGGTCAATTATCCTGTCAGGAAGGAAGGAAGGAAGGAAGGAAGGAAGGAAGGAAGGAAGGAAGGAAGGAAGGAAGGAAGGAAGGAAGGAAGGA
>JARVJO010000024.1:6594804-6605950 GCA_031762555.1 Cynodonichthys magdalenae
AAGGAAGGAAGGAAGGAAGGAAGGAAGGAAGGAAGGAAGGAAGGAAGGAAGGAAGGAAGGAAGGAAGGAAGGAAGACTGTATAAGCAGGGTATAGCAGCAGCAGCAGCAGCAGCAGCAGCTGTGACTGAATAGTGCAGGTGGATTTATTCGCAGCTCTTTTGTTCCTATTGAGCAGGCCGCTCTCTGTGCTGCTGGTTTTGCCTTAAGTGGCTAAATCAGAACACTTACGAGCCTGTTTGGTTTCAACCAGCTCTCCATAAATCAATTATTTCTCAGCTGATAAGAGAGGAACCTGGTGCCCTAACAGCCACCAATCAATCCAGACAACTTCACTTTTGTGTCCTTTTCTAACCTTGAGGACCTGGAACAAAGTAGGGGGAGGGCTATATGGACTCAGACAGATGAATGCTTTGGTAAATGAGTTCTGCTATCTCTGTTCTCACTAAGGTACATCATCACACAGGTACTTTAAATCAGAAGAAACACAATGTGACGACAAACCTGCCCAGGAGAGATCAGGTCAGCCTTTGTTCCAGCATCCTTATAGTGTGTCCAGAATGTCCCTTAGATCAGCAGGATATTTGTAGCTGGCTCAGATCCTTAGATGGAATAAAGTGCTCGTGTGTGTTAAAGCTCAAAGTTCAATTCAACAAACTTGACATATTTGGGTTCATTTGCTCAAACTGGTACAAAACGTTGCAAGTTTGTTATCATTATAACTTGCAAAAGATTTTTAAAAAGTCAGCTTGCAGCCAAAGTCAGTCATTGGACCCAGAGTGAAAGAAGTGAGCCCAGAACAATGTTTTTATTCTGGCATGAATAAATCTAATCTAATGAAATACTTCTATCCGTTTCTCTTAATCACATCATCAAGAAATATAAAGCAAACATTCACAGGTGGTGTGGTAATGATCTGAAAACCAAATTAATAGTAAGACCATTTGTCTTTTATATTTTATTACCTTGAAGATTCATAGTGAAATTGAAAGCAGCTTAAAGAGGCTTTTAAAAAGGTTTTCCTTAATTTGTTTGCAACCTGTCCTGCCTCATCAAGAGAAGAGGAGCCAAGTCTGTGATCAGAAGGTCGCAGGTTCAAATCCCCAGACCGGCACAAAAAAAGTAACCAGGAAAAATGAAGCGCCCAAATCTGCTTCCACCCTTATTTGCTCTTCTGTGGACCCTTGAGCAAGAATCCATAATCCTCCAGCTGCTCCCCGGTGTCTTAGATAACAGCTCTCTGCTCTACATGTGCATTGAGGAAAACAGCAGAGTAAGAATTTCCCCATTAGGATGTGTTGTCAAGTCATCATACCCTGCTGTTAAAGAAACAAAAGTCATGTACTCCAGCTAATGCAAACACTGTTCTGAGTTTCTGCTCAGTTAAATATAATAATTGGCAAAACTGTTTTTAATTTAAGTTAGAGGAAAATTAATCCTGACATCTGATGCATTATAAGGTTTGTTCACAGCCTGCGAGGAGTAACACAGATAGGACCATTGTCTAGTGTTTAGGCAGCAGAAAGTGATTAACTGTATATTTACATTTTTCCACATGAAGCATCTGTACGTTTTTTAATGTTTAAGACACCTACAATACACATTGTTTCACCCTGAAAATACTCCTACTTTATCAAACCGTTTGAAAGTTTCACAGGGTACACAGTGGAAAGATAACTTTGTGTCGAAGGGTGAATTTCTCAGTAAAATTAAAGGGATCTGAATGTTCTGTGACATCAATAATACATTTAATAATAGAAACGTTTCAGACTCTCTCAGTTCTCTCAGTTCAATCAGTTTAAAAAAAAGGTCAGTGTAAAGAGAAACACCTGCGAATGGCTTGGATTTTAAACTTTAAGGCCTTTAACTTTAACAAATCTGCTGGCAGATTTGGGGTATTTTATCTCATTAAAAACCTTTTCAAACTAATGTTTTCATTAAAAAAACACACTGTACTTTGATATAATATATGTAATAAAATATAATAGTGCTTAAAAATGACCTATGATATTTAATGGAACCTATGAGAGTTTGATAAAAAGAAATAAAACTAGCATTCCTTATAGGATCACTTCTTACACTCTGCCTAATGTCAACATTTTAAATGAAGATCTCACATAATCTGTTATCACTCTGAGTTTGGGACGGGCTTCTTACAAACCAAATGTTAGCTTAATGTCTGTAAAATTGATTGTTGTATACATTTTTATATTCTCTAAGTTCAGTGAGCTGTGGCAGCCATCTTAAATCAAGTTAATTCCAAAAGAGAATCAGCTGTAGCTTTACATCCAATGACTACGTCCTGCAAGTTTCATTAAAGTTTGTCTCTTGGTTCAGAGGATATTTTGCTAACAGACAGACATAGACATGGCAAAAACAATATCGTTCACATTTGGCCTGCTAGCAGTGCTAATGAAACATTCAGTGTTTCCGTGTTTGCATTAACAAACAGTTGTTTGGTCTGTTAAACATGTTACTATGGTAGCAGCTTCAGTTTTTTTCTACTCAGTCTTTTGAATATGCGGCATTATCCCAGCTATAGTGACCTGGGATCTGCAGTCTCTAATTTTTGCAACAAAATAATATTTTCAAATACTTCCTGAGAAAGGTGGGATACAAAAAGCTCAACTAAACAGATGTAAAGGTTTATCCTAAAGTAACAAAAAAAAACATTTTCAAATCAGTGGAAGAGGCAGGCAAACTGCAGTTTATAATCTGCTTTTGCGCTGGAAACATTTTTTTTCATCTAAACTCACAAGAGAAGGGGACAGGGATTTTTTGAAGCAGAAGCACAAAATAACAGCAAATCCTGGATGCCTGCAGAGCCCACCGGTTACCACAGTAACTAAGTACAAAAATAGTAACCCACCCCAGCATCTTCTCCACTCCACGATAACACATGGTTCTATTTATACCCATCTAATGGTGAAATGAGCCTGTGTATAAGTGCATCAGCCCAATTACTGTCAAAAGATGAATAACACGGTCCAATTATCGGTTGCCACCTTTGATATCCAGTTTCTGCTGCTGGTCCTTAAAACATCAAACAGAAAAACGGCTTAAAGGACTGCGAACATCACTGCAACCAGATGTAGTGATAATTTAAGAAAGGTGTGTTTGTGTGTGAATCGTGTTCATGTTGACATGAGGTTAGTCTCCTTTGGAAAATGGAAACTGTCCAGACATTGTTGTTTCATTGTATAAACTATAAACAAAACTAATGTTTCTTTTCCTTCTTCAGATGTTTATCTACAAAAATGTTTCATTTTACTCATATATCCAAAACACAGCATACAGAACCTGAAACCTTCTAACAAATAACTCATTTTTAATGTTTTTTTTTTTTTTTTTAAGGAAACAGTGATGTTGTTCTACCCATGTCTGCATTATATTTTGTCTGTTTGTTAGCAAAGTATTCAATGAACCAGTTGACATATTTGAATGAAACCCTCAGAAAGTAATCACTCGGTGGACATTTAAGACTGATTACATTTTGGAGTCAATCCCATTCAAAATGGCTGCAGCATCTATGCAATTTTAGCAAAAAGAAAATGACTACCTCATTTGGTTTTACAGACATGGAGCTCAGGCTTGGTGTGGTAGTAGGTGAGAGTTGTTCAGAAAATAGTCTGAGCGCTAATAGATCAAAGCTGCCTTTTAAACTTTGCCATGGACTATTAAAGTCAACACTGTCAAATTAGCTCATGAGCCAGTGAAGGGACTTTGTTGAAAGTTTCAGAAAATAATTATTTGGTGTTCATCTACAACTGGTTATTTTTTGGAGACAACCAGGGGCAGAGCTAGATGTTTTTGCAAGAGGTGGTACAGGGGTGGCCAAGGTGTTAACTAAAGGGGAAGATACAAATAAAGGAAACTATTGGATTAAAAAAATTAAGATGGCCACCACGGCCAAATTTAAATGGCTATAATTCAGCCATTTTAGGCCTAAATGAGCTGAAATTAGTTGTGATGTAGCCAAACATGGTCACTAGTCCCAATTTAAGCTAACTGCTAATTTTAAAAAGGGCTATAATTCAGCCATTAAATACACACCTGAAAATGTAGTACTCAAGAATATTCCTTAACAAAATCTGAACGTAAACACAAAACCCAAGATGGTCACCAAAGCAAATATAAATAGTTGGACCTCAGCCATTTTTTTAGAAATACTAAGCTGAAATTTGGTAAGGCGGTAGCCAAGACCAATCACCATGTCATTGTAAAATGTCAATTTTAAGCTTTTAAAGGTATTAGGCTGAAATTTAGTGTGTTGGTAGCTGAAAGCGATTTCTATCAGTTTCTATAGTCAAATATAATAATCCAAGTTGTCCACCAAAGCTAAATTCAAATGGCTACAATTCGGCTATTTTTATACATATTGAGCTGAAATTTGGTGTGGTGGAATTGTTGCTTTTACAATGATTCACTGGTTTAGAAAAGTTACTTTTTTTCTTCACACACTGATAGGTTCCCTTCACATTTGATAACAACTGCATAACAGGTATTTACATTGTTTTAGCTCTAACTGACCATCTTTTATTGCCAAATACGATCCCTACCCCCACTTGTCAATCACTTGGGGGGTGGCACCTGGGGTGGCCAATCAGGTGCCCTCTGGCCCCGCCCCTGGAGACAGAAAATTCTAGGCAGCTCTTCAGTCTGAAAAAGGTTACATAACGTCATATTTATGCACAAATGTAACCACTTCTTGTGGGTTTAAAAATAACGACCCTGTCAGACTTATCTAATGTCCACCTGAATGTGAAATGTTCAGCACTTATCACAGCAGGCTAGCATTTACACAGTCAGCAAACCAATTTATTCCACAAACCTAAACGGATTATATTTTTCAAGTAACTTTACAACTATGAGCACCCAACATTTCTGTAAAAGTCTGAAAATACATAGCTTAACAGTTTAATTGTGTGCCATTATCAGTTTAATAAATTGTCATGGATAATAAGGTGTGTTAGGTCACACATCACCCTGGAGGAAGAATCTGTCTTTTTATTCCTCTTTGCTCTGTTTCAGCACAGTGTTCTCATGCTGCTGAAGCCAACTGGTAACAAATTACAGTAAAGGCCACAAAATGTTGCTCAGTTACAAAAGGAACTGAAACAAAAATAATGGCTGATCACTAGATCCCTATTTCTTTATTGCATCATTGTGTTTTTAAAAAAACATTTTTTAAATTACATACAGTGATTACAAAGTAATAATTAGTATACATATCTTTGTTTAGGGCAAAATGGAAAGGACCATTTGAATATTTATTTAGTTATTTATTTATTTATGTGGTTGTATGCTAGGGCTTTTTATATCCTGTATAGCGCTTCTTGTTCTTGTGACCCTTAGAGAGGCATAAATTATGAATCAATATTTTTTTGTAAAATCTGTGCAGGAATCAATAATTAAATACTGATGAACAAGCAGGTTTTACTGTGACCTGACCTTTTTAAAACTCATTTTCAGCTACATGGAAACATGTTGCAGCACCCCACCTCTAGCCCAAGTGCTTGCTTTGTTTAGATATTCACTTATTTCACATCACGTGTAATATTACTCCACAGTAGGCTTTCTTTGACATTATATGTGGATACCTTATATGGCTATATATTTTTTAATTGTTAGGTAAGTTTGGTCATTTGTCATAGAAATATGGATTTGCTGTTTTATGTAACAGTATGGTGAAGAGTTTTATTTTCTGTTGTTGCTAATAAAAGCTGCCTGACTCAGCTGTGTTGCACTTTAACACCTGCAGCCAACACAGCCAATGTGTTGCCTTCGAACGCAATCGGAAATTGCTGTTTCAACATAGAAACATTTTCAACGCAACAAATTGCACCGCAGAGGAAGATGGGGTTTTTTTTAGGTGCGGAAAATTGACATGAGAAGATTTCTCTTTAAATTAGTTGAAAAAGAGCTTCCAATGTAAACTTATAACATCTGTTTGAAGCTGTAAACCTAAGGAGTTAAATTATACTCCTAACTCAACGAGAGCTCCTGAAGGCAGCATCGGTGCTGCAGCGGCTAGCATAGCGGATCTGCTTGCTGCTTGATGATGGTAGGCTGGGAAGACGGATGGTCAGGGCCGTCCTCACCTAATCAGAAAATGAAAGTGTAACCCCATTCATCCTTTTTTATTATTTACTCAGGCTGCGCATTTATTTAGCTGTAGTGAGCCGTGGAAATACATATTTTACATTCCATTTAATAATGGAAGACGACTGTGTATGTGACTACGACTCGACTTGGGACACAGAGAGTGATGGTGACGACCCGGCCGGAGAGAGCCAGATCCGTCGGTCAAGTCAAGACAAAAATAAGTCATCGTGGGCTATAGTACGTACATTTTTGTTAGTCAACTAAACTATAACATGCAACGATATTTCCCTGCCTTCTAAACTCATCGCTTGAATATGCTGTTTAGTGTAAAGCTAATATTAGCTTTCTGTCCACTGATGCTGCAGACCCCGCTAACTAGCCCAGCTAGCCAGTGGCGTTAGCTTACTTTTTACCTTTCGCGTTAGGACTAAATAATAAGTAGTGAGCCGTCATGATTTGTAATGAATTGATTAAAAGTTTGCTTTAATTCATTTAAGTGTTTCTCTTTGTGGTTGTAAATTAATTAAGCGTTATGCGTCACTTTGCAGAAGAGAGACAGCTTCCCTGTGCTAGTAGAGAAAGTGTTGTTTCATTATAATCAACGAACCATGACTTCTTTTATCAGTTTATAGCAATGCTTCATTATTCATGGAAAGAATTTGGTTCACGTTATGACCTTTTATTTACAGTGGCAACCTGCGCCCAGAAACATGAGAGCAGCAAAGGACATGCAGAACTACAGAAGAGGCTATCCTGTGGGTACCACCTAAATACACACCGTAAACAACCAAAATAAATATATAATTATTATTGCTGGCTTTGTATGTTTTTACAGAATTTAGCAGATGAGGAGTGCTCTGAGGATAAAATGAATAATTTACAATTTTACCTGAACAAGTTTCCATCTGCTCCTGATGGTAATGAATGCACATTTCTTTAAGATACCTTCTGTTATTGGGAAAGTTGGGTTTGTTGTAACTGTGTTGTTTTTCTCTCTTATTTGACACAGATGTCTACATTGAATCATTTCTTAAAGAATGGAAAAACGACTATAAAAGACTGGAGAGGGTTCACTCCTACATTCAGTGGTATGTGCTGATGCAAATAAATGTTGTTTTATCCGAACATTACAATCTGAGGCCATTTAAATACACTTCTCATTTGAATTTCTAGACTTTCCACAAGCAGCAGTTGCTGTCTGAATATTTGAATCTTGTCACGTTTCCTGCCAAGTAGATTGCCATTTTGCCGATATGTTAAAAGAACTGCATTTATTGCAGAAATTGGGTACATTGTAGAAACTATGCACAGCATCAAAATGAGTGTCAACTGACACCACTGCAATCACCATAAACCCATGGTTAGGAGCTGAATTATTTTTTTTTATTGA
This sequence comes from Cynodonichthys magdalenae, assembly GCA_031762555.1. Lineage (NCBI taxonomy): Eukaryota > Metazoa > Chordata > Actinopteri > Cyprinodontiformes > Rivulidae > Cynodonichthys > Cynodonichthys magdalenae. The sequence continues at coordinate 6,602,298 of JARVJO010000024.1, forward strand.
AATTATTAATTTAACTGTGGATTCACCTCTAAGGCTTGTTTCACATTGCAGGCTAAAATATGTGACCCATATCCAGTGTATTTAAGACAGTGTTACAAATCATATTTTTTATTAGTATTTTTTTTTTTTTTTTTCAAATTCAACTCAAGTCTTTATCATATGTGGTAATTTTTTTTTTAAGTGATCTCAGTCTGAATGGTTATGTCGCATTTTATTTGTCATTGAGGTAGGGGTACATGGATCAATCCAATAATTTTGTTATTATTGATACCAACATCATACAGTTGAAAGCTTTGAACTTCACACGTCTTCAGCTACAAAACAGAAATCCAGTTTCTTTTTTTCTTTTTTTTTTTACTTTCTAGAATTTAAATTATAATGTGAATGATCACACAAAAAATTGGATCTGAGCAAAAATCAGAATTGAACATGAAGACTTTCAGTTTGTACAAAGACTAAATTATGTTATTACATAATCACATTTTTTTTATGCAAGCAGTGGTGTTAAAGTATCTTGCTGTGTTTGTGATCATGTTAGATGTGCTGCCATTTTCTTGTTTATTATCCCCCATTGCGGAGCGAAGAGGGTACTTGGAAATACTGTCTGTCCTTGAAAATAAGTGCGGTACTGAATTCTGTTTTGGTGTTTTGCAGCATTTAGACCATGTCAAAATCCAAAATGTCTGCCGCCATATAGGTATATAATTTAAGGTTTATGAGCTAGATAACTTAAAAAAATTAGCATCACGCCGACTCTTAAGTTTTATTTTTCTCAAAAGTACAGTACATTTTCTTCAAATGATAGGGGTGGCCAAAGATAAATCTATGGTGGGCAAGACCACCACTGGTCACCCCCTGGCTTCATTATTGCATCTGTTAGTGGATAAAAAATTCCTTTTCAAATATGTTAATTTCATTATCATTTTTTTATCATTGTTTTGTTTTGTTTTCCATGTTTGAAATAAATTGATCTTATCTTAAAAAAAAAATGGCTCCCTCTGCTCGCTAGGATCTGTCACTCTGCACTGCCTTGTACAATCAAAAATAATTAAATACCTTCCTCTGTTCTTATACACAATGTAATGCTTATTCACTTGAACATCTTGCACTAATATTTTGGTTTACTTGTATTACTGTTCAATTCCAGTCCAGAAAAACACTACTCTCAATAACTACCAACCTACACTATTCAAATCCTTCAGTGACGGGAGACGTCAGCGTACCTCTCCTTTACATATAGATAAACATGATAATCACAAAAGGCTTCTACATTACAGGACTTGTTTCCTATTTATTTCAGCGAGGTGATGTTTTGAGCTCTTGGCTCTTCATTTGACAGAGTCGCTGAGAACTGTGCCAGCAGCAGTCATGTGAACAAATCATCCAGTAATGATAAACCATTTAAGTACATTTGAAAATTTTGCACAAATACCCACAAATAGTTTCACCCACCTTCATTACATTTCTGATGAGTCAGGTTTAATATTACCCGTACAAGGATGTCCTGCATCATATTCATTTAATCAAAATGCAGTTTTATTAGAAATTATTTGCGGGTTTGTTTAAATTTTTTTTCCTGCTTTATTTTGCATTACCAGGCTGTTTCCACTGCGGGAACCAGGGGTTAATTATATGGCTTCAGAACTCACCAGGAAAGAAATTGAGGTGAGTGCATCCAACAAAAACATGTCTCTGAATCAACACTCAACCAAAAGAACTGCAGACTTTGTTCTCTATGGCCTATTGAAGTTTTGGTTGTTTGCAGTTGAATCAACACAACAAACATACTGGACATGTTAATGGCACTTTATACTTTTGATGTTACTGTTGAAATGACTTTAGGTTGATTTATTGCTGTAAGTTAGCAGTCACCAACTGAACCAGTACATGAATCAGTTGTAGCTCAGCCCAGAAAGGTTTATAACAGCAGTGCCCTATTTTATTAAAGCTCTCATTTTTGGAACACAAAACAAAAGGATTCAAAGTGGCACTGTTGGCTCAGCAGGATGCAAGTAGCATTATAAAGCTATTAAAGAGGTTCATGTCATTTTCACTTGTAGACCAAAAATCTTCAAATTTTTTTGTCAAGATATCTGTGGACTGTTTAGACATCTTAAACATCTGCTCTCTGCCTTCTGAGCCCTGCGTAGTGTAGACTTGCTTAGGAAAATAATGAAGTGCTGCACCAGTCGGTCCTACGTTATTGAGTTTAAGTGAGCGCAACTGAAGCTAACGACATTAGCATTGGTGAGCTGAGCAGTAATTAGCAGTGGCATCAGCCACAGTTGTAAGTTTGGCTTTTTCTCAAGTTGCTTTGTAATTACAGCAGGACAACTCTGCAGATGTGTTAAATGTTGAGATTTTTTTTGTCATATTTATTCCTAATATAGTTTAACCTTAAACTGTCTTTAACCTCCTAGGATCCGGTGCCTCATATGTGGACAAAAATGCACGAAAATGCAGTTCGGGTCTTAGGAGGTTAAACATTACACTGCTGTTTGGTGCTTTCCTTTACTCTCCAGTCGTTAATTTTTATATCTATTTTATTTTATCTTCTTTAGTATCAGTCATAGTTCTAAACTTTCTTTTCCCCATATTATCAATATGTATGGAAACTTAAAAATGAAGTTGGTGCAAAACTCCCTAAACAAAAAAAGTAAAAATTATAATAAAATATAAGAGTGTGGCAAAAGGCTGTTTTTATGGTAGCAGAAAGCGATATGATTGGTTTTAATTATCAGTAAAAATGGCTAATCTGAGGCTGGTCTTTGCATTAATGGGTAATTTTTGTGCAGGCAAAGTGTGTTCGTTTTGTTTTCCACTAAATCATGGAGAAAACTGTCCTTGAAAAGGCTAAACCATTATGTTGACTGCACCATTTTGACCCAAGGGTTCAACACTTTTTTGGCAGCCATTTTAAAACTATTTCAGATGTGCTTTATTTTCATAAACAATCTTTAACTAACATTCTTCCTCAGAGAAAACATCAACCAGCCAGAAATTAACATCTCTTTATTTACCTAATTCTATGAAAATGACCAGGGGTCGGATGTATAAAGCTTGGTAACGCACAAAACGAGCCCAGAAACTTGCGTACGCCACTTTTCACGCAAAGGTTGGGATTTATAAAATCCAAACTTGACGTGAAAATGTGCGGTGCCTCACGCCAGCTCTGACCCATGCTATGTTCATTTTGGAGACGGGAAGCTGCGACACAGATGGTGAAATGAGGAATTATATCACACTGCGTCATGATCACTCTCAGATATTTGATTTCATAATCAGACTTAGATTTTAAATCAACTTTATCAGAAGCTTTGTTAACAGTATTATTTATGATTCTACTGCTGAGCCATGAGGACTTTTGAAATAAAATCTCAAATCTTAAATAAAAGTTTACGCATCTCCATCCATCTCCTTCCTCCTCAGACGACCCTGACACACAGACCCCTCCCCGACAAGAGACATTTCAACAGCACGACAGCAAAAGGCTCGGTGTTTAGGTACCGGCGCAGGGCGCGCCCACCCTCGCCAGTGGTGGCTGCGTTATAGCAAAAAGTTTCCTTTTTAAAATCAGTATTTCTCACGCGCGCAGGTGTGGAGATGTGTGAGGGGCTGAGGAGCGCAGGCAGGAGGGGGAGGATGGGGGAGAA
>JARVJO010000024.1:6609340-6631615 GCA_031762555.1 Cynodonichthys magdalenae
GAGTGGGTGTGTAGAGGGCAGAACCTGAGGCGGGACCTTGTGCGCAAAGTCTGCCGACCAGCTGTGATCTATAAAGATTAATTGCTTGAAAATGTGTGTGCGCACAGTTTTATAAATCTGAATTTTTTTTGGCGTACGCCATTTTCACCTTTTGGCCGTACGTTCACTTTTAGTATGGTTTCTATGCAAACCTTTATAAATGAGGCCGCAGGAGTTGCAAAGTCTGCTGATACAAACCATTAAAATGGTTCTAGTATTTTCAATTATTGGTGTTTATTTACATGTTAATATTGTTTTGTAGTATCATTACTAATACTAGTATTTTGTTCTTATTAGGCCTTCAAGAAAAATGAAGATGCCAAAAGAAGACTAGTAGAATCTTATGAACTCATGTTGGGCTTCTATGGCATTCGTTTGGTCAACAAAGAGACAGGTGAAGTGAAACGTGCAGAAAACTGGAAAGATCGCTTTGGAAATTTAGAAAGGTGAAATATGAGTTATACCTTTCAAAGATATATGTTCCACTGAGTTACAATGTGTAATTTCTGCTTGAACTGTCTAATTTCTTGCAGAAATATGCACAACAACCTGAGGATCACTCGCATCCTGAAAAGTCTCGGGGAGCTGGGCTTTGAGCACTATCAAGCCCCACTTGTGCGCTTCTTCCTGGAGGAGACTCTGGTCAAGAAGACCCTCAGCAGTGTGAAGCGCAGTGTGCTCGACTACTTCCTGTTCGCCGTGCTGGACAAGCAAAAACGCCAGGAACTTGTGAAATTCGCTTACCTTCACTTTGAGCCGAAGGACAAGTTTGTGTGGTGTCCAAGAAAGGTTCAGAAACAGTTTAGAAAGGCAGAGAAAAGCAAAGATGGAGACGCAGCGCTGCCGCATAAGGAGGAAGGACCAGATAATAATTCCAAGGCTCAGAAAGGAAACGATAAAAATAAAGACAAAAGCAAACAGCCGGAGGAGTCTGCCAAACCACAAGCCGAAGATGAGACAGTCAGAAATGGTAATGTGGAGGCGGAATCTAATGATGAAATTGTGAGGAATGGAAATGACTCTTCAGAGGATGATCAAGAAATGGATCAGTCGCCCGGTCCCGACACGGTGACTGCACAGCCTGAGCCCGATGCAAACAGTGAGCAGGAACCGACCAATAACCTGACAGACACCATTCAGGAAGCTGAGGTTATGCAGACGGACGACGACGTAAAAACTGAAAACCAGCCAAAAAAGAAGAGGGAAGATGACGAGGTGCTGCCAAATAATGACCCTGCCGAGGACTCTGCCAGTGAGCAGGTGGAAGAAAAAGCTGCTGCTGATAAAACCACGAGTCAAACAAGCCCACCTGTGCACACTCCCCTCAAGACTTCCAAACACTCACCCTCTCCATCTTCTGAAAGGGAGGGCAAAATCCCAAGGACTGATTTTAGTCAGCAGCAGGACAAAGACGAAGCATCACATGAAACAGTTTCTGTGGTGAACGGGATGGAAAACGACAAAAGCGTAAATGAACAGAGTAATGGGACGGAGTCGGAGGACGTTGACATGGAGTTGATGGCGTTGAGCTCAGACCAAAATGAGACAAATTCCTGAATAAACAGTGATGGGTGAAAATACCTACGAGCTATGTGGTGTAATATAAGGACAGAATATGACTTTAAAAGATTTCCCAGGCCTTATTTCTATTCTATTTGATGTTAAGATATGGATTTGTTTTTCCCACTTGAATAAGCTTATGAAATAATTTGTCCACCAAATACTGGACTGAAAGTGGTTCATTTTGGTTCTCAGTATTATGTAGTTGTTTTTCCCCCAAACAAATCTTAAACACCAGAAGCAGCAATAAGTTAGTCACATTAGAACAGGGCTAGATTTTTAGTAATGCTTTTCAAAGTGAAGCTTTTTTTTAACTTTTTGCTTTTAATACATATAATTAAAAAAGGTTTTTAGAAGACATTAACATCTCAGCTCACTTCATTAATTCCTTGTATACAACCACAACAAAGATGCTGTTTATAACTGGTTTTCTGACTTGTTTAAAATTTGCCTCAGCCTTGACACCTTTAAACTTTGTTCTCTGAAAATTATCAGTCTAAACCTCAAAAAGTTAAATAATAGGTGTTTCTTTAAATGATTGAGCATGACATGCTGATAAACTGCTTGATATTGTTCCACTTGGTGCCTCTATCATCATCGTGAGGCCGTAGGGGTGGTAATTCGTGGGTTGCTTATTCCTGTTCACAAGATCTGGCAACATGGCTGTCATGTTGTATCTATACAGAGTCTATACACTTGGTATTTTAAATCCCACCTACTCCCCATCACACAATTAGAATGAACTTAAATTTTCAATGCTGTACTGGTACCATCATTTGGAGTCAGTTGGGCAATATTGACACAAAAATTCTTACAATTGTGTCTTTTAGCTGATATTGATTAATAAATGACAATTGCGCTTGCTTGTGTCTGATGTAGCCTGGGTTCACATGTTTTGGTTTTTCTCGTAGTCCGGTTTATGTGAAAAAGAAGTTTATTTTAGCAGTAGCAGGATGTCACTTGACTCAAGTTTACAAGTTAGTTTATTTTATTTTAAGGTTGTTGAGCTAAACTTGCTGCTGGTTTTGGTGTTTTGACTGGATTTGTAGGCAGAAGGTCATAATGTAAATTATTACCTGAATAAGTTATTGTAGTAAAAATGAAGATTGAAAGGAAAACATGAAGCGCAATTATAGAGGCATATCAGGTAACTGAAGTCCCCACATTGGAGATTTATTTTTCTTTTTGCACTGATAAATTCTTTTTTTTTTCTTCTTCTTTTTTTAAACTTTAGTTCTCAATATGAGCTGATTTTGTGTTGATGAAACTTTCTGTACTGGTTTGTGTTCCTCTTTGATTCTGCTGTTTTGATTAAAAATAAGGCCGAATGTTATTTAAGTTCCCAACAATGCTGCTCGGTCCAAAACCTGTCCAAATGTAAGTTTGGGAAGTTAGACTGAACAACTGAACGCTTTGCCAAAAAACAAATAATTCTTAAAAATGTGAAGAGACTTTTTGATTGTACAATGTGCTTAGCAGAAATGAAAATGCTTTGGCTGTAATTTAGTTCTACTGTATGTTTAGTTGAAAGTGGTGCATTTCATGAAAATCTACAAACCAGGGTGATAATTTAATTTTTTGTTTTATTTTGCACTTAATTTCTGCCAGTATTTGTTTAAGTTGCTGTATTAAAACCTGATGAAACAGTGACAACTTTCTACATAACCATTTACTAGTTCCACACTTGGCTGTTACCAGAGCAGAATAAAGTCTCACTATTTTCTAGATTGTTTTATGAAAGTGGTTCTTTAGCCCAACCTGTCCAAGTGTAGTTTATTAGAAAGTAATCTGACATTTTCTTTAAGTCTTATATGTTTTTCCTGCTAGAAATCATGAAATTGATATGAACTGTGGTGAATATTTAACTGCATATAAAACCTTAGTGAAATAACTCAGAGCAGAAATAAAAAAAAATCCAAATTATAAAGAAATTATTAAAGCCCACTTTGTTCAGTCCAAGAGCAGGAGTGAAGTTGACACGGATAATACAGGAAATGCAAAGACTTTTTAAATAAAGTCCTTTTATTTTTTTATGATGGAGCAAACAGTCAGTAAAGTGGCCCATGTATTATTTTTTTTTTTACCTGTGCACTTGCAGAAAGTTAGACAAACGCATGGGCAGCAAAGGCTCATGGGACATTTCATAAATTGATAAAATATGAGTATCTGTTCTTATAAAGTGTACTAATCTACATGTATGCTTAAATGTAATCTAAATGTCTCTTGTAGTTATATTTCATGTTTAATCTTAATATAAAGTAAAGACTATCTGCACTAAAGCCCCTTAAACAGTCATTGAACCAATGGTTGGAATGACTGAATGGAAATAGTGTTTCTACATAGAATGATAGAAGAGTACAACCAATTTTGGCCCACAGACCCCACTTTAAGCACCTCTGCTTAGAAGGTTTTTTTAATTTAATCTCTCTTTTTAATTGGTCTGTTTCTTAAACACTTATTAGCTCTGCCCACTTTCTTGGAGTCCGAAGCTGCTCTCCCCTCTCACAGCCTCCTCCACCATCCTCACCCCCACTCTGTGTGTCGAGCGCTCGTCTGAGTTCAGCCCCTTCTGCTGAAGACTTGGGTTGACCTGGGAAGGGAAGAGAGAGCCATTCAGGGACTGTGCGCTGCGAGGCAAAGCAAAGGAAGCGGACGCCGGAGGGGGTGGGACGCGAGACAGGACTGGACGTGGAACTGGGGATTTGGTCTTTGTTACTGCGTAAAAATTCCGGGAGCGATGATGGTGTTCCCTGCTCTTTGGGTGCTCTTGGTGTGCCAGCTTTTGTCATCCTCCTCAGCTCAGGTAAGACTGCATCCTGCTCCTCATCCTGCATCCTTTCCCAGAGGTGATGAAGACGATATGTAAAGAAGGCCCCGAAAATAGGGTCTTATGATGATGATGATGGTAGCAGTTGTTGGCTTTTTTACTCCAAGCCTGCCGTTCCAACTTAATGCTCTCTTCTTACTCAACCTGTGAGTTGTATGTGCTGAATCAAAGTGAGAATAGCTGTTTTCTTCTGATCAGAGAGTTCAGATTATGCTGCTTGTGTGCAGGTGGTTCTACATTTTACCCTTCAGTTGCAGCAGTCGTGGACTGTTTTCCTTGAACCTGTGGAATGTGCTGATTGGAGATCATGTGCACACAATGCTGCCTCTGTTCATTCAGACAAACTCAGTCGAGTCTTCAGTAAAATCCGTTTTTATAAAGATTAAGATACAGATTTGTGTTAAGAAATCAAGTCTATCCTTTGCTCCTTTGCTTAAAGTAAAGTGTTTTTTTATTTATGTTTGATGTTTATGGTGTTTGAGAATTTATGGGACATCTTTAGAGGAAAAGTTTTGTTTTTTTTTTTTCTCTCACTATTACTTCCAAACTGTAATTTCCCTTCATGGGATCAATAAAGTATCATCATTCATTCATTCATTATCTCACTCGCTTGATGACACCTGTGAGATTAACATGATGTCGAACCTTCAGCAGTGCTTTATGTTTTACAGGTAGTAATTCATGATTTTGATGCTTTTTTTTAAACTGCAGAGACCCGGCCCTAGAGGACCCCCAGGGCCACCCGGATCCCCAGGACAACCAGGAAGGGATGGGACTGATGTGAGTTGACCATACATTAAAGATGTTTGCACCCAAAAGCATCTCTAACCTGAACTGTCAGTCAGTCGACCAATATAGTGGTCGATAAAAAACGAGGAGCAGATTTTTTTTATTTTAATTTTTTTTAGGGGAGGTTAATAATATAAATATATAAAAGTGTTTGAAAGTTACTTCCTTTACTTCAGCCATTTAAAATAAACTGACACTCAAATTAACTGTTTTTTATGTTGATTCTAAATGTAGATCAGTCATCTTTTATGTTTATCGAGGGGCTGAATGTCGTTTAATGTTAGATTGTAACTAAATGACTCCTCCTACAGCTGAAGGTGGGCAGGTTTATGGGTGTGACTTGTGAGGGAGAAACAAACTAATCCTTTCTAAAACACACATTTGTATCCGTTAATGCATCCGACATCTGCAGCAAATCTTATTAATGCACAAGATGTTACAACAGCCAGCATGGACGTGTTTGACAAACCTTTAGGAAAAATGACACGTTTTGTTTGCATTGTTTAAAAAAAAAAAAAAGCTGATTATAATTAGGTTTTGGTTATTAAAGTTAAACCTTTTGTTAAATCTTTATCATAAAATAAAGTTGTATTCATGTGGAGAAAACATGCAATCTATCAATTTAGCTCTGAGTATTTCTGTGACTCCCGTAAAGCACAGAGGGCCCATTCATACATTCCCCAACCCTGTGAGACCGTCTAAAGTTGCAGCTGCCCCCCTCAACCCCCCTCCCCCATCCAAACCAAACAGAGGTGTTTATCATGTGAGCAGTCTGCACTGGTTTGGTTTAATGGTGTTGATTCTTCCTCCTGTGCTCAGTGAAGCAGCTGAAGCACTGACCAAATCTGAAACTTCTTCTCTCGACAAACCAGATAAATCGTTGGATCTAAGTTTTTACTATATTTAGTTAATAAATTGTTTTTAAGATGCAAAAAAAAAAAAAAAAAGTACTTATCTTTATTTTCTTAACAGGGAAAAGATGGACCTGCTGGACTGCCGGGGAAAGCCGTAAGTATTCCAGCAATCCAAACAGTTTTTTATGAATACTCTAAGTTTGAACCCCATACAGGCTTTCCTTCAGGGTATTAATTTTTGTGCTTCAGCTTTTCAAAAAAACAAAATAATGTTTGGGCTATTTCCTTTCTTACTTTCATGTCTGTGCACGTTAATAAAACCGTGATAGTTTGCACAACACAGAGAGATTATGCAAAGAAAATTTGTCTTTTATTAGCTAAGTGGAATGCAAAACTTATGTTAAAAAAATTATTTAGGAACTTCGTAAGAAAATACACTGGTGATCAACACAAAAACTGGCTTTCATGAAGCACATTTGGGTTCAGTTTGAAAACTTTGGAAGAATATGGATCAGAGACTCAAAGTCAACAAATGTGCTTTTTTGTATAAATTTGGTGTCGTCAAGATGAATGCATGTAGAAAAGTGTTGATTTTGTGTTTGTGAAGTTGGGAGATAAAATTATAAAAGCTTTGTTGGATTATTGAAGGGTCCCAAAGGAAAAGCAGGAATACCAGGAGCAGCAGGAAAACCAGGCCTGCCGGGACTTCCAGGGATTGATGTAAGAGTCGCATCAACAAAGTTTTTACCTGTTTGGGACTCTTGATGCTGAAAACAAAGTGTATCTGATACTGTTGAACTAAACATGATCGTTCTAACGGTGTTTAAATCATTCACAGGGTTTAACCGGTCCTGACGGTCCTGCTGGCAGAGATGGACCCCCGGGGGAGACCGTAAGTCCCTCTTGATCTTGTGAACATCCCGTGATGCAGAGGAGACAAAGATTTTCTGAATCCCCTCATAATTCCCTGTGTCAATCAACAGACTACAAGCACACAAACATTCAGAGGGAACACAAACTTTGTGTCTCGATCCAGTTGTTTTCTATGCCAGCTGGAATTTATCAAGTTAGCTCAACCTCTTGGTTCAGGAGATTTTTAATGAGGGATCAGGAATGGAGTACGTTTCGTCCACTTCCTAATCCAACCTGGAATGTGCTCCATTTTTTCCTCCAACCTGAGGAACCGTAGAAGTGATCTCTTTTTTTTTTCTAACAAAAGCAGGTCCTGTCCTCTGGGTGACCCGAGAGACAACTGGATTACAACATTGGTGACATCAAACTGGGACAACACCCTGTCATTTAACAGGACTGTCAGCCCCCACAGTGCATCTACTAAGTGAAAACAATGCAGACAGAGTGACCACAGACCTCCACTCTCCTGGCATCTGCACAGCAAATCAGTTAATTAGCTGACTTATTGAGGAAGCCAGCGCCAACCCGTGTTTCTAATTACTCTGATAATCCTGACTGGATTAAAGTGCTAAAAAATGAGATAAAGTTTGAGTCGAGGAAAAGCTGATCTACAGCTAATCATCAGTTGAAGCACATCTGGATTTAAGATGATAAAACACACAAAAAAACTAAAAGAATCTAAATAATAACCAAAGTAGTTATACAAGTTGCCCCCTCTCTACAAAATATACTTTTTAACCTGTGTACATCAATATCACATCTCTTTGTTGTCGCTGAAAATGAGAAGACAACAATGATTTTGTCTGTGTGTGTTTGTCTGTATGTTGTGTTAGTTACTCTCTTGTGGATGTGTATCTACAACTGATTAACTTTAGAGTTACTCCAGTTTAAGATGGCCGCCCCAGTAAATCGATAGATTAGCCAACACAAAAATGGTTTGTCAGATTTACAGACACTGATCAGTTTGATGTGGTAGTAGCTGAGCGTTGCACATAGTGTGTCCCATGAGTTTTTGTGCAACTTTAAGATTTTGCTGCAGCTTCAACTCTGTCACTTCTCTTAAGATGATCTTAGCACAACTCTAGTATTTCTTCAAGGAATGCTCTGACTTTTGTTTGCCTTCTCACCTCAGAAAACAAATACCGCTGAGTCATCACTGTAATGCTTCTTTATACTGAGATGCAGTTATTTGACATACAGCTTTTAAGATTTAACCGTCACTTAACCAAATCACAATGATCACAGATCTCTTTTGCAAAAGAGGTCTGGGCCTGAAGGCAACCTCCACCTACACAAGACACAATAAGCTCTTGAATCTATTGTCTGCTCCCTATTGATCCTGTTGTGGGTTGTGGGGCGCTGGTCCCTATCCATTAGTCACTGTGTGAATGGTGGGTGGGTGAAATAGTCCATCACAGGGCCACAAACACAAATGACCACTCACACTCTGGGTTATGTGCTGTGGACGACTCTCAGCCATTACTGCACAAAATATTAGCTCAATATTGTAAAAGGACTGACTTGTAGCCATTTTTGTGTTTGCTAAGGTGGATTAGCTGTGGCCACTTGCACTGGCGTGACTTCAAAAGTGAACTGATTGTAGATGTTCCTGCAATAACAACTTTCTGAGAGGTTTAAAAAAATCGGTCCAGTAGTTCACAAGATAGTTTGTGTGAACCGACAGACACATGTACACACGCACACAGAAATCCATACAGACCCAGGTAATTACAATATCTCACCTTTCATGAAGATGGGTGATCGCAGTTAAGATTATTTTGAGATCAAGTTGCTCAGTATTGCTTGGATATGAGTTATTTTTTATTAACATGCACAAACCTTTTTATCACACATTTCACTGATTTTCTGTGCTGTCAACAGGGTGAAGCAGGGCCATCTGGACCACCTGGACCTCCTGTAAGCAACCATACAGCACCTACAAAACTGTTATAAATCCTTTTTGTTTCATTTTACTTCTCATGAAATCACAACCAGCTGCTCCTTATAATATAGCTTTAAGTTCAGCTTTAAACTGACTGAAGGAGGCGTCTGTTATTTTTAAAATGATGACACATTAAATATTATTAATACTCAGACTCAAATAATCTGCATTGTAACTTTATGTGATGCATATTGGTATTTGGGACTTAATTTGCCTTCCTGTATCTTTCGTAGGGCAGAGGGAGACCAGGAGCTCCAGTGAGTACAATCTGTTCATGCTTCTGGTGTACTGGGATCATTTTGAACTTTCTTTTTTAATTGCATCTTGCCAACTTGTGTTTCCTGTACTGGGATTCAGTCAAGACATTATGCGTTCTCTGATGTTTAGCACACACACAACAGTTGTTTTTGTTTCCAGGGACTACCTGGAACCAATGGGTTGCCAGGAGGAGTTGGACCCCAGGGTCCTGTGGTAAGCCCATCCCATCTCCGCAGCTAAAACTGACTTCCTGTTATCATTATGGAGTCTCATTCTCTAATGGTGTTTGTGCTGAATCTCCAATGAAACACTCTTATCGCACATTTAGTCACTGGTGGAAACATGAGCAACCCTCTGCAATTGTATAAAATGCTTATATGTCAACCCGTTCAGACTTGACCCTCAGGAATTCGTCATTTTCAAAAATAAAATCTTAGTACGTTCACACAATATTGGAGTGGGTGTTCTTTGTGACTGTGACACTTAGATTGCCCAGTACGTCTGTAAACATGCATAGTGGTGCGACATATGTGAAAATGAACTGTGCTGATGTAGCAGGAGGATGGGGCTTGGTGTTCAAACAGAGCCGTAGTCAGTTTATGTTATTCAGTTTGTTTTTTAATAGTTGTGTTTTGGAATCTGCAGTGTCATCAGAAGTGGGATGAGTTTATCTGCAGCCAAGAATCCAGTCATCTTTAGTGCAACAATTCTTAAAGCCCAGATCTGGGCTAAATGGCGAGTCTATCTGGACCCAGCTCACATCTCACTGTGTTGTTTTGAAATTGTCTGCAAAGAGAGTGAGGGCACGGGGCGAGTGAGGGAGGGAAGGAGGGAAAGGAGTCCGTACACCAAGAATGACTGAGACAGAAGACAATTATCTGTGAAACGTTGAAGTTTTAGCAGTAAAGGTACTCTGTAGGCTGCAGTGACACAGACTGAGTCTCTTTCTCTGCTGTGTCAAGAAAAGGAGGTTAGCCCGAAAGCAGATTTCAGCTTCGGCCTCTGTCACAGGCTGTAGAAAAGATGGTATTCAGTCACAATGCCATAACGTTTTCTAAGTATGGAAAGAAAAGAAAGATTGAAAAATTGAGTTTTCAGTGACGAATGGATAGAGAAGTATATATATCCATATCACATTATTGGTGAGAATTGTCATTATCAGAATAAATGTAGCAAAATGCTCATACTGTGTCCTCTTAAAAAATTCAAAAATAAATTCAATGATGCCGTCTGACACCATTTTTTGTACTAAGGTTTAAGTAGCTCATTGGAAGCAGACGGTGCCTCTTTTCACACTAACTTATTCTATATTCTGCCTCCGAGCATCTGTGAATTTTACCTCAGTCATTTTGATGTCACAGCGCCTTGTTGCCTTTATGAATAAACGAAAATTTTATTAAAGTGTCCCATACGGTTTTATATGACACTGTCAGTATTAAAGAAATGGCAACACATTTATCAAAACAAATAATTATTTTCAACACACAGGATGCAATGCCCTCTCCATGAATTTTACCAACGTAAGCACTTCCTTTTCAAAAAGCGAACTCAAAATATCACAAAATCCAATCACAAAAAAAAAAAAAAAAAATTTACACTGGATCTTTTCAAACACAAACATTCTTAATCGTTATGTAAAGGACAAAAAAACCCAAAATGAAATCATCTTCAACTACACCTAAATCACACAATACACACAAATGTTGCTCTTCCAAAACCCCTTTGCATCACCCCACCTCAACATCAAGAGGCAGACCTGCTCTCAACTGTGCACAGAGACATTTGCCTCCTTCTTAAATTACATTTATGTTTTTAATTTGAACTTCTCATTTGTGTCTTAATTAGTTTCCACTGGTCTTTGCACACCTGTAACAAAGCCTGCTTTAAAATTGGAATTTTACATTTCAAATGATTGAAAAATAAAAATTGGCTATTATTAAAGAGAATATGGCAAGAATGTCATTTAACCAAAGATATTTACGAAGCTTATCCCAGATTTAAAAAAATAGGTAAGTTAATTTTATTTCCTATGTTTATTTTTGTGTGAAAGCAGACATTTAATTTTGAGGCATACCAAGTAATAAAACTTAAAAATTCTACAATGCACATTAGAGAAGTTAGAAGAAAAAGCTCTGTTTGCTTGAAATTGTTTGCTCGTGAAAAAAAATTTTGGTTGTAAGTTTTGTCCAAGTTTACAGTAAGAATTATTTTTTTTTTGCTATTTGTTTCAGACCTTTGCTCTTACTTAGAAATCATATTTGAGCCATTGAATGTAAAAGCTGGGAACCCTTGCTTTAGTGTAGAATCAAAAAGACACTCATATTTTCTTTCATGTTTTGTTAATCTATTGAATTCTTAATAATTCCATCAGGCATAATTAAAACTACATGTTTTAAAAACCAATAAGTTGATTCTTTTTAAGATGTGAACTCTAGTCTCAGTTTGCGTTTCATGTGTGCTGGAAGTTTATACAGTACCTTCCTCACCAAACCCACCTATTAGGCTTTAAAGCTAGCTTTGATGTCATAAAATCTCTGATGTTCGTAAATTCAAATTGACATGAGCACAGAAAAGAGAAATCTGCTGAATATGAGCCAACCTTTTTTGTGTCAAATGCCACAGACACGCTGCTGCAGAGAGCTGACTCCAAGAAAAAAAAAGTTCAGGTGGAGTCGGACCAAAAGTGTCTAATCACTTAAAGGGTTTATGTTTGGTTAGAATGATTGGGAACAGACAACTTTACTTACATGAAATCAATTTGTTGATTGGTAATGCACTTCTGTTTGATTCTCAGGGTGCTGAAGGTCTTCCAGGACTTCCAGGACCTCCTGGCACTGATGGACCCCCTGTAAGTGGATTTATCTTCATCAGATGATACCTGCTCCTGATGATGAGACACATTTCTTTTTTTTTTGGGGGGGGGGGGTAGATTTTTGGTTAAACAGAAACCAAACAATGACCACAATGGCTGGTTCCTCATGAGCACGTAGCCCAGCTGGGCCACGTGGGCCACATCCTCCCCAGTCCGGGTAGGCTGCTCAAAACTGCTGTAAAATGAGACGGTCTACCCTTCGCCTGACATCGGCTTTACGTGAGTTTGAGTGACCACGAGCTACCCCGTTACCATAGTGATCAGTTTCATATCAGACTCAAAATGTGTTGGGACGTGTATTTACACGTCTTTTTACTGGAAGAATAACTTCACAGTTAAAACATTACACATAAATAAATGAAAAAAAACATCAATAAATAGGGTTTAGCTCCAGTATCAGTACTTGTAGTGGCATATTTTATTTAACATCTTATTGCAGCAGAAATTTCATCAGCAAATTTGTTAAATTTACTTTTTAAAACAAAGTTTTCAGTCCGTGGTGAATTTCCAAACTACGCCGACTCGTTAAAAAAAATAAAAACTCCACCGTCTTTGTTTCTCTATTTATTTTGCTGCCCGCGCATTGAATCCTGGGATATCCTCGGCCGGTGAGGATACACAGATGCATGCTCGGATTTCGAGAGTTTGTCGGCCGCATGATGAGGAGCCTTCGAATTGGGACAGTACTCCATGCGGGGTAGTGACTTACACGGCCGACAAATGCGCACTCATGAGGACCCAGCACTTGAATTGTGACACAGCCAATGGCTGGATTAAATTGTGATTTCTTCCTCTTTCAGGGGCTTCCTGGTACCCTTCATGATCTTAACGGGGACCTTCTGGTAAGATGTCTGCCACAGTGAACACTGTTTTAATGCCATCTGAAGAATAAACAGAGTCTTCAGTGTTTTGTTTCTGTCCTCCTCAGTGTCCTGCAATCTGCCCCCCTGGTCCTCCTGGTCCACCTGGGATGCCAGGTTTCAAGGTATAGAGAGTTTCTATAGTGACTATTTTTTTAGTCTAGTTTTAGATTTTTTGCTCTCCTCATTTATATCTATTTGTATTTTCTTATTAAGGGACACACAGGACACAAAGGAGACAAGGGGGAGCAGGGAAAAGATGGAGAGAAGGTAAGCTGAACAAGTTAGATACACTGCCAAACAACACTGGCCAAAAAAAAAAAGTCACCACCAAAAAAAAAAGGTCACACACTCTAATATTTGGTTGGACCGCCTTTAGCTTTGATTACGGCACACAATCGCTGTGGCATTGTTTGAATAAGCTTCTTCAATGTTACAAGATTCATTTCCATCCAGTGTTGCATTAATTTTTCACCAAGATCTTGTATTGATGATGGTAGAGTCTGACCGCTGCACAAAGCCTTCTCCATCCCAAAGATTCTCAGTGGACTCTGTGGAGCCAATCCATGTGTGAAAGTGATGTCTCATGATCCCTGAACCACTCTTTCACAATTCCACCCTGATGAATCCTGGCATTGTCATCTTGGAATATGGCCGTGCCATCAAAGAAGAAACAATCCATTGATAGAATCACCTGGGCCTTCAGTATATTCAGGTAGTCAGCTGACCTCATTCTTTGAGCACAAACTGTTGCTGAACCTAGACCTGACCAACTGCAGCAACCCCAGAAGCACTTAGTTAATCCAGGTGACAACTTTTTTTGGCCAGGCAGTTTATCTATTTTGGTTATTTTTGAATGTCTGCCACTAAAAGCAAAAAGGAAAAAAGAAAAATTGGCCAAAATAAATGTTTATTTATGTGTTCGTTTCTCATGAACCACAGGACAGATTTTAATGAAACTTGGAAAGTAGTCACTGGATGCACATTTACAACTGATTAGGTTTTGGAAACAACTCAATTTAAGACAGCCAACTAACTTTAGGACAATCAAAGTGGATATAACTCAGATTTACAGCTACTGAGCTAGATTTGTTTTGATAGTTAGATAGAAAGAGTAATTCCCAACACATACTCTAAGCTCTACACATTGTACAAGATTTTGCCTAAAACTTTAACTGTTATAGTCAACACTAACTGTCTGTTGGCTAAATATTTTATGAACCACTGGACAGTTTTTATTGAAATTTTCAAAAATGAACCAAGTGCACATTTTGGTGTCAATTCAATTCAATGTAATATGGTCACCACAGCTAATCCATTTTAGTCATTACAAAAATAGCTATAACTCTGATAACTAAATATTGAGCTAAAAATGGGTGTGGTAGTAGCTGAGAGTCATGGAGACTGTGGTAGCTTGGTGATCAGTAACAACTGGCCATTATAAGACATAGTCTCATGATCCTGAGGATGCAGGTTTGAGCCTAAGTTGCATCAGGAAGGCCATCCGACATAAAATTGCAAAATCAGTCGTGTGAGTTTGCTTGCTTTGGTGAACCCCACAAAGTGAAGCAGTTAAAAGGAAAGTAGCTGACTCATCCCTCAGCACATACTTATAGTGTCAACACATCTAATGAGATCTTGCAATGTCCCCTGACATTGTGTAAAACATCTATTTTGAGGTTTGAACAAAAAGACTAAAACTCATTTCTTATCTTAATTTAAAACTTGGGCAAGAAAGGCAATATGCTTTTCATCAAGGAATAGCAGGTATTTAGTTTAATTGTATGTATTTAAAATTGTCCTGATGTATTCTGTTCTGTCTCTAGGGGGACCCTGGTCCACCGGGGCCAACAGGTGTACCAGGCACTGTGGGTCTGCAGGTAAAATACACAGAAAAAAATTGTCATAATATTAAAGTACCAAAACTGTTTCAAACTGAGCCCTTTGTGATTTCTTCAATGATGTGTTTCAGGGCCCACGTGGTCTGAGAGGTTTACAAGGAACAATGGGACCTGTAGGCGACAGAGTAAGCCACTTTTTATCCCCCCCTACCTGCTTTACCTTTGTTGTCTCTCCCTGTACAAATATTTAAACGTGTATCGGGACATTTTATTTGAGCTCGGCCTCTGTTTCTCTGTAGGGCCTGCCTGGCTTCAGAGGCAAGCCCGGCATTGCAGGCATCATTGGCAAGACAGTGAGTCATTCCTTGTTTGTTTGACACTTGTCACCAGAGCTTCGTTATTAGCAGCTCAAAACCGGAATGAATGGCTGGTCCCATCAGTGAATAGCTATGTGTGTGTCTTATCTGATGTCTGCAGGGTGATGTTGGTGAAAAAGGAGCGCATGGATTCAAAGGACCTAAAGGAGAAATCGTATGCCCAAACTTTTGTACCTCTCAGAATGTACAACTCTTTAAGTAGAAATTAACATCCTTTCTTTGTTTTGTTTTTATCAGGGTAAAACTGGTCCCAAAGGAGCTCCTGGGGGACCAGGACCCAAAGGTGATCCTGTAAGTGCATATGCAAATATATACTTGTGCAATAACATTTTACAAGCATAAAGGTCATATAAGATAACTTTAACAGGGTATGCCTGGGAGAGATGGCAAAGATGGGACACCAGGGTTGGATGGTGAGAAGGTAGGCTGCCACTTCTTCATCCTGAATGACTCGAAGCTTGAATTGTGAGTCCCACAGCCATGCTGTTGTCTTGTTTGCTGTTAGGGTGATCCTGGACGTCATGGAGTAGTAGGAGAAAAAGGACCAAATGGACTTCCTGTAAGTACTTTCAAACAGTAATTCCTTGTCTAAGTTGTGCTAAGTGTGTGACTCTTGATTTTCCTGTCTGTCACTGTTGTAATTATGATGCTGTTAAAAGTTACTCAGCCTCCACATTCAATCTTTTTAGGGTCTACAAGGAAAAGTTGGTGAAAAAGGGTCTAAAGGAGAAGTGGTGAGTGTTGCTGACAAATTGTCAAAGAACTCAACTCGAGATGAGGGAGCATGGAGAGGTGATTTTAACTTATTTTCTAAACACAAGGGTGATCCAGGGAAGTCTGGAGAGATGGGATCCTCTGGAGAGCCAGGTATTCCTGTATGTATCTGACATTGTTGTTCGAGAGGGGGTAACAGCCACTCCGATGTGTCACTTAACTGAATGTGTCCAATCTCAAGACTTCCTGACTTGTCTACATCATCTTCATCCTCAGGGTGAGATTGGCGTCCCGGGGGAGAGGGGGATAGCAGGCCTCAGAGGAATAGCGGTAAGTTCATTCTCAGACTAAAAATTAGAAACCACTCCATTTGTAGCCTGACGTCAAATGAGCACAAGGCTCACATAACTACTGAAGACTCATTCATGACAAGACAAGTAAAGATAATCTTTGCCATATCTACAATTGCCAGACAAATCTGTTAGTACATTGAGATACGCTGGTGTGATTACCAGTTTGTAGTTCAAGTGCAAAAAGACTAAAACCAATACCATCTATGCAAAGCACCCACGACAAAAGACCACAACAATTAACGATCCTCAGCTAATTGGAACTGGTATGGCATAATAATAAAGATACGGCCTTTTTCTTGCCTATTATTTCCTAGAAAAGTACTGGGAGTATTCCCTCTGACTTACTGGCTTACCAGGGTGGAGTAGCTCATTAGAGTTGGAAGGATTATGCAGGAGTATTATAAACGTGTATGAAGAAGGAATTCATAAACAGATAGGCTTTTGTTTCACATCAGCTGCTGCAAGAATAATAAAAAAACAGCAGGAAATAACAGAATACCACCACACCGAGTGCTGCATAACAAGTCTCTGACAATCAGTGCCTGTTTGCTGAGATTTTTGTCTCTGAATTGAAATAGTCTCAGTACTGTGTTTCATTGCTTCTAGTAGCACTGTGTAACTGTGTCTACGTCCAACAGGGAGGTATCGGACCAGTGGGCAATCCTGGTCCACTGGGAGTGAAAGGTTTCCAGGTTAGTTGCATGAAATCACTTATGATGATTTTTATGGTTATTACTAGTACTATTTAAGTTACTGTCTGTGTGTGTTTCATGTGCTACAGGGAGTCAGTGGAGGTTTAGGCGATCCAGGTCTTCCAGGGCCAACGGGACTCCGTGGAGAGTTTGGTGACAGAGTGAGTTTTGTTTAATTATTATTATTATTGTAGAAGAGATTAGAAGAGATTTTCTTGAAAGCGTTTCCTGAGCCCAAAGTAAAGTTCTAAAAACGACCCGTTTTCTGGACATCAGTATGAATAATGTTGCTGAAGACGTTTGAAGGAGTTCCAACAATATCTCCGCACACTCTGCAGAGAGGCGTGTGTGTCTCTGTAACCATCCTGCCTCGGTCCGATCTGTACAAACTCACACCGCAGTCAGGGGAGCGCACAAAGCAGCCTCCTGTTCGATACCTGAGGTCTGAACAAAGCCGGCCTTTATGTCCAGCCTGGTTCTCCCTTTAACCAACCCACCTCTCTTCCCTCCGTTCCCTCTCCCACAAAAAAATATCTCTACATAACTTTTGATGATTTTCTCTCCTTTACTTTTTTTCTAACCCTATAGGGTCCAGTTGGAGCTTCAGGCGCTAAAGGAGACATGGTAGGTCAAAGGTCAAGCACAGCAAGCCTAAATACTTTTGATCTTCTTGTCCAATTATCTGAAAAAGGAAATGATTGTTTGTATTTTTCTTCAGAGATTATGAGGATAATGTGTTGATAAAATTAAACTAACTTTAGGTAATGTGGTCATCGACTAACTAAGATCTCATGTTCAGGGTGTGGCAGGAAGTGATGGTTTACCAGGAGAGAACGGAGAGGCTGTGAGTATCTGAAGTTAAATGTAAATCTTTTAATTTTGTTAAGTTATTTGACCACATTTTGAATTTATTTCATAAAGGGACAATGCATATTAATTAACATGAATAAATCATGTAAATATAACAGATTTTGCCAAAAAAAGCTAATTTTTTGCTGTAGTCCCCTAGCAGGTTGATTGAAGGAATTTTACTGTTTATATATGTATAATAAAGTTTAGTTTTCCCATTATACTTTAAGATTCCTGTTTTTTTTTTACTGTAAAACCAAAGTAGTGTTTGTCTAAAAAATGTCCTTATTTTCAGGGTCCATTTGGACCAGTTGGACAAAAAGGAGAGGTGAGTAATTTATCCATTTCTTACTGTTAATCCTACAGTTTCTCATCTCACCCTTCAAACAGGCTTTCCAAAATCAGTTTTTAGTTATCCAAACAGAGATCAGATGCTGTGTGTGGGTGTAATTAGCAGGCTATTCGCTCCAAACTCCTTCTGTGTCTACTCCCTCCCTAAGCTTTAAAAAGTGATGCCTCGCTCCAAGCTGTTGCCCGCCTGTCAGAGCCGCCACGCATGTGCGTTCGGCTTCAACTTTAACTGGATTATTTACAGATTGAAAGTGCGGCTCCAGCTTTAATGGCCTGGTTTGCTGCTCTTGCCACAAGGGAAAGACAAGTCGCACTAAGCTGCAGCATAATTTGTGTAATTAGAGACACAGCACTGATGAACCTCACACTTACTTTCATTTACTGTTTGTTGTGCTCATTGGAGTCATTATCGTGCAACGAGGCTCCATATGAATCCGCCTCCGCATTGCCTTTAACAGAACTAGTTTGTTCTTCAGTTGGGTGTTTAATCTGGAGGATGTTTTTAAAAGTTTGATGGAAAATGATTTGTTCTTGTAAAAATATCCAGAGGTCTTCAGCTGATCATTACTGTGGATTTGTAGCCAGGGAAGCATGGGGAACTGGGGCCAAAGGGTGTGACGGGCCCACAAGGTGAACTCGGGCCAAGAGGGGGTCCAGGGAAACAGGGACTAATGGGCTTCCAAGGAGAACAAGGTCTGCCAGGAATTGCAGGAAAGACAGGAGTACCTGTGAGTATTTTTTTTTTAATCTCTACAGAATTGTGTAGGAGTTTATATTATTATTTTATACATACCCTGAATGAGGTTAAATGTCTTATGTTTCAGGGTAAATTGGCGAGTGAACAGCACATCAGAGAGTTGTGTGGTTCAATGATCGATGGTGAGAGATCTTTTTTTGGTCACTAGCTAAGATCCACTGTGGAGCTGAACGAATGTAACATTGAGGGGTAACCTTTGAGTGTGCTTTTTGTTTTCTTTATTCTGTCCTACAGATCAGATCGCACAGCTGGCTGCAAACCTTCGAAGGCCTCTGGCACCTGGAATGGTGGGCCGCCCCGGCCCTGCTGGGCCTTCGGGACAGCCAGGAGTTGCAGGTTCTATTGGGCATCCAGGCACTCGAGGACCACCAGGGTACAGGGGCCTCCCAGGAGAGCTTGGAGATTCTGGTCCCAGAGGTATAAAAATAATTAATAATAATAATTAAAAAAAATTTTTTTTTTTATTATCTGAGTCACATACTAGCTTGTTTTACTTGTTTTTTCCCATAAGGAATTAAAACTACAAATATAATCATGTTTAAATGTTCCAAGTTAAGTAAACATGATGTGTGTAAGTTTGGAAATTATATGGCCTTTTGTAAAAAATATGTGACAAATAGACTGCTCTCAGCTTTGGTTACTGGTAAAATCAGCCATAAGGGACAGATTGAGATATGAAAAAGGGTTTTAAAAAATAAGAGCCATTCATAAATAGTAAAAAGACAAAAATATTGAGGATAACTGGTTTGGTAATTAAATACTGTAGATTTAATAAATAGATGAATTGTTTAAAGTTGTATAAAATAGAAAAGTTAATGTTTTATCAAAAGATTCCACAGAGAAACGTTTTTTGTTATGTTTTTCTAACAGGTGATGTTGGTGAGTCTGGTGACAAGGGACCCATTGGCAAAGCCATTGATGGACCCACTGGAGACCAAGGACACCAAGGTATGTGGCAGGTCTAGTTATGGTGCTGTTTCTGATAACTACCTTCCCACTATCTGCAATATTTCCCTCTTAGGTCTGCCCGGAGTCGCTGGAATTGCCAAAGATGGTCGTGATGGATCTCCTGGAGATCCAGGTGAGCCTGGAGAGCCAGGAAGGGTAGGTAGGACTGGGCACCATGGTCCTCCTGGGATCTGTGATACATCAGCCTGCCAGGGAGCATCAGTCGCTGGCAAATCCTCCAACCCCAAAAATTTTTAAAGACAACTTCCTGAAGCCTGGCGGCTCCACTCCAATGGAAAGGAGGAAACAAAAGAAGACAACGATCACAATAAATCCCTCTTTATTTAAAAAAAAGGATGGGAAGAATAACATCAGCAGGTGTAATACTTTGAAAGGAATGGAGGAATGTCCCAGAAAGTGACATGAACACCAAATCAACAAAGAGACAAAAAAAACCGGAAATATCCAGAAATAATGTGGAGTGAGGGATGGATAAGTGCATGAAAACGACTGCATCAATCCAAACATCATCAAATAACAACCGGAATGAGAAACATGTCTTTTGTGTATAAAAAACTTTGTATGTTTCTTTGCCACATTTCCTTTGGTTAGCATCACTGTGGCAAACAACATTCTAAAAACAACTGTGACTGTCTGCAATGTGAATATGCATTTATCATGGCCCGTTGTATAGTTCACAGGTGTTACCTCAACATACAAACTTAGTGTAAATTATGGAAATAGGTGCTGCCTCTGTCAAGGAGCTGTGTATGTACTGTAAAATTAATAAAACACAAGTACCCAGGTGCCCAAAAATTGTGTACACTAATGCAAAACAAAACTCAGTAGCCCTTTTTTACAGCATCTTTTGTTTTTAAACTTTTGAAGTTGATTTGCCAGAGCTGACAATCACAAATAAAAAATAAATGTGGATGCATAAATTCGACACAAAAAAATGCATAAATATTAAGAAACATGAGAGTTTTAGAATTCAGTTTTCCACTATGTACTACAGGTGCTGTAACTATTAAATATACAAAAGTTTAAATACTATTTATTATTTGTGGGTGACTATTTTGTGTACAGTAAGATGCTACAGCGACATGTTGTAACAAATAAAGCCACTTTTCAGTAAACATTACTCTTCTCTACATATGAAATGAACTCTGCACTTCAAAACAGCAATATGCTTTGAACACTGTCAAATTAAAAATAAAAACTCTCTAAAATAGCACAACTTATTTCTGTAATAAAATGTAGAAATATATAAATAGAAAATAAATACAAGAGTAGTGAGGTAAGAAGTATTTAGTAAGAAACCATTTTTAAAAAGAATATAGTTGATGAATGAGGTAATTCTGGTGGAACAGGTGTCCTGTCAGTGTAAATACGAGTGACACCCAGTGGAATTCAGATGAAACTGCAGAAAACCCACTGTGTATAATTAGTCATGTGCTGAAAACTTTTTCCATGTTTAGAGTGTAAAGTAGTCAAAGTGATATGCTTAGGTATTTAAAACATCCTACCTTCTTCACTTAGCCCCACAGATTCAAAGTGGATTAAAAATATAATATCAGTTGCTTCATTAAATGAGGAGGACCTATTGTTCAGCTGCAAGGGGAACACTCGCTGTCTCATCTCTCTCCTGGTGACCCAAAGAGGGGCTTGTTTTAGGTAACGTTTCTCTCTTTTGAGTGAAGAACTTCTCAAACTCCTGGAAAGGAAGAAACATTGATAACAGATACAATCAGAGCTGTTTTACTGAACTTCCTCTTCTTCACTTCAGACGGTGGAGCACACTAACAATGTGACAGCGATGTTTGCAGTATTACATACGGCAAAATCAGGCCAAATTTAAACATGTAATAAAGTCTGCAGATGTACTTCATTTACATTTTTTTTCAGGTCATACAAAAGGTTTGATTCAGCCAGTGTTTGAAAGGTTTACCTCTTTGATGGTGTCTCCATACTTTAAACTGATGTATTTCATGTAGGTCAGGGTCCACTGCAGGGTGGTGACTTTATCTGTATCAAGGTTGCAGAACGGCACCAGCGTGTTCAGCTCATCACAGCATGTGCGGATCTTCTTCCTGTACCACATTATGTGTGTAAACACAAAAATACAAGAGATTTTAAGCAGCATTTATCTATTTTCTTAGATTTTAAAGGGCTATGTCTCATGACTCATGATAAATATATTTATCTATACCTAGCACATAAAGTAAGGAAATTTGTGTTTGGTAGGTAATTTCTTTGTTGTAACAAGACTTCTTGGCTATAAATCTAATACCATCGAAAACCCTGTTAATTTCCCTTCTAAATGGTGTCGCATTTGTTAGGATCATGCATTAGGGGGATGAGCAGTAGAGCTGAGTATGTCGGTTGCACACATGAAAAACTAAATTACTGCGGCTGCTGTGATGCAGAGATGCGAGGATAATTGGGGGGGGGGGGAGACGACACTCCGTGTAGTGGCAGAA
>JARVJO010000024.1:6644913-6667795 GCA_031762555.1 Cynodonichthys magdalenae
AATTTTCATAGTCATGAAAATAAAGAAAACTCTTTGAATGAGAAGGTGTGTCCAAACTTTTGGTCTGTACTGTATATCTACTTGAAGTCTGAAAAAATGTATAATAAACCTATGTCGGATATACCTTCATATGGTTACTCTTGGCTTTGTTCCACTTCAAGTTTTCTAGTTCGCTTTAAACTGCACATGTGCATTGACTTCTTTAGGGTTACTAATGGTTATGTGTAAAATGAGAATTTTTAAGGCAATTTATCTTACTTTCTTCAAAGTCAAAAGTTTAAATACCCTAGGATTAATATGCCTTTAAACAATTTAGGACATTTGATGTCATGTCTTTGTAAACTTCTGATAGGTTTATTGATAATATCTGAGTAAATTAGAGACACACCTGTGGATGTATTTTAAGGCACACCTGAAACATGCTGCTTCATTGTGTAACATCATGGGAAAGTTGAAAGAAATCAGCCAACATATCAGGAAGAGAATTGTGGACCTGAACAAGTCTGGTTCATCCTTGGCTGCAATTTCAATATTCCTGAAGGTGACTCGTTCATCTATACAAACAATTAATACGCAAGTACAAACAAGATGGGAATGTCCAGTCATCATACCACTCAGGAAGTAGATGGGTTCTGTGTCCCAGAGATGAACGTGCTTTTGTCTGAAATGTGCATATCAACCCAAGAACAAAGCAAAAAATCTGGTGAAGATGTCAGCTGAAGCTGGTATAAATGGGTCATTATCCACAGTGAAATGAGTTCTGTATCGACATGGGCTGAAAGGAAGAAGCCCATGACAATACAGTACTCGTTTCTTCAAAAGAAACATAAAAAAGCCAGATTGTTTGCAAATGCACACAGGGACAAAGACCTTAATTTTTGGAAACATATCCTGTGGTCTGACAAAACTAAAATTGAACTGTTTGGCCATAATGACCATTGTTGCATTTGGAGGAAAAAGGGGGAAGCTTGCAAGCCTGAGAACACCATCCCAACTGTGAAACACAGGGGTGGCAGCATTATGTTGTGGAGTTGTTTTGCTGCAAGAGGAACTGGTGCACTTCACAAAATAGATAGCATCATGGGGAAAGGACATTATGTGGAAATAATGAAGTAACATCTCAAGCCAGGAAGGTAAAACTTGGGTGCAAATAGCATACTGCCAAACTGGTTATAAAGTGGCTTAATGATAACAAAGTAAATGTTTTGGAGTGGCCATCACAAAGCCCTGATCTCAAGCCTATCAAAAATTTATGGGCAAAGCTGAAAATGCATGTGAGAGCAAGGCAGCCCACAAACATGGCTCTTTTACACCTGTTCTGTCAGGAGAAATGGGCCAAAATTCCTGCAAACTATTGCGAGAAGCTTATGGAAAGATATCCAAAACATTTGACCCAAGTCATACTGTTTAAGGGCAATAGTATTAAATACTAATGAAGTGTATCTAAATTCTTTACTTTGAAGAAAAACTAAAAATCGCCTTCAAAAATTCTCTCTCTTATTATTCTGGCATTTGGCAAATAAAAAAATGTTGGTACTCCTTCTTGACCTAAAACAGGAAAAGTTTATTCAGATTTCACGTCAGACAGTGTGAAAAAAAATGAATGCCTTTTTATATAGTGTATGTAAACTCCGGATTTCAACTGTACATTGTAATGTTGGCCCCTAAAGAGATCGTATGGCAAAGTCAGGGTAGCAATGCCACCTCACAACAAGGTCTCTGGTTCAAATCTTGGTTTGCTCAGGATTTTCTAGGTGGTGTTGACATGTTTTTCCTGTGCCTTTGTGGGTTTTCTCTGGGCACTACTCTGGTTTCTTCTGCGAGCTCAAAAATAAGGTTAGGTTAACTGGTGATCCTCAACTGAGCCAAGGTATGTGTGAATGTACAATTGTTTGTCACCAGATCTCTGGTATGAACTGCTGACATATCCAGAGTTTGCCCCATCTTTTGCCTGTATGCTTTTAGGTTTGGTTACTGACCTCAGATTATAAAACTTCTCTCAGCTATTGCCAAAAGAACTGTGTCAGCTCCTCGGTTTTTTTGTTTGTATTTTCAGTATGGCACTGGGTCTGTAACGTTGTAACTGTAACTTTTGAAACAGTAAAAAGATTGAAAAAGGATTCACTGTCGCTCACCTTTCCTTCTCGGATTTTTGAAAATTAGTGACGATATGCAAAAAAAACATCTATTTAGAAGTTTGTAATGAATTAATTATTATTCACATTAATCATATAGCAATATTCAGCATAGTAACCAATTTTGATTTGAATAAATTTTGGATGACAACTGATTAAATGAACAGATGTGACTCAAATCACAAAATGTTTATTTTCATCTATGTGCATTTGTGAATTTTTCATGTCTACTACATTCAAGTTTTTATGCAAAAGTGGTTATTAGTCCACTGAAATTTATTCTGCAACAGATAGATTAATTTATTTTGACTCTTAACCCCTGTGATCTAATGTGAGCTGGATATATTTTATCAGGACAAGCACAATGTAAAGGACTGTACCAAAACTGTTGGAGCTAAAATTCGCAGTGGTGTTCATGATCATTGCAACATGTTTTGCACTGAGGTAATACCATGGCCTTGAAGTGCTGTGGCAATAAGAAAATTACTATACTGGAAGAAGGCACAAATATATCTAGACCAATATCTGTTGGTGGCAATTTTGACATAATCATTATTTTTCAAGCTGCCACTGGAAGGTTAAAAACAAAAAACTTTATGCCCAACAAGCAAAGCAATGCAGATCATCTTTCGTCACTGAACTTGTGTGCTGACATCATTCTGTGCATCCTTTTCAAGGCTGGTAAACAAACTTTAGGACTATTACTGCCACCAACTGAGCTGGAGTGTGTGCATCAATGTTACCAGTGTGCCAGAAATGGATTCATTAAATGCATTATTTTTTTTTTGCATTTACTCAGTTAAACTTATATGCTAAAGGTCAATCCATGTAAATGACATACTTAAATTTGTTTTAGAATACAAACATATCACTTGTTCAGCGTGTTCAGGGTTTTGCTGAGATATGTTGATTGACTTCAAGTCAGTCCAGCAATTTTTAAAGCAACTATAAAATGTTAAAAAAAAAAAAGTGACCACAAAAAATTTCAGTCCACACGCTCCGGATATTAGACAGCAAAAATGCAATTCACTACTTTAGTGAATGTATGAGCAACAAGAGGGAAATGAAATATTTACTTTGAAAAAAGTAGTTACGGTTGATTCACACAGAGCATACTTGTTTCTTCTGTTGATATTTAAACACATAAAAAGGGGAACAAACCCTAAAACCAAGCTCTGTGCTTCATAGTTATGATTCAGATTGCTGAATTTTTATTGTACCGTAAGTTGGATTACATTTAAATTCTGATGTATATACTGATGGAAAAAAAACACTGTATGGTAAAGTATGATCTGTGGTAGTGGGTTGTACTTCTACAAAATGTTTTTTTGTTATGTGCTGACCAGAAATCTCCACGATGAAGAACCAACTTAACATCTTGTGACTGCTTTAATTCATCAGGACAGGCCACAAGTGGCTGTTGAGATGACAGCTGTTCAGTGAAATGCCAGGAGTGAAGATGTTGTTTCGGCCTGCCTTGTCCCTTGGTGTCAATCCCAGAGAGACGCTTCAAGATCTTCTGCAGAGCAGCTGAAAACTTGCTTATCAGGAGCTGGCTGCTTGGTCACGATCGTCTCCAGAAATGTGCCAGCACCTCACAGCTGCACATTCAGAGGTTCATTGACTTCATGGCGTGTCAAACAAAGATTGGTGGAACTGGTGGTTGGTCACCTTGGTTCTGATGGACTGTGGCCAACTAGTGCAATTTTACCACTTGTTTCCATCATGTTTATTATTTTGTACCATTTACGAGTGTTTAACTTCTTTTTACCACCAGTATATAATCACAACTAACTCAAGCTAGAAGTTGTTTGATATTTGGATCCAAAAATCACTTGTTTGTTACTCTTAAACCGGCTTTGATCTTTCAAAATTTGATTAAAATAAACTAAGCACAAGAAATTACAATATTTGTGTTTGGTAGATTATTTCTTTGTTATAAAAATGCTTCTTGGCAATAAATCCTATGATTGGCAGCATTTGTGGGTGCCACAACCTCAAAACAAGTGTCAATGTTTGGCAGAGAAGATTAGGCTAATTTTTCTCAGCTCTACCGCTCATCCTACAAATGCAGGTTCCTTACAAATGTAACATAGTTTAAAAGGGAAATTAACAGGCTTTCCAAAAGGTATAAGATTTATTGCCAAGAAGCATTGTTACAACAAAGACATAATCTACAAAACACTAATTTCGTTACTTTTTGTGCCAAGTATAAATATAAATAAAATGTGAAAATGGTTAAAAACTGTTTAAGCTTAAAAAGGCTGGTTAAACAGCAAAGTAGAGGTATGTAGTCTTGTAAAAGTTTGATTTTATATTTCTGCTACCACTCCAATACAAGATGTGAATCAAATTATATTACTGGCTTGGTTAATTTGTGTAATAAATTAAGTAACCTTAAAAGAAACAAAATGCCATTGTGTTTTACAAATGTAAACTGTTTTGTAAACCACAAATTAATTTGATATCAATCAAATTGTTTTGGAGTAAAAAAGCAGCAGAAAGATTTAAAAGGAAAATTTGTTTGGAGAGCTTTTTAACTATGTGAGCTATTGTGACCTCAGAAGATTTAAATGTTATATTTGTAAAAAGTCAGCATTTTTCACAAAGCTAGACTGTGAAATATGGATAAACTTCAACCTCCAATGTCACAAATTGACAAAAGATATATAGCTTTTGTTTTCTACTGTTAAAGAGATCCTAAAGCATAATTTAATTTTAAGATTTCTTTGAGAAGTTGGCTTCTGCTAAAATTTAAATGAATATTGTAATTCTATATGCTGATTTAAAAATATAAAAATACTTAGTTGCTTTTTACTCCCATAAACTCAATTCTTAAACTTGCTCATTTTATGTGATATTTAGAAGACTAAATTATTGAATATTGCTCCTTATTTTCTGTCAAATTTGAACCTCACTCACTTTAGTTTAAACAGTTACTTAACAATTTAAACTACTCAATACTTCAGAAACAATTAGTTCAAAAGGTATTTGTATGTGTGTCTCTTCACATGAGGAAATGTCATTGATGCAGTTTGTGTGTAGGAGAAGGAATAAAAAGTAAAATTACCATAACTGGGACTTACTGTGACCCGGGCATGGTTACTTAACATGTAGGAAGAATTCAAAAACAAAAAAGATGGATTTTTTCAGCTCAGGGTTGTTTGTGGGCTGAACAGCATGTTTAGTTTGTCTGCTTTATTTACAGCAGAGGAATGACTTTCCCTGTAGTGCAGAGGAATGAAGTTTTTTACAGATGCTGACATTTCCACATCATCTTCTTGGAAATATGGCAACAAATTTCACATCCAGTGTCTGTCAACGCCAGGTGGAACCT
Organism: Cynodonichthys magdalenae; assembly: GCA_031762555.1. NCBI lineage: Eukaryota > Metazoa > Chordata > Actinopteri > Cyprinodontiformes > Rivulidae > Cynodonichthys > Cynodonichthys magdalenae. Next base: position 6,650,386 of record JARVJO010000024.1, read on the forward strand.
CATTTTAGCATCTGTACAGTAACCTTTGCAGAAAATCTCAACTCCTCTTCTTCTTCTTTCACCTCCACAGCAGCTGCCCAATCCCTACACATTTTTCCTTTTCAGGATCCTGTCCAATCTAATGTGTGTGTTTACATACCAAAAATCACTGGATTTGTGTGTGGTGTAATAGTGAGATATAGCATTGAGAGAGGTTTTTTTTTTTAGATTCCATAGAAACTTCAAGACAACATGGAAACAAAAAATGTAGTTTGTGTAATGAGGCATTTTGAGGCATCGAGCAACAATTAGCTCAAGTTGTTCTTGAGGAACTCCCACCAAACAACCTCAGCAATACGCTGCCAGTCATTGGCATCAATAGACGCATCCTTTTGGATAAAATATGCTTTAACATCAGCGTCCTTTTATAAACAAGAGAAACTCAAAGGAAAAGTACTGCTTGGGCACCCAGACATCATCAAGCAAATGTTTTAACATCTGTGTATTTTATGGAACTGTGGAGTAGTAGGATCTTAAATAAAAGAGAATCTGTTTATTTACGTGTGAGCAAAGCATACTGGTTATTAATATTTCTCAACTGTATTGGTAAAAGGATTTTCTTCAATGTAGGAGCTGGAGAGCATGTATTAGCACAATTTGTTATTGTTTAGAATTGTTAATCCATTATTATAACTATTTTTTCATATAAATGCTAAATGAGAAGCATAATGAATTTTAGGTAGCATTGAAGAAACATTAAAATCAGTAGTATAAGATAACTAAAAATTGTTGATAAAATGTACAAAATGTAATGCATAGAGAAAGTTTTTTTTTATAAAACCAAGTCTGTATAAATAAACCTTTTCATTAAATTATGATCATTCACTTTCTTTCAAATTTTACTATAAACAGTGGACTGTATTTCATGTTTTTTTACTGGCGTGCATGAAAAAAAACTTGCTAAAATAAATTGGTGATAATTATATATATATATATTTATATTTAATTATCTCTTTTATTAGTATGTGATTCTAAAAAAGTTCAAAACTTTGAGAAACTTTTAAAAACTATATACTCAAAATGTCAATACAATCATGTTGAAAATTAGCTTCTTTAAATTTGTTTTTAGTAAAAAAAAGCATATGTGGAAGCCTACAAAAAATGTGCTATGCCATCTAAAAGCGTGATTCGCACATAAAGAAGCAAAGCATGTTACTATAAGGACAGTGTTGTTATTTCAAGGTTAATCTTTGAAAAATGTGTGCAGTTTCAATTTAGAACCTTTGAGTTTGCAAAACTAAAAAAAAAAATAAAGATTTAAGCATGGTGAATAAAGATTTTATAAAATGCAGATGTATATTGCTGTGGAGTTCCCAGGTGACACTGGTTTGTGTGTTCGGTTAGTGTCTTCGATCAGTATTAAGACCCGATATGTAATGATGGTTAAAGCAGAACAATCTGAACATTTGGGATCCAAAAGAGGAATTGTGAAAATTAGGATACTTACCCACTGCTGACCCCTGCAACATTCAGTCTTTCCGGAAAGAACATATATGTTCATGTCACGAGTGTGTGTGTGTGTGAGTGTGATTTTGTATATTTGCTTTATGCAGTGTTGAGATCAAAAGGGGAGAGCTAATCTTTAGTCAGAGGAAGTGCTTTGGGCAAGATGTAAAAACTACTAGCTTGTGTATGAGTATTGAATGGTACATACACTTGGTGTTTGACTTAGATGGTGATGTGGAGGTGGACTGAACATCTGTGAGACTGGGGTCGCAGGCTATAGGAGAAGCAGCCACCTCCTGCTCCCCCTCATTCTCCTCCAACATCTCCTCTTCATTGGCATCTGAAGCCTTTTCTGCCAATCTCTTGGATGTCCGAACAGAAATTTGAGCCTGAGATTGAAAATGTTTTAACATGTCAAAAAAAGATATTTACAATTAATTTTCTACAAACTAGAAATGCCAAACTAACAAACATTACATCAGCTACACACCTTAGTGTTGATAGTCTTTGTGTGAGTGCTTACTTTTGCAGTGTTTCTGGGTGCTGCGGGCTTTTTCTGTGCCCTTCCTTTGGACTTCGGCATTCGAGGGCTAGACAGTGTCTTCATGGTGGCTGCAGCGTGCTGAAGGATGCAGTCAGTGCCACAATAAACAGAATCTGCCAGTGCTTGTTTCAAGCAGCCAGGCCCAGTGCACAGACGGAGAGAGATGTCTGTCTCCATGTCTTGTACAGGTTCAGCTTTAGCTGCAAGTTCAACTTCAGCTATAGGTTCAGCTGATGGTTCAGCTTCAGGATCAGCTTCAGCCACAGATTCAGCTTCAGGTCTCGTCACCAGTGGCTGCTCCGCCTCCTCTATTACAGTCTCCTGAAAACATATCCCCAACTTACACCAACAAAACCAGCTTCGTTCCAAAAAGTAAATGACAAAATATTACACAAATAAAAAATATCACCTATGTTGCTTTCAGACAACACTTAGGCTACGTTTACACTGAAGGTCTTAAAGCTCAATTTGGATTTATTACTCAAATTTGATTTCTTTGCATCAACATTCACATTATATTTTAAATGCAACCTCCATCAGACTCTAGTGTGAACACTCCATGTCACTGATGAGATTTGCATGCACAAAAGAAGATGTGACATCACATTCAGCTCGCTGTTTACGTAAGTAAATATAGATTAGGGCTATAACTAATGACTATTTTGATCTGCAATAACTTTTTCTATTAGTCAATAATTATTTCTGTCACAAGGTTCATCTATGCTTCCTGTGGGCGCACCTCCTCCCGTGCACGTCTTATCTCACCTGCTTACACCTTTGAATGTCATCTTGTTATCCAGTTTCTCTATCTTAACATAAAAAAGTAACTTTATCACAACAAAATAAAATAACACGAGACATGAATTTGAACCTTAAGCTTAATACCCTACTCAGGTGTATTTTAACATTAGTACAACATAATAAAAATGAAATTATATTATACAAGTTAGGGCTGAACAATGCTTAAAAATAAAATATAAAAAAGGCATGGAGAGAAAGTAGGAAATGAGTCCAACAGAGGAGATTGTGGATAAAAGAGGAAAAGTCACATCGCCAGTTATATATATATATATATATATATATATATATAAATACACACACACACCAGGTCTGTGTATTGGCAAGAATTTGGCAATACGATACATATCATGACACAATACGATATATTGCAATATATTGCGATTTTTTGGTCTAAAACTTCTACTAAAAAAGAAAACGGTATGTTTTGTATGTATTTTATTTGTTTCATATTTCTTATTTCATCCATGTTTTTAATTATTTGACTAAATTTGCCAAAAAATAGTTTGAAAATATATTTGTGGCAGCTTTTAGATTTCAATATTAACTTACTATAACAATATTGTCGCCCAACACACTTAACAACAGCCTATATGCTGTCATATAGTTCAGTAAATGGATGATATGAAGCTGCTGCACACAAAGTTTCTGGGAGCAGCTGACCTTCGTCCAGAACGTGATTTGCATACCCGTAGTGGGACAAAGTCATACAACAAAACTTTTAGAAGTGAACACAGCAGGATAAACATGAAATATAAGCACTCCGACGCGATCAGCCAGACTTAGAGAGCAGCAGACAATAGTATTTCTGTCACGGGGCATCTTAAGGGGGGAGAGCAAGAACACCAGTCATTTCAGTGCACTATGTTTCATATGGTCGTTAAATTTGGCCACATCAGTACCGTCCTTCTGGGAAACCCTAAGCTAGAGGCGCTGCCTGCCTTCCGTAACGTAACGGCTGACTACAGTTGGAAAAAGAGCGCTCCGAACGAGACACTTCAATTTGGCTTAAAATACAGACATTCTGACTAATATGGGACCTTACATAAGCTTAGAAGGCAGCAGGTGTCGGTCTTTTCCGCTCAGATTCAGCTATTGGTGCATAATGCTAATGTTTACCCACAATGCTAAAGCTAGCATTACTCTTTGATTCCACAAGAGGGGAGGAGCCAAATGGCTGACTCACTGCTGCCAACTAGCGGACAGAGGCTGAACTACAACATAAAAATGAACCGTTGGCAGGAAAGTTGACATTTTAAACCTTAATTAAGAATCGATACAGGACTTTAGAGAATCAATATAGTATCGGGAAATAAAATATTGCGATATTTCAGTGTATCAATATTTTCTTATACTCTTAATATATACTGTACATACATACACGTTTGACAAGAATCAGATCAATGTTGTCTAATACTAATCAATAATTATACCAACCAATATGAAACGCTTATTTCATGATAAATCTTTCAACCATATCGCCCAGCTCTAATACAAATAAAATTGCAAGTAATGTTTTGAACAAAGAGCTAATGTACAAATAACTCGACATAGCAGCCTCTCCTCCAGCATGAGGGGCTGTTAACCTGCCCAGCTGCAAGTCCAAAATAAACTAAAGAATAACTTTGGTTAGTGACATTCAAGTGCATAAAAGAAAAAGAAAATCCTGTTAGAAATCTTGCTGGATGTGGCAGTCCACAAGTTCAAATAAGGCTTCAACCCCATAAAAAAAAAACAGAAGAAGACGAGGCAGGATGGATTATTACTATAATTCAGTGATTAAATATGATGGCACGTAACACTTTAGCTAACGTTAACATGACTGATAACTCCGCTTCCAAGAAACAGTTTTCTGAGAGTAAACTGACTATTTAAAAATTATAGACAGTTGGCTAAGAAGCACTGTTTGAAAACACGCTGAAGTGGGAGTGTCGGAAAAGAGGTTCTTAAATAAACAGAGGCCAATTTCAAGGTGTTTAGATAGGCTATGATGCAAAATCAAATTTATGTTTGATATATACAGCATTTTCAAAACAACTGAAGGTAACTGTTACTTGACTGTGGTAAAGAATTGAACTTTGAGCTTGACGATAAAACGATAAATCTTGCGATAGACAAGAGATCGATATCAATAGAAAATATATGTTTGATAGAACATCGATAATTTACATAATTTGTGTAGGGAAATAAAAATTACAGACAGACCAAAACCGAAGATTGTGACAATAACAGCTACTGCAGCTGTAAAATCACCACCCACTTCCTCTACCCAAGCCGACGGAATTTATTCCGTATGAGTCTTCCTCTGGCTTCATAAAATAACTAAGGTCACCACCTCGCTGCCCACAAAGGGCAGGGGGGAAAATTACAAGTTAGAAACCCGAAACAACAAACATTACCAGCTCCTAAAGCTACCCAGCAGCTAAAGCCCAGCTAAGCAAGGCTGGTGGCATCAAAGTCACTCATTCTTTGGTAAACTAGCAACAACCTGTTGAGAAGCATGCAGCTGAACTTTCATGTATCGCCGCTGTGCATCATAATCATTTAAAAATTAAAAAAAGAAAGAAGTGGAGTGAAAGGAGAAAATTAGTGCAACAGTTCAAGATGGATAAAGGAGAAAAAGTCACATCATCAGCTATTTTTCTCCTGGTCCTTTTCAAATAGGTAAAACAAAAAACTAATAAATTATTGATATCGACCAATATGAAACACTCCTATTGGGATACATTTCTTTAGCCATATCACCCTAGCCTGGCCCTTGCCTTCCATTGTAGTTTCCCTTCACTGCTTTGTCTGGGATTTCTCCCATAGACAAGGATTTGTCTGGTAGAATTTTAACCGGGCCAATCAGTGAACAGGAGGAGGAGTTGTGAATGATGACATCAATTTTCTGCGCCATTTTAGTTTGCCTGTAGTTTAGCAATGGTAGTGGATGAAGTGAATGAAGCCATTCAGTCCGTGTTGACAAGGTTTCCAAATTCCATTCAATTCAATTTGTCTCACAAAGCCTGCAGCACTCACTTACAGCCACTTCGTTCAGCTTGGTACTTCTCTCTTCCCAGTAGCAGATAGTTAGCATCTTAGCTTAGCTTCCTTCACGGTCAAGCTGGCACACTGCATATGTCACGGCTAAATGTTAGCGACTGGGTAAATCAGATCCAATCGTTTTAAACTTCAACAGAGTCACGCCTCAAGCAAAAAATGGCTTCTACATAGATTCTACAAAGCAAAGCATAGAACAAGGAGCTGGTTTTTGCCAGGCTAACATCACCCAGCCCTAATTGAACTATGTGCCTGGAAAATACATAATACTCCCCACTTTAAATTGAATTTTAAAAAATTTGATTTGTGTCACAAAGAGGCAAAAAAAAAAAAATCAGATTTGGGTCACATTTTCCTTCAGTGTGAACGTAGCCCAGGGGTAGGCAACCCTGGTCCTCAAGTGCCGCTACCCTGCATGTTTAACTTATTCCTTTGTTCCAACACACCTGATTTGAATGAATGATGATTAACAAGCATCTGAAGATCTTGGAAGAGGTAATTCAATCTCTGAATCAGGTGTAATGGAGCAAGGAAACAAGTAAAACATGCAGGACAGCGGTACTCGAGGACCAGAATTGCCTACCCCTGACGTAGCCTAAATCAAGTTGAACAGCTTTTCTCATTTTCTTGTGACTACATTCTGGGGATCAGAAACAATCTAAAATAAATCCAAACCTTGAGAATTTGCTGCTCCTTCGCCTGCACCAACTCTACCTCAGGAGGATTTAGTAACAAACATTCAGGAAAGAGGAGGTCTGGGTCTGGCAGGAGGAAAGACTCAAACTGCATGTGGCTCTGCTTGTCTGAAGTACAGGTCGGACACATGTACTCTTGCTCCTTCCTTTCGATCTTCCAGTCTTGTGTCTCACTGATACCAATGCAGTGACTGTGGAACCACTGGTGGCAACCGTCGCAGCAAATCATAAACCTGAAAGAAGCAGTGAGTGGGAAATGAAACTGAGATATAGTCCACATATGCAAACATCTCTGCTCAACAAATATTGAAATGACAACGTACCTCTTATTTTGAGTCAGGTGGCAGATGCAGCACAGGACATTGGACTCGTATTCTTCAGTGGCAGATATGGTTGGATGCTCTCCTGTAAATTCAAGATCTTTTGTCTCCTCCAATCCTTCCATCTCATCTGGTGCATCATCAAACTGCCCTTGGTTTACAGAAATACTCTGGTTAAAATCACCGGCTAAAATTATACAGTCTGACTGCTGAGAACCATTCACAGAAATATCTAAGTCGGCAGGTAAAACTTCTATTTCTGCAGGGTTGTTTGGATCAATTTGTTTACCCTCCTCTTGCAAACATTGCTGCACTTCTGGATTAACAAGCATCACCTCGTCATCGCTGTAATAATCTGCTATATTTGACTGAAGCTCTGCTGCCCTGCCCCTCCCTCTTCCTCTACCTTTCGCCTTTCCTCTACCTCTTCCTCTGCCTCGTCCCCTTCCTCTGGCCTTTCCTTTTCCACCTTTCCCACCTTGAGTTTTTAGATTTGCCTCTCTGCCACTAGAGGGTAGCTGTTCCTTAATATGTAACAGAGTCATTTCTTCGCTGTCCTCGTCTGGACTCGAGATCAGAACCACTTCGCTGTTCTCCTCTTCAGCCACATTTTCCAAAGCAGCTGGCTGTGTAATCTCTGTGTCATCTATAGTATCAAGGATCTCAGATTCGCTTACAGTTTGTGGAGCAGTGGCTTCTAAAGAGTCAGGAACTGATAGTGCATCTGTCATTGACAGACCTTCATCCCCCCCAAGAAGAGAGAAGGCAGTGTGGAAAGCAGACCCAAAATCCTGCCATAAGCTAGGATCAAAGACCGCACCCGTGGAAGCCTCTGAGGCTGGCTTGCTATCCTCGGACACAGGAGAGGAAGGAGCAGACCATTGGAGATCCTCCAAAACACTCTTAGCTGATCGAGTAGATTTCCTAGTGGTCTGGGTTTCTGCAGACATCTCTGGTGTCTGGTTGCTTCTTCGACCTCTGCCTCTTCGAACAATGGGAGGACTGTGGGTTAGATCTCCAACTTCCTCTATGAACTCCCTTCGAGCAATAGTGGTCCGCCTGAAGCCCCAGGACTTCCTAACCTGCGACATGGTGGGTTTAGGGCCTGACTCGGTCCGTTCTGCTTGGTTCTGCTGTTCCTCTAAAAAACAGGCAAACAGTCAGAAATAAATAGAAGTAAAATCTTGTTCTTTCAAAAGGCAGTTTAGAAAACTTACAAACCTGTTTCACCCGAGTTATCTTCATTGTTAACTGAACTAGTACCTTCCGTTGGGTCCATGCTGACATCCATGAGCAGCAACACTGTCAAAATAAAGACAAATTTAGTTATTAAACAATCTAAATGTAAAAAACACTATTGGGTTAAATGAGGGCTGAATGCAGAAAATGAAATATAACCTGTGGTTTCCCAAAGCCAGGTGTTTTCAAGATGTGCAAAGAGTCATTCTGGTTGTAACTCTATAGACCTGTGAAAATATTTTGGGGGAAAATATCAAACCAACAACAGTAAATGACAAACTAAATATAGTTCAGCTTTGTTTATTTCAAAGCAAAACACTGACCCTTACAGCTAAAATTTAAAAATCTTAAGCCAAAAAATATTCAGTTGTTTTCACATTTCAAGACTTTATAGTAAACTTACAAAATCCAAGTTAGGGTTTGCTTTTATTATACAAGCGCTTTAAAATGTTAGCTTCCTACTCTTTGTTAAAGGCAGCAGCAGCTCAGTGTCATGTTTCTGATGCCTTTGTAATTTCTGTAACATGAAATCTTTACATAGCATGTTGTCAAAAATGTATACAATCATCAAATTTATGCAGTTATCAAGATAAACAAGTTTTAAAAACTTCCACGTCTTTTAATTATGGCACATTGTTTACTGTGTACTTTGGAACTCTGCAAATACTTAATTTTTGCTCTTCTTTTTAAATTTATTTTTCAAACTGTAGTACTACAACTGTCACTTTTAAAAGAATAAACTTTTTTTCAGCACAACAAATTGTAAAGAATGTAGATGGAAATGTAATAATCTATAAGCTATAGGCAAATATATTTTAATAAATTTATTTACGACGTATGCATGTTTGTGTGACTTTTTTTAAAAGTCTGGATGGTATTTTACATCAAAACGTCGACATTTAACTAAATTAATGGCTTCTCAGCTACTGAAAGTTGCAATTTCGACTTACGTTGTTTTGTTAGGCTGTGCGAACAGGCTACAATTTGGTCAAATACATCGTGAATAGGAGCAATACCACGACAGTAATAAACAACATGGCTTTTTAAAGTAAAACTTAATAGTTTAGCAAATAGGAAACGAAACACCAGGCGTTATTTATTTAAATAACAGACTGCATTCGACTGTAAAACCACATAAATGACGCTCTCTGCTAGCTAGCGGGTTAAGCAGTCGAGGATTGTTGTCCTCGGTTAAGTTAGCTAAGCGTTACAATTAGCTTGTAATAAACGATACTTTTTAAAGCAAGTTGTGTCCTATGCCGACTGACAAATTAATTTCACACATACATACCATACCTTCGATGAATATTGTGTTTTTGTTAGATTAGTTCAGCTACCATGCTACCAGCCTTCCATTTTCTTCTTAGGTAGTGAAATGTCGCGAGAACCAGGAGTGGAAATTTGCCTTGTTACTCGAACTCTCGCGAGAGCTGTTCAAATTAGGAAAGCACCATTGGTTTTGCATAGACAGTAGTGCTGCTGTTATTGTTGTATTTTCATCGTGTGCATGACCCTCTGACACTTTATTAAATTCTAAATGCATATAGCATAGCAAAAAGAGACATTTCTTTTATAGATATAAAAGTGATTTGGATTTTTCCATCTTCAAGGGACACAAACTAACTTGACCAACAAATTTACAAGACAATTTTTATTTTTTTCTTCACAAGTCCATTTATATTATATACAATATGTAAACAAGAACAAGACACAAGCTCAACATTAACATGCACACAGAAAATATATATGGCCAAAAAGCAGTGTAATATTTCTTTCTAACCAGTTCTTGGACACAGTTTGACCTGGATTTACATCAGCTTTGGGGTACCGGCTACACGAAGACTTCACTCAGAGCCGACATTCACGTGAAGAGTTTCAAATAATTATTTTTCAAACACATAGAAATGTGATTGCAATAAACATACTATAAAAAACATGTGACACTATAAATATTGTTCAGGTATCTTCTTACAAAAACTATGTACATTTAAAATGTTTTAGTCTTTTGAATAAACCATATTTTTGAGACTATACAACATAGAACTACAATACAAAACTGGTATGGACAAATACCACCACTAACATAAGACAGTCATGATGGATTGAAATGCGATATTTAAACCTGTATTAGTTAAAACACTTTGGCTGTCATGATGCAAATGTGGTTGAAGCCAAAGACAAAACTTGAATGAGTCAAAATTTCTGTGATGGCACCATGCTAAATGTGGATTAGTTTTGAAAGGCTGTTTCAAATATCTCGTCTCACAATATGGAGAACAATCAACAAAATAAAACAGCAGCAAAAAAGTTTTAGAGCAGCATTGAAAAGAGACGATGTAGAAAATATCCTGTGAGTTCATACAATCTTGCTTGGACTTGAAAAAGAAAAAAGTGGTAACAGAGTTAACATAGAACACAAAACTACAGTATGAAAACAAAGAGTCACTTTTTATTTCTCAACACACTTCTTTCACATGATGAACTGACTTAAACACAGATGTGGAAACCGAGAACGAGAAAGAAAACCATAAACCGTCCATCAAGCAGATATACAAATAGGAATGGGAAAAAAAAGTGATTTGTCACGAAGGTGCAGGCCTTCAAGCACCGAGTTCGAGGCTAATTGCCTCACACTGGCTGCACAAAATGTGCCTGTAGTGTAGCAGTTACGTCACAGTAACACCAGCACTGTCCTTGCTTTTGTCCATGTATGTGGGAGAGTTGTTTCTGTCTGATATTGATCCTGCGCAGGAAGGAAGTGATTGTGTGGCAGGAGAGTGGCCTGATGGTTTGACAGAAGGCTCAGAGTTGGGCTCAGCCTCTGGTTCCTGCTGCGACGCCGTGGCTAGCAGAAAGAAGAAAATATTACATTAGAACATGCACACTATACATGCACTGATATCTACATGCAATAGTAAGGGAAATCAGAAAACTGAAGTTAAAATGAAGTTGTTTTACTCTTTTTTTGAATATAAGCACCTGTCTTAATTATGCAGATTAGTGATGGGTCGGTCAACAACGATCTGGCTCAGAGCTGGGTCTTTTAGTGAGCCAATCCAAAACAGACTCTCTGAAAAGAGCTGTGATTCCCATCAATCCCATTACCATTCATCACTGCAGATTAAAACTTAATTATGCTCTATCCAATACACAACATCTGTTTTATGCAACCTTACATACAAAATAACATTTTAATTTTGCTTTTTAGTCCATGACAAGAATGTTATGCTTTCTTTGCTATAAAAACAGCAGCAGCACCAAACACTGAAAACAGCTCCAACTATCTTCTGTGTTTTGAATATACTTCTACACTTCTAACCTTTCTGTGTACTCCGCCATCTGACTTTTCTCATTAGTACTCTTTTTATTCCTGTATAAAACGCTTCAAGTCTAATGTGACTCCCCATTTTATGAGCATTAAAAATAAATCTAATCCTCGTGTATAATGCTACTCTTAATTTCATACAGACTTCAGGATGTTTCAGCCTTTCTGGTGGGGAGACAAATTATTTGGGGAAACAATTGTGGACACGTCTGCTTGTCATCCCCACGCTTAACCAAGAAAAAAAAAGTTTTTCCTCAAATGTAAAAAAAAAAAAAAACAACTGTTGTTTATATGCTTTGCTGTGCACTTATGAGTTATACCTGTGACACAATACTTCAGTTCTATACAAGAAAAAATTGAAACTTATTGCTGTAATGCATTTGAAAAAAAAAACAAAAAAAAAAACAAGTCAAATTTTCCTCCTGTGTATAATACGAGCCCCCAGCTTTATGGGTGATTTTTAGGATTAAATTTCTAGCATTATACAAATAAAAACAGTAATTCTTTATTTCTATTGAAGAGCAGCTTCAGTACCATTTTGTGTCAGTTCATCCTTTTAACCAGTTTATCATGTCACAGCTTAGTGTCAAACATAAAATATACATTTATGAAACAACCTCCAAAGCTAAATGTATCTAAAAGAGACAATGACTACAAACAGTGTTTGTTACCCGACTGTGTGCAGGACTTCATGTGTTCAGGCCAGTGGGCTTGCTGGCAGGGGTAATCACAGTAACTCGTGTTCCAGCAGCAGTAGAAGATGGCCTCCTTCCTGCAGTTTGCACACCACTGTTTCTTTTTGGTCTCATCCACCGCTTGTTGCTTTTCCAACTCCATCTGCTTCTTCATCTCGGCCACCAAACGTTCTTTTTCCTGCTCCAGACTCTGTCTCATTTCTGCCATTGTCAACTCTGCATGTACGAAAAAAATAAACCCATGTACATGCAGATGTTTAAGATCTAAAATCACACTTTATTACATTTCTGGAAGCAGAAAGCTTACCCAAGTTGTGCTTCATCTCTGACAACTCTTGCTGATGCAGCCACTGGAGCTTTTCAATCTCTATCCTCAGTCTGCGAATCTGTGGAAAGAAATAAAATTAAATACAGACTTGCGTAATAATAAAACAGTAATTATTCAATCTTGGAAACAACATAAAAAATAATTTGTTTCTCAAATGACCAAAACCTTGGATCAACACCACCACATGAGCCAACAAAGCTGAAACTAAAACACAGAAGTAATGTAACTACACTAGGATTTATTTTTGGCTTGGCTGCACTGAAACACTTTGTTCTTTCAGCTGTTCTGTTGTGGCTTGTTACCTTACATGTGGCTCTAGAATACGTTAGTGAACAGAGAAGTTCATGGGAAAATCAACATAACATCACAGCTGGTAAAATGTGTTTATGATGCCAAACATATCCAACCTGATCTTGTCTAACGGAAATTGTTCAAAAAGTCTTATTCAGTCAGACTTAACTTTGCAAACTTAAGTTGTGATGACACATTCCCTTTAAAAAAAAAAAAAAAAGGTGGCAACACACGTTTTCACCATTTCCTTAAAACAACCCCCAGTTCTCATAAACATAAGCACTGTGCTAACTGAGACATGAAGAGTGTAAAATAAACTCTGCTTTTTGATTTTATGCATTTTGAGTTTGACCTCAGGGTGAACTTACTGCTGACAATGTAATAAAACATGTTTATCTGAGGTTGTATTTACCCATTTTAAAACCCAATAAGCCCCTCAAGTTGGTGTTCCTACCTTCTAATATGACTATATCATATTATTAGGACAAACTAATAAGAACGCATTTGAATGCCAGGCTTTACCTCTGCAATTGTGTTTCCTGATGTGCTTTTAGAAAGATCATTGTAGATTTCAGTCATTGTCCCTTTTATTGTGTCCATGATCTAAAAATAAAGTGGGGAGAAAAATTGTGACATTTTCATTGTGATATAAAGTCTTACATCTCTTATTTATAGTTCCAATATTCTCACAATGCATCATATGATGTACTGTATATTCAAGAATATAACTTGTCTAATCTAAATTTAACAACAGGGTTGGGTTTTCCACCTACTTTGTTTGTGTATTTGGCAATATCTGCTGCTACATCTGCTGAGACTGTAGGGATCTGCAAGTCCCCTGACACGAAAGAGGAGCTTGCAGATGTGACCTGTCCAGCTGTTGATGAGGACGCACTCTGAGGCGAGTCCTTCTGTTGCACTGCACATAACGATGGACACACAGCTTCAAATCAAGCTTTTCGTTTTCAACGTTGCATCGAGCCAAATAAGCAGGGTAGTGTATTTACCTTTGACTGCTTGTCGGGTTTGATAGCGAGTGCTGGAGGATGAGTTCTGTTGCTGTGACTGCAGCTGCTGCGGGCTGCGTGTCTGCGCCTGCGTCTGCGTCTGCGTTTGGGTCTGCGTAGCTGGCTGCTCCCCGTGCTGCTGCTGCCTCTGAACCTTCTGCATGTGCCACTTCTGGGACGACGTCTGAAACTTAGTTGGACTCCAAACAACTGCGCGCTGCACGGCCTGCGCGGTCTCTTTAGGCAGCAGTGGGCGCTGTTTCTTTACAGCCGTCGGCGCCGGGGATGTTGTGGAGACGGGTGAAGAGGCACTGGTAGATCCGCTATTAGTTGTGGTGACGCTGGGCTGACCAGATGCTGTACTAGAAGCAAGGTTGAGTGCTCCTGTGATGGAAGGCTGCGAGGAGTCTTTCAGGTTGGGAGCAGTTTCTCGTGTCGATGCACCTGATGCTGAAGACTGTTTACCTGAGGAGAAAGCAATAATGAGTTTTTATTTCATAGGGTGAGACATTCTGGATCTTAAATTCAGCTCTTTAAACACAACAATTGAAGCCACTTTACAGGGGATATTAGATAATTGCACTTCATAAGAGAGCTTAAAGAGAGAAAAACTACTATTCAACCCTTTCTCCAAACAGACAAAAGGTTCAGTTTGCTAAAAAAATATACCAAAAATATGAAAAACATTATGTAATATATATTTATCTGTCCACTGAAAGTAAATATGTCATCCAAATAGTTGAAAAACTGCAAAATGTTTAGCCATCAGTGCCAGCAGTTCTATTGTTTACAGTTATTACTAAAATTAATGGATGTTTTGACTTCTTGTTCCTTGACCCAACATACTCCAGTGCAAAAATAATAGGTGCTGAAAGCTACAACACAATTTAGACCAAATTGAAATCAAAGACTAACAGGAAAAAAGTGATACCCACTTCATAATTTATCAACCACCACAAAATGAACCTGTCACATGAAAAAACAAGATTATGTACACTGTCATTAGTGCTTTACTTTCTTGTTTTTTTCCTTTCATTGCGTTTAACTCAACTTAGGTAGGTCCAAATATTTCTGTCTTTATGATAACTTTAGCTAAAATAACAGTTAATTTAGAGCTGGTGTCAACTAAACCCTCATCCAGCTTCTTTCTAACTCCTGTGCTTTGACTTTCAGCCTTTTCAGATGAGTTGTTTTATCTGAAACAGAAGACCAAGAAGGTCCTCATTTTGTTGTTTTTTTGCAGCTGACACTTCTCAATTATATTTCTTTCAGGGTAAATTACGAGGTCACAAAACGTTGATCTATTTTTGAAACGCCCTCTTGCTTTGAAGACATTCATTTATTCCTTTACAGAAACTACCGACGCTTCAGAAAAAGTCTGTTATGACTAAAACTATGTTAAGTAGAGGCTAATGGAAATAACATTACTGTAACATTTGATGAAAGGCTAATCTGTCAAGCTGTCTGTTGCAGAAGACTAAAAGACTTTATTATGGTGTAGAGGAGAGGAGTTGTGACATGCTCCCACCTCACGGAGTGTGAACTCTAACATTAAGACAGAAAGGTTTTATTTTCTGCCCTCTGCTAAATCATGTTAGTAATAAAGAAAATGTCAGGAGAAAACGTTCTTTAAAACCTCACCTTCCAACTTGGCAGCATTAGACTCTTTGAGAGTTTTGGCAGCCGAGGACCCCTGCTCTCTTCTCGGCCTCTTTGATTCGCGGCCTCCATGTTCATCTCCCAGGTCAATGACGAGCTCTCTTTCAGAGTCAGAGTCCTGCTCAGCTGCTGCTGCTGCTTTCCCCTCCTCTGACAGTTTAGGCTTTTCAGTGGGGGGCTGTGACTGGGGTGTCTTGGGCTTGTCTTGCAAATCCTTATCTGGGCCACTGCTGCCCTGCTTCTCTTTGAGCAACGATTCAGAGGTGGCTTTATCCCCTGTCCCTGCAACTGCCTCCTTACTCTCTCCCTCCACGCTTGCTTTGGACTTTTTTCTTTCCACTTTGTTCTTGTCCTCTGGTGCAGCGCTCTTTGGCTTGTGTTCATCATCACTGAGATATTCGCTGTCACTTGAGTCTGATTTCTCAGAGTCTTCTGAGTCACTGTGATCCACATCTTTATACACGTCTTCAGAGATCTCATCAATGCCTGTGTAGAAAAGTAGACGTTCTTCATTGTTTATTGTGTCACGTTATTTCTGTTGGAAAGATTAACAGTGTAATACTCGCAAAATTTCTGGTTCAAACTAAAGTAAAGCTGTATTAACTTTGAGATATAGACGTAAAAATAAATTGTTTTTTTATCAAAGTATCAAATCTGAATGATTCTAACATCTACCAAACCCAACACCTAAAGTAAAGACATGTATTTGTACCGAGCTGTGCCTTGCAGCTTTCAATAGTTTTGTCCAGACTCCGGATGGGTCTTTTTGGAGTAGAAATTGTTGTTGATGCAGTTTGTTGCTGTTGTTGTTGTTGTTGCACAGTCTCACTTAACTCCTTTAGATCCATTTCAGCCTTCACTCGATCTGATTCAGACAGAACCACACAAACTAAGTGGTATAGTAAAAACAATGGCACTGGGAGCCTTGTAATAATGTATCTAAAATACATTAGAATAAAAGATACTGACCAAGGTTGAGATTGAGAATGCCACCTGTCCCTGCAGTCCTCTCCTGCTTGGGCACCAGTCCAGTGTTAAAGGGCTTTGGACTGCCCGTCACACTGCCAACTGGACCCAACTTTCCTGAGACAGGAGATGCTATAATTATCAGATAAAAAAGAAGAGACAAAAGCCTAATTATCTGTCTTTAAAAGTTTCTGCAAAGCAATTTTAAGAAGCAACCTTACACTTATGGATTCTTGGGGAAAAAAATGTGAAATGTAAATTACCAGTGCAGTCCATCGATTCCTCTCCTGTGCTGTAGTGCAAAGCAGGGTTCCTGTGGGTCTTCTCGATCTCTTGCTCTCCATCAGAACCCGTGTGAACCGAGGAGTTGGTGCTCATTGGGGAGCGGGGCATGTCCGTCATTGAGGCCCGCCGACTCATAGCGCTAGGTGTGGAAGTCTTGTTAAGAATCATCTTAGGAGAGGAGTTAATATCGAAGTTGAAGCGAAGTTTATCTGGTTTCTCTGTTTTTACTGTCCCAGCACTGGGATTGGAGGGGTCCAGTAGCATCTGTAGCTGATTGTTGGGGGTGTAGGGAGTGCGAAACGGTGCGTAGTTAAAGACTCCAAATTTCTTGCGTATATTTTCTACGTAGACCTCCATCTCCTGCATGGCACTGTTGAAAATGCTCTTTGTTTTCTTTACAGAGAAAGGGATCTCTTTGGACATCAGGTAGCAGTTGTTAATGGGAACCCAGGCCCTGCATGACGAAGAGCACAAAGCACAACCAATCAATGACCTAAATTAAAAAGCAGGATTCTTTGAAGGAAGGCAACTTGCAACAAAGTTCAAACAAACAAGTTGTACAATCCGTTGGAGTTTGGAATATGAGTTGGGGATGACTCCCAGTTACTAACGCACAAAATTTTAGCTCAATATTTGTAAAAATCAAATCCCGGTCCGGGGACCTTTCTGGGTAGAGTTTGCATGTTCTCTCCGTGCATGCGTGGGTTCTCTCCGGGTACTCCGGCTTCCTC
>JARVJO010000024.1:6668468-6684897 GCA_031762555.1 Cynodonichthys magdalenae
CTGGATATGGGCACCAGTGACCCCCGTGACCCTTAAAGGAAGAAACGGGTACAGATAATGGATGGATGGATGGATTTGTAAAAAAAAGAAAAAAGAAAAAAGAAAGGCCTTTTTTGTGTTTGCAAGCTGTGGTGGCCATCTTGTTTTGGATTCATTCCAGAAGTTAATCAGTTGCAGATGTACATCCAATGATTACTTGGAGTTTCTTTAAAATTTGACCAGTGGTTCATGAGATATTTTGCCAATAAACAGACAAAGAACACACACACTCTCTCACACACACACACACACACACACGCACACACACACACACACACACACAGACAATTACATGGTCAACAGCACAAGCAAGGAGACTGTTGTTGGCCAAACTTTTCTCAATCCCTCCTCTTTAGTGCTCAAAGCACATCCCACCTGTCATGTTGCCCAAAGAAGCGTGCGTCTACTTGTCCATCTTTTTCACGAAGTGCTTTCGCGGGCCAAAAAGGAAACCCCTTCAGCTTAGCCCAGACCAGAGGGTGGGGTTGACTCTGTTGAAAAATAGCAAAGGAACACAATGAAGCGCTTCACAGCTCAGGAAAACAAACTACTGAGTATAAATTAAAAGTAAATAATGCTTTAGGACAAAGCAGAGACGTACACATGGCTCACAAAACCAGTTATCACGTTTTTGGCATGAAGACAGGTAGCACTCAGGACACACCTCAATCTCATTCATCTAATAAGGAAATTTAAATAAGAATTAAAGATTATACATTAGATGTTGTTGCCTTCTATACATTAGGAAAGTGCCTTTACCTCATGTTCACAGATCTTGACAATGACTTTTGCAGTTGCAGTTAGTTTGTGATTACCTGAAACAAAGTCACGAGTTGTGTTTACATGATAAATTTGCACAGTGGAGTATTTATATGAGTCAAGTTGTCTAACCTCCATTGTAGATGATGCAGTTGTGTAAGATCCATTTCATATCAGCAAGAAAAGCCTCAGTGCAGCCATACATTTTCTTTTTGACATTCTATTAGAAAGTAAACACAAGATCAAAAACAATTATTTTTAGTGTTAAAAACTGGCCGGATTGTGATTATTTTAATTGCAGTCGATCTTGTGTTTTCATCTATCTGTGACTTTTACATGGGATTTGAATTCTTGTTTTCAATGTAATTCCAACAAAACTAAGCATTTTCAAAGACTTAGTACCTTTTCTATAGTACTCAAGTCCATAGGGTGAAAGATGTACTCTGCATAATCCGGGTGCTGTTCCAGAGACACGGGCTTCTGAAAAGGCTCAGTCTGTTCATTTAAAACAAAACAAAACACGAGAAGGAGGTAAAGAAATTGAAAACATGGATGCAAATGAGATTATTAGACAAAGTCTGGATGTATTTAAATTAGGAAATGTTTAAGAAAAAAAGTAAACTTTAGTCTTTTCAATTCAAAGATGTTAAAATGTTCTCACCCCAGGCTGTTTGATCTTCTGGAGTGCAAATTTTAGCAGGTATGAAAGCTGGTCTATTGTTAGCATTGTCATTGCCTTACTCTGGGTTTCAATGCATTCAGCAACTGTTATTTTCTGAAAAACAAAAAGGCAAATTTATCCAAAAAATAATAGATACATTTCACTAAAATAAAAAAACTCAGCTAAAAAAATACAAATAAAGCAAGTTGAATATTAGTTTGTTACATTTCTATTACATAAAAATTGTTTAATTTAGCTTGTAAAAATATTTCACTGAAAAGTAACAAAAGTCTAAGCCAGGGGTGGGTGATTCTGGTCCTTGAGCCACTATCCGGTATGTTTTACTTGTTTCTCTGCTCCAACACACCTGATTAGACTGAATAAGTGATAAACAGGCAGAACTCGAACTAGTAACTTAATCACTGAATCAAGTGTGTTGGTGCAGGGAAACATGTAAACATGCTGGACAGCAGCCCTGGACTGGACTGTCCACTCCTGGTCTAAGCTTTAGTGCTTCTATACAAGTATTAGTTGTGCTCCAGGGTCATACCATACTCTATGAGCCAAAATCTGCAGGATTTTAGGATCTACTACAGGCGAAAGCAAGTTATAATTTATCTTTTCTCTGGCTTAAGCAGCTCACGAACTGCAGGGTGACACCTCATTGTGTCAGCTAAACATGCTTAAATCTAACAACAATTTGCACGCGCATACACACACACACACACACACACACACGGGTGTCTTCAGCGCGATACCTCACACTCTGGACAGAACCAGTCGCCCTCAGGCTCGGCTGGTAGTTTGAGGCACTTGGCGTGGTACACCCTGGGGCAGAGCTCACAGCAGAGCACCTGGCCCTCGCGGTGGCACAGCCAGCAGTAGAAGTCGTTCCTGCCGTCCTGCGGTACAACATCAACAGGGTCTGTGGTGAGTGCTGGCTGCTTCATATAGTAAAAGGGACCATGTCTTAGCTCTGACTGAAATGCAGGCAAGAGAAACAGGGGGTAGGTTTCAAAACCACGCAGGAACACAAAAAGGTGCAGTGCAACAGAAAACAAGGCAGTATTAGGGGGGGTGGGGGTGGGTAAGCAGGGTAAGCAACACAAGGGGTAATAAGGACAACAGAACCAAAAATATTTTATGCAAAAAAAAAACCAAAAAAGGTAAATTATACAAACTCACTGGTACCAAAACGTGATTTAGCAAGTGAGATTTAAAAAGTGACAATAAATACAATGAATGATGTGGACCTCTTCTAATTACTCATTAATATCGTAATGTTAATTACTGGATGTTAAAAAGATGGTAATTTAAGTTTCAACATATCTTTCAGTGAAAGTCAACTTAAGCTTACACAACTGTTTAAAGTGCTAAAGTTCAACCTACAAAAAACTAACACATCATGTTTATATCATGAGCTAAATTCATTTTTCTATGATCAGGTCGGGCAACAGTGGGGAAAAAAGGGATCAATCACCACGATACTGACACTAAAGGTACCAGCTTAAATTCAAAATAAAAGCTGGACCAAACATATTTAGTAATGAATATCATTTTCACTCAGTAATCAAAAAGACAAAAAGCAAAAGTCGACAACGTAACATGTTTTCTGAGTTAACTGTCATTTATGTCACAGACATAAAGCCTTAAAAACAGTTGCAAACCTTCCTTCTTAGACTAGTTATTTTTTAGCTTTTATTTGCATTCAAACTGAAGTGGGTTCATTACAGATTATCAGTATAGTTTGTCACTGTTGCCAGATTGACTGTTTTATAACATTTTAAAGAGGACGCTGTTTGCACGACAAATGTTTCACCGGTGTATACGCTGGGATTTAGGGATGGCAGCTGTCAATGCTGCAGACGTGTTCAACTTATAACTACGGTCACATTACAGATGGTCCATGTTTTGTTAAAATACTTGATATGTGAGTTTAAAGTCCTGACAGTTTATGGAGTCTGGACACAATAAACAAAATAAAATAGTTTCTGTAGCTTTGTGTAGAAGACCAAAGGTCAGTTATCTTCAGAAATATCTATAATCTTACAGCTTCCTGATCAAAGTAAGGGGGCTACTCCTTTCTTCTCTACACCAACAATAACTACCAGAGTGTGAAGGAAACCCACCTTCCACTTACTTTACAGTGTTATAAAATAGCTCCATCAGTTTGTCAAAGCAAACAATTAAAACACTTTTCTGTTTATCTCTCATTTAAAAAGGTTTATTAAAATAATAAAAATGTAAAAAAAACTCTACGGTGCTTTTTTTCTCACATTTCTAAAACTGAACAGTAAATTTTATCAAGCAAAAATAATTGAGGCTTTTAAAATGTCACTTTTCCCACAACATTGTCTGAACAATTTATATTAAAAGGACAAAATGCACAACATTTGTATGAAACTTCATACTGGAGCATAGAAGCAGCTAATTTCTACCATTTTAAAAAGGGGAATAAATAGTCATTGCATTTATTGCTAAATGTAATGATGCTACGATAAAGGCAGAGTAGTCTCATTGAGAACGGGCATTATCATGTATAATTGTTTGGTGATAAGCCACAGTGTCACAAAACAAAACAAAATTAATTGCTTTTTCTAGAGTTCAACACAAGAAATTTATACAGTTAACATTCCTACCGTTTTGTTTCCCCATTGTGGGAAACAAAACAGCACTATTAAAAATCTTAAACAAAATAAAAACATTTTAATTATAGAGCAAATGGTTTTAAATGCTTTGCAATGGTTGTTTTTGCTTGGATACAAACAAAACAACACAAAGGGAACAACTTATCTTATGTATTCCCAGAGAAAAGGAAAAGTTTTAACAGCTTTTATTTGATACGGAGATCTGAACAGCTGATGCAACGCTAAATAAACTTTTAGTCGCTCTACGTGTATTTTTCCTAAAGACTGCTGGTTTTCAGGTCTGTGTTAAAAATGATAAATGTCCTAAAATTTTTCTAAAACCTGACAGAAACTCACAAAGTTGCCATCAAAATAATGGAAAACTGTGGATGTGTGAAAAGGTCTTGTGACAACCAGCTTTTCAGACCCTACCAGTTCAGGTATTTCCATGAGATTATTGGAGCCCTTACCTGGTCTTTGTTGTTACTGTTCATGGCCCCCGGTTTTTTCTTTTTCTTGACAGGGCTGGGGGAGGTATCTGAGGGTGAGTGTCCATTGGAGGAATGGGTGGGACTCGACATCTTTCGCTTCTGTGGCGCTGCTGATCGTTCTGCTGACCCCGGTGGATCGGGGGCTGGGTGGATGTAGACAATTGCACAGCAAGAGGCTTGCATCAACATTCAAGTGCAGCAAATTACAGCTTAAAACATTAAAAAAACATAAAATATGCCAGTAAAGGAAGAACTATAATAAAAGGATGAATAAATATAATCTGTAATAGTTCGTTCTTCACATTCTAGAAACGCTAATAATGAGAAGAGTGGGAGGATGTGCTCTTTTAGGTAATCTAGTTTCAGTTAAGCAACACATTGAATTGAAACTACAACCATGATTTCATTAACATCTAAATGTAAAAGTCATTACAATAATCTTCACATAACTATTGAGAGCCCCAATAAAAATGTATTAAAGCATCACATGATCCAAACAAATGGGTTGCAGCCTTCAGTTGATTTTTGATACAAACAGGCAGACAGTAGTCATCAAGGATTATCATTGCAGTCCTATTGGCTATCAAAAAACAGACTCTACTCTCAAAACAATAACAAAAAGGACTTAATGTTTTCTGACACCAATATGTTTGACTTTCTAATGAGGCCTTAAGAGACTTACCTTTGGATCGCACAGAAGCGTCCATCCCCTCTACCACATCAGACTCTGCCTTTATCTCCTCCTCAGCCAGACTGCAGAGCATCGAACATGAGCACACAAAAACACAGGAAGAGGGGCAAACGGAGTCAGAGAGGGTGTTCAGAAACCATATCGGCGTAACAGTAAACAAGTGGAACACCACCTAAGGCACCGGGTCCCAGAGGATCTGTCAACAGGGACTCAACTGGTTTCCACTGTTAATGCCTTTACTTCATTTTATTGCATCTTTGACTTTGAGTCGGACGTTTTAAAATCCTTTCCGTATTTGCAGTGGTGTGGGGGGAGAGAAAAAAAAAAAGGGAGTCCAAAAATGTTCTTTATGTTCCAAGGGAGAGAATGGCAACAATCACCATGGCAACACTCCTCTTTGCAAAAGATAATTTGATATTCACAACAAAACGTAGGGCCATTTAGCCAGCATCTCCAAACATTCCTGTTCCTTGAAAGACGTTGTGGTTTGAATATTTCAGTCCAACCTGGTCCTCACCATCATATGGTTTTTTTTTATATGGCATATAGACCTTTAGGAACCGGAAAGCTAATGGGAGTTGGCCCATGCCGCTATAGAATATTGCCTCTCATGGTGGTACCTCTCTGGTACCTTCTAAACCCCTTCAGTAACAACAAGGCTCTCCCAAAGGATTAGCCCTAGGATTTGTTGGATACAGCTATTAGGAGGCCGTTCTAATGTTCACTGAAACGTTCTTCGATTAAATCTTCACCAAAAACATGCTTTTAAGAGCTCTAAATTCTGGATGTGGTTTGCCACAGTGGAATTTAGAGAATAGGCTTGATAATATAAAAACTTCTAAAACAATCTATCTGAATATTTAAAAAAGAATCATCTTTTATTGGGAAGGTATAATGCCGTATAATGATTTGTAGATATAGGATATGAAAGATGCCTGATGTTTTTTGGTTTTTACAAATCTTGAGATTGTTCAAGCCTAAGTAGTAGCTGAACTTGTAGTTATTTTTTTTAAATAAAGGGGCAGACATTGGAAATTGTTTTTCTTTTTGCACCCTTTTCATTCAGTGTTTGATAAAATGTTTTTTTTTCAATTAATTTTTTGTTTTGTTTCTTTTAATGAATGCAATGAAATAAATAACTTGCAGTATTTAAGTATTCACAGCATTCATATTCAATGTCTCTTAGATCAAATTATTAAACTTTTATTTATGTGTATACAAAGTGGTCTCATATGTAGAAAAAAATCCTGGTTTTATTCTGGTTTTTGCTCCTGGAAAGCCTCTTATTTCCTTTGAGAATGTCAAAAGGGTTGAAGAAAAGAGGCAATAAATGAGGGGGTTTTGGCTGCTCTTTTGTCAAAGCAACAGAGGGACTTGTTCCAAGGATGTACCCTTTATTCACAAGCTCAGAGAAGAAACCCTCATGAGAACCTCTGACAGGTCACACACTTGATCGGTTTATAGCTTTGGCAGCTCTGGTTCCCAACTAAGAAGATTGGGATTTAGGCTACAACTCAAAAAATGAACATACTTAATTTTCTCTTAACTCTAATTGATGTACATGTATTCAAGGTACTCACAGCAAACTATGAAATCAAATATAAAAAAGGTTATCTTGACCTGAATCCAGTAGTGCAGTTTGAAAAGGTTTATTCCTGTAGTTTCACAGATGGTTTAATGTGCAATTCTGAAATGCAGATACGAATTCAATGTGAACAAAGCACTTTTATCTGGATAGTTTACAAAATAAACCTATACATAAATACATACCAGTACATCGAAACTGTCTAACCTTTCAATCCAAAACTCTTCCTCTATGGACATCTCCACTGTTGACCTATTTTCAGTCACTTCGGTTGTTTTCGTAGGTAAACAGACGCATGTTGAGTTTGCAAATTTTCATTATAATTTCAGAGCTCATTCATCATAGAGATAGGAAATGATTGTGTGAATTTTGGTTCTGTCGTTTGACCAGTCTTCATGATATTTCTATGGAGTACCTTTCAGCCTTTATTTGTAAAAGAAAAAAAAATAAGCAAAAAGTTGTTGAAACATTAGCTAAACTGTAGGCGAAATAGAAGCCCGAAAATTCAAACATAAATCAAACTCTAAGATGTAAAAACATCACATAGTAAACTTTAATGTTTTTGCTCAAAAACTGAAGATATCTAAATTACTAAGAGCTTATTTCTGCTTCATCTTTTTACATTTTGGAGTCGCAGTCAGAGTTGGTCCATCAAACTAAACCGACAAACAAGAGAGGAGAAAAAGCTTGCATTGTGTAAAAAGTGTCACAGAAGACTGGACAGAGTTTCTTAAGAAATATGGCACATGGGTGTCTGGTTTCAGCTTGCCAATAATCTCATGCATGTGTGCGTGCACTCACACACACACACACACACACTCACCCCTACCCCTTCAGGGCCTTCCTGTTCCGGACTGAGTGAACAAACAGGGCCCACATGAAAATAAGTAACGTTAGCCAAGTCACTCTGCTTTATGGACCACAGCCATAAAGAAAGAACGTTTGCCTTTTCTACAACCCAGACCAGCAGAACAAAAGTACCACAACCTATTTTCCCCCACCTCAATACCTACTTATTTAAAATACGTTGATGCAACTACCAAGACAGACAGGATGAGCTGGAGTAAAATATGTCTGATGATCCAAAGGGCATTCTCAAATCAGGAAATATGATCCATCACGAAGAGTAGGGCGAATAAATCCTCTGCAGAGTCTGATGTATATTCCAAAAAAAAAATTAAAAAAGATCAGGTTTACAAAACCACAGTATTCCCCTCTGCAAGTACTGTAGTACCTGATGGACAAAAAGGAAACAACACTGTCTTCAGATTCCACTCCTGAGAGAGACGAGCAGGGTTTTCTCGTCACAGAAAATGGAGGCCACAGCTTTCTACCCTCCCCCCCCACCACCACCACCTCTCCCCATCCCCCACTCCACAAGGCTCACACTCAGGCACTGGCACATCCATGCAGGAGGACCAGTGAGATCTGTGGAGATTACAGTCCAAAATATTTCTCAAAACACGACTATGGCAAGACGAACCTTCCCCAGCCAATCGCAGAAACAAGAGGAGTAACGGCGAGCGGAGACACAGGAAAATCCAGCAGCATGAGGGGAAGCACTCATCTGCCTTTTTTTTTTCCTCTCCCCTCTCATGTTTTCGATCTTGGATTTTTTCCTGAACGCTGCTGTCATTGAATAATTAGATGTTATTTTGAAGACAGGAAAAACAGATTGTGAAACCACAGTCAAATTCAGACAATCCTGTTCTCTACATGTTAAATAATGTGCTGTTTGCACATCAAACAAACGACTAACTGAGACAAGACTATAGGAAAACAACAGAAAAGCCATCCAGTAAAAGCACTACGTTGAACTAGGACTAACAGTCCTTTGAATTAGTAGCATTTACTTTAAAAATACATACATGTCACAAAAACCCAAGAGTGTTTGGTCCTACAATACAACAAAAGAACTTCCAAGACTAATATTCACATGCAGATACATGACAAAAGCATGCCTTTAACTTTTACTGTTCATAAGAGTAACTAAGACATGAAAGATTCTTACATTTTATAACATAATCTATCAAACTACATTAACATGAGTCTTCTAGCACAACTCCTGAACCTGTATTTCTAGTACATACAGCATATTTTGTATAAAAGAAAAAGTTTGACCTGGATTTTATATAAAGCTGTACAGAGTGAATCAAAGATGGCTGTGGAATTTTCCAGAAGGCCCTTGCTCTCCCTGCTGCTTTCCCTCTGATTGTCAATCTTTAACCTCGGCTCTCGCCGGCAATTGGCTGGAGGGCCAACAGGCTGGAATGTTATTGGTCGGCTGCGCTGTGCCACACAGATCAGTGTGCAGGCTCCCCTCTTCCTCTTAAAAAGCATTTTTGCTGCAATGCAGAGATTTCCCCCTGCATTAGACGACTTGGTTTTCTTCGGTTTAGCTTGCCCTTTTTGATTATGACAGCCTAAACTAGAAGGGATTTATAATAAGGCCCTTTATGAGATTATATTAATTGTTGCTATGAATAAAAAATGGCTAAACAATTCAACATCTGTCACCTTGTTTACAGGCTGCACTGACACAGATAAGAGGCCTTAATTTGTTCACAGCACCAAGACGTTACAGACTTTTGGTACATATCAATGCAACATTTATATTATATGCTAACTGTGCTAATAAGCACTGTGAGGCAATTTCTCTCTCTTTTTTTTTTAACAGAAATTATCAAATTATTTGCAGTCTGGATAGAAACACAGGTTGTAATGATACTATTTTTACTTATTTGTGGAGATCAAAAAAGCCTTGTGTCAGCCTACAAGAAAAGGAGATTGTTCTTTGTTTCCCAAACAGAGCTGAGGCTGCTATAATGGCACTACATGACGTAACAAAATGTATTATGCTTTCATAAATGTATGGTAATTATTTCCAAATTGTTATCAAGCATCTCGTGGTTTACCCATGTCTTAATTATGTTTTTGTGAAGCTTTACATTTCATTCTTATTTGTAAAAATGATTTTAAATGGTTGAAAACAATTAACCAGTCTTACTTTAGTGTGGTTTCTGATACAAAATCTTGACTTGAAAACTAAACTTGTTTAATGCATGAATATTAGTTCTGATTTTTGTGTGAAGGAGAAAAAAAAGTCCCCAGAAAGAATACAAAGTAGCAACAGGAGGAGAAGAAAATAAAACCAATGAAACCCAGCAACACCTATCAAATCCTCACAGGCGTTTAAATATTACATAAGCATGTCACACACACACAAAAATCCTGTTAAGCCCTGTGTTGCGTCTTTGTGCTGCTATCTGATATGTGAAAAGGAGGTTAAAGTTCCTCTAAAATGAGCTCTGAAAACAAAATGGCCACTGAATGTCTGAGAGTGGAGGAAGCAGTTTTACACTGGAGTTAAAGACGACAGGGGCGGTAACCTCAAGGCCCATGACACTAATAAGAGCCATGCAGTGTTTGAATGTTTCATTTCCCAAAATCAAACTAGAAAAAGGATCATCTTGCATCTATGAGGTCTCCTTGTTTGCTTATACTATGAGTGGTATGAAAATTAAACTCCATTGTCCTGAAACAAGTTCTAACTCATTCACATTTCAGTCCCAAAATAGTTTTTACAGACATAAAACATTTGTTAGTTGTGCCCTGCATGTCTTGTCCTCCTACCTAGCACATATGTTGCTGTTTGCTTTTCTTCCACAGGCCTGGCACAAGACAAAAACTCAGAACAGAGCCAGTCCACCTACAAAGGGTACATAATACCCCCACCCTGCCAGGCCCTCGGTGCCCATCCCCCATTCCTCTCCTGCCAGGCTACAACACAAGGCTGCCACCAACGTGAATGAGACATGGGTGCCATTTTTTAAACCCAATTCTCTTTTGCATTATAAAAAGGAACAGGATTTGCCATGGTCGAGTCTGCCTCCTGTATGACAGCCCGGTTGTCTGGAACACCCATGTGACCCTGAGACACAGAGAGCAAGGGTGAGAGTCGTTACCCAACCCCCCACCCTCAACCCTGTAGAGCGCGGAGGCCTGACGAGGCCTCCAATCCACCCCAGCTCCTCCTCCTCCCCCTGCTGCTCACACTTAAACTGACTTTTAAGGTGTGCACATTCATCATTCGAAACCAAAAGTCACCACAACAGCAAGAAGGAAGCCATGTTGTTATGAGAAGGCTGAGATAAAAAAGACAGAGCTTACCTCTGTGGATGCATGGCTGCCTGACACAATGTTATGTCAACACTTATAAAACATGGAGGACACTCTCAGCCCTCAGCCGGGGAAGGCACCGTTCTTCAGGCAAGGCGATCAGGCCCCAGCGATGTTAGCCCGATCCTGACTGGACGCCTTCCGCACAGGCAAGATACAAGGCCGCGTCTGATTGGCTGAAATGTTTCCTGAGTAATTATCTTTGTTCAGTGCAGGCAGGGGCAGCACTGTGAGAGTCAGAGACAGGGGAAGAAAAATGAGCACAGAGCTAGGTCTTAAACCACACAAATGTACACTAAAAACAAGCATTTTGGACATACAAACCCTTTGTAACAATGCTGTGGAGTTTCCAAGAGTAGAACCTGGCGGTAGTTGTCTCAGTTGAAGGCTTAAAGAGAGGAAGTGTCAGCTGGTAGAGTATTAGAAGCAGGACACCATGGCTTCTCTGCACAAGCCTCCATTTTTAATGTAGAGAGGGCCTTTGTTGAAACTCCTCCCTCCCACTTGGCTGTCTCCAGAGAAAAACAGGCTACGGCTCTTTATCTATTTTCACAATTTAGTATGAAAAAAGAGGAAGAGGCAGCAAAACGTACATTAGATACACTTATTTATATGCAAACAGCATGCAAGTGTAAATATGGACACTACAATATAGGTGTGAACATAAGGACTAAGTTTTAAACCAGTTGTTTAAATGTGATACTCTCGTGTTGTTGCTTTAATAACCTTGACATAAAATACACTGGTCCAATACCAATCAATCAATCCAACATGTCAAAAGTCTGTTTGGTGTATTGCAAAAAAAATAAACTCAAGCCTAACAAACATGTCCTTTTTTCCTGTCCCCAGTATTATTAAAGTCTTCTGAAATAATGATTTGTTGCTAATCAGTGGTTGGACCTCAGGTGGATAAATATCTATTTTTTGAGACTTTTGGAGGTTTAGTTGTACATTTATACTTGACAATGTAATGTATTGCTATCAGAGACCAAACCTTTTAAATGGCAATCAACTGTACAGAAATGACCTGCAATGTAAATGAGATTTTGTAGGACATTGAATTAATGAATGTTCAGTTTCTTTTTACTCTGGCTTTTATTATGCAAATATGACCTTCAAACAGAAAAAGAAAACTACGTAGTGGGTGTAGTTTAATAACACAGCTCTATGATTCCTAAATATTTATCCTGATATAATATACATCAAATTACAGTCCTATTATATTTAACTAAGCAGATGACACCTTTTTGTAACATAATGAGTTAATGAGGGCAAGGACTATGACACTAGTTTACCGTGAGACTTTTCTATATTTTTATGAATGAACATAGGTGCTTTTCAGCAAGCTATTCAAATGTACGTTAGCATAAACTTCGAAATTTACCACAAGAATTTAACAGATGACTGTGGTATACAGGCAAGTTGTCGAAACACTAAGAATAAAAACATTACCGCCCAACGTGGGGCTCGAACCCACGACCCTGAGATTAAGAGTCTCATGCTCTACCGACTGAGCTAGCCGGGCTTCAATAACTGTAACCCAGGCGAATCTCTACGGGAAAATACCATACATCTACCACGTCACAACCCCTTTTTGTGTCAAGTCTGTCTCATACTGCCCTCTACTGCATCAAAAAGAGTTAGTTACTTTGGGTCAGTGGTTTTAAATTCCGGTCCTCGTGACCCACTACCCAGCATGTTTTATTTTTTCCCTACTCTTCAGCATGTCTTTAAGTTCTACAGAAGCCTGCCAATTACTCGTTCATTTAAATCAGGTGTGCCACACAGCAGGGAAACAACTAAACCATGCAGGGTAGTGGGTCACGAGGACCGGAATTGAGAACCACTGCTTTAGGTTATCAGAACACAAAGACAAATAGAGGAAAAACTGTCTAATGCTAAAGGTCTCAAAGGCCACAACACCAGACTTCCTTGCCAAGTTTTGTGTTGTTTGCTAATTTGGTCAGTTACATAACTTTTAGTTCGTATCATAAAACCGTACCTCCTAGTTTATTGTGCACATTAAAAGGCTCATAAAAGTTTTAAAACAACACATTTAGACTGAAGGAGAACAGTGTTGTTCACAGGTGTTACCATATTAGCATAATTTAGCAATGCTAAAGAACTTTACCTGGCAGGTGGCAGCGAAAAAGAGGGTCTAACTTCCGGTCAAGGAATGGAAAAAAACGTACGATGCGTTGGTGTGTCAATAGTATTTCAGAGATGTAAGATCTTGTTTTAAAAAACTGATCCTAAATAAAATGTTTTGACTTGATTCAGAAGTTAATTTGAAGTTAATTTGAACATAAAGTCAATTCTGTTCAAGAATTTTTTTTTGTAATGATAGATTTATGATGGCGTAAAATAAATGAGAAATGGTACAATTTTTATTTATTCTAAAGATAAATTAAATTGTTATGTGTATTTGCTGCTTAAAATCAAAACTGCAATGCAAAATGCACAACATTATCTAAAAATGAATAATCTCTCCCATGTATTAAAACTCACTGTGCTTACGTGAGGCACGTGAAAGCATCACGGACCTGGGTTCTCCTTTTACGTCGACGCAGGGCGGTTCATGAATGGGGTTCTGTAGTGGGAGGGCCCGTCATCTGACTTTATCAGGCAGGGGTGGAAGGGGGAGGAGTGGGTGTTGTTCAGTACTGTTTGGGTTTATGCGATGCCTCTTCATGACTGTTTTTAAACGCAGAAGCAGTGGACGTTTCAGAGGGTTTGCGGACTCCAGAGCGGCGCCAGCAGCATCCGTACAGGCCAACAGCAGCAGGGGAAGCTGCCTGTAGCTCCGAACCCCCCCAACACTGACCGACTCTGCGACGCGGCTGCAGCCGTCCCCCACCGGGAACCACAGCCGTATCTGTGAGCCATGGGTTTCCGCAAGAAGAACAAGAGCCCACCGGTGCTGAGCCACGAGTTTGTGATCCAGAACCACGCCGATATGGTTTCGTGTTTGGCCATGATTATCCTGCTCGGCCTGATGTTTGAGGTAATGCTGTGAGTAGAGCTGTTAGCCGCTACTGCTAGCTGTCGTTAGCTCACTTGTCTGCTTTCCCTTTTTATATGCGAGTCTCTGATTGCCAAAGGAGACTGTGAGAAGGTCCACTTGCACAGTCAGCACCTCATCTCAACAGGGTTACTTCACTGCTTCCCCACAAGCGGATCATTGCACTTCTTCTGACTTGATCAGCAAGTTGATCAGGCTAAATGTTCATTTACACAGATACACAGACACTAGAAAGGTTAAAAAAATCAAGATAGCCTTTCTCTAATCTTGACACAGACGTCCTATTGGCTCTGACTAAAGAGAAAGTGAACTCATGATCTGAATACGTATCTCACTAATCTGTACAGGGTGGTGTACTTCCTCACATTTTTAATTGGGGTTGGGGTTAGTAAGCAGAATTTCAGGAGATTTGCTATATTATTATGTAAAGTTTATTTGACAAACAGCAATACATAAGTTAACAAAATATTTATGTAACCTCCTTCCCCTTTGCATTCTAGATTTTAAGTTTAATTGTAAATAAAGTATATGTTTATATTTTTGGTTCCCCCATGCTGAAACGCAACGTGTTTTTATGTTTATGAAGTTCTACTAATCTTAAATAGCTAAAGGAGATTAAAACAGGCACTTAAGAGGATAAAACAGTATGGCTGTGTGAGGGTGGGGCACCTATTTTTCAGGGGTGTCCATTATCCCTCTTGGTGGCAACCCTGTTCTAAAGATCTCTAGGTCCCCAATTGCTCAGGATTTTGTTGTAAACCTCGCTCAACTCATGCATAAATAAACTGAACTGAAAAAATAGTTTGTATTTAAAACAGGTTAATAATCAGTTTTGGTTATTTTTTTTTTTTTTTACTTTAGGTGACTGCAAAGTTTGCCATCATGTTCATCACAGTCCAGTACAATGTAACTCAAGTTCTTGGTGAGCTGAGACTGACTGGTCTATATTGTTTTCTGCCTCTTGTTTCATTATTCAGACTTTATTCTCATATGTTTGGGGTTTATTTGTTTTGATTGGTTTTCTTGGGGTGGAAAATTATTTTTGCAGATGAGAAAAGTGAGCCGGTGAACCTTTATCAGTACGGCCCTAAAGACGTGGCGACAGTGTTCTTCTACCTGCTCATTGCCGTCATTCTTCATGCCTTGATTCAGGAGTATATCCTTGATGTGAGTACCAGGAGGCTGAGGGCATCATAAATCCTGCACACGCTTATTTTATAAAGACTGACACCAAATGATTTTTGCTTGAAACAGACTTTATTTCAAAGAGACCAAAGTATCACAGGCTTTACTGCGACTTGTGTATACTTTATAATCATTTTCGATTGCTTTGTTATTGATCAAATTCTAGTCGTTTCTGTGTAACGCAAAGTGACTAAGAGTGCTCACGTTTCTTCGCTTTGATGACTACTCTAACTGGGATAATATTACAAAGATTTTTTTGTACTAAAAATAGAAATGGTTCATATTCATGAACTTTGGGTAGTGACCAAAAGAACAAGATCACGGATACAGGCTGTCAAAATGAATTTTCTCCTCGGGATAGCTGGACTCTCTCTTAGAGATGGGGTGAGAAGTTAAATTATCCGGATGAGACTCAGAGTAGAGCTGATGCTTTTCCACATGGACATGAGCCAGTTGAGGTGGTTTGGGCCTTTGGTAAGGATGCCTCCTGGACACCTTTTCTAGGGAGGTGCTACAGGCCTGTCCAACTGGGAGGACGACACCCTGGAGAGACTTGCCCCTTTTCCACTAGCGCCTCTATAGCATGGATTGTGTTGTTGTCAGAGTAGCTCTTATGACGCAACCAGTGACTCCACCCTCTAACCAATCAATGACCGACAGTCTTCTGATGTTGCATTTTCAGGCCAACACGGTACACTTGAAATCACAGCCAAGTAAGTTCTGAAAAGGAGTCTGGTTCCACAAATCCTTTCTAGTGGAAAAGCCTTGGAATTGTGTAGAGCCAAGCCGAACCGTGCTGTAGAGGCCTTCGTGGAAAAAGGCCATAAGTCTCTCAAATGGCCCGGGAGCGCCTTAGAATCCTCCCAGAAGAGGTGGCTGGGTAAAGAGGGGTCTGGGCCTCCCTGCTCAAGCTGCTGCCCCCCATGACCCAACTCTGAATAGGTGAAAGATGATGGATGGATCATATCGAACAGAATATAATTATTTATTAAATTGTCACACAAAAATGGTTATCAGTCAGCTGTATAGACGTCAAGCTAAAGGTTGATGTGGTGGTAGCTGAGAGTCATCTCTAACATACTCAAGCCCTGTTTGCACAAGAGCTACTTGGATAAATGAATGAATGAATGACTTTTTTTATTTCAGACAATTAACAAATTTAAATAATAAATAAATCAATTTCAGAAATG
>JARVJO010000024.1:6715488-6731345 GCA_031762555.1 Cynodonichthys magdalenae
TCAGATATGTATCTGATTTAGGACCAGATACTGCAACGGCCTGGGTCGGATTTGAAAAAATCGGATTTGTCGCGTTCAGACTGTCATAAAAAAATCAGACATGGGTCGCATGGGGCAAAAAAATCGGATTTGGGTCACATTTGCCTGCAGTGTGAACGTAGCCATAGTAACATTATTCATACATATTTTAACCAGGTGTTAAAGGAGGGCCTATGCAAAAAAAAAAAGACTTCTCACAGATTAGCTCCGAGTCATCGTTTTCTGGGAGCACAGTGAAGAGTTTTTGTAGCATTAGGTGGTCGGTGACGAATGCTGAAAGGATGTTTTGTTTCTGAATCCCGGTTTAAAAGTTAGAAAAACACAATCTGTCACTTCTGTGCAAGACCCTGACAGGGGAAGAGTTGGCCGGTTGGGGGTCAGGATGAGGTTAGTTTCTCTTTGCTGTAAGAGATGCTTGTTAAACGGTCCTTGGTCTGTGTCTAACGAGGGGAGCTCTGGTTTTTTACTCATTTTCCATTGTCAAGGGAAAAAAAATAAAATCTAAGCAGAGTTTATGTCTTTTATAGCTCCATGCCCACACATACACATACTCACACATACACACACACTCACATGGACAACATTTATGGGACAGGAGATGAGGTAAATGTTACCAGCTGCAGCACAGCAAGAAAGTGGCTTCAACTCTGCCTGAACCCTACTGTTACGTGACCGCCTCCTCAACTTAATTCACTACTGTTCAGCCTGCCCCTCAGCTGCCACACCCCCCTTACACCCCCCCCCCCCCCCGCCCCACACACACACACAGATCCATGCAATATTAGGACTGCCACAAAAGTAGTTCTTCTGTTTTTGCAATTCTTATACTTTGGCTTCATAGCTTAATGTTAAATGTTCTTATTCTTTGGCAGATACTTCTTATTGTGTTGTTGATGATTCTGCACAACACATCACACCCTCTATGTCCAGAACAGTCATCACTGAAGGCCAAATAGCATGGAATCACTAAAAGGGTTCTCTGCCCTAAACTTGTCACCTTAGTGTGAAGCGGCAGGCTGAGCGAGCGGACTTGATGCGATTGGCTGCAGCCCAGCCTCCCCACTGAGGTCACGATGTTGCGGTTGTGACATCATCTGCATTTCCTGTCAAGTTGACTTCGCGGTACACAGCAGCACCTTGCGAAAGGCATTGACCTTTGTTGAGTAAAAAAGAAAGAGTTAAAACGATACAAATAAAACAGAAAAGAAACTCTGCACCCAATGTTTTTGTCTTCATATATTCTTGTGTAAGAGCTGAAAGTCACGTAAATCTGAAAGTGTTCACTTGTTGCACAGAGAAGACGTAGAATCAGGCTGAAGTCGGTATGTTGATTTGAATATTTTGCTGTTGACGAGGACTAAGAGTTACTGCCATCGTACTCCATGTTTCTGCCAAGCTAGGAAGTGGAAAGAAGCTCTCCATGCATGGGCCCCCAGCTCAGGCAGAGGGAGTGTCTTCACTCGAATCAGCTTTTCCTCTATAAACCCTTTTTTTTTTCTGTCCTTTCCTTACAATGAGTCTGTTAGTCCTGTGAGATCAGAGTGGTAATAAACAATCAGTGACATTCACATGCTCTCTGTGCACAAAAAGGCCAGAATTTAGATTTTGGTTGGATGCAGTTTGAGACAGATTTTGGTGTCTTTTGTCTTTTTTTTTTCAAAGCATTTTGAAGTTGTTTGCGTATTTAAATGCTGCCCAACATTTCAACCTTTCGCAATCATATGTTTGTTTTTTGTATGTGCACTAGTTTGCATCGTATGAAGCATGGGATGAAATGTTATTTGAACTTGAGTTTTTATTTTGAAAAACATTAGCAAAAAACATAATTATTTAAAAACAAATGAGGATAAAAGGTTTTTGTCCATCATCAATGTTATAACCTTTCTATGCGACCAACAGTCCTCAGGAAGTAATTTTAACTATGTTCTAAAAGCATCTAATAGGTGCCTTATTATTGCTAAGAGCATGTTTGGTTAATGTTTTATGTTTTGTGGTAAAATGAACAATTAAATAAAACAGACTTTTTGTTTGCTACGACTATTCTGACCCATCTATCCCAAACTTTTTAGGAGCTTTTCCACCAGTGGTCTCCATCTCGGGTCTTTGGGGAGGACACTATTTTACATTCTATAGGCTGCATTCACACTACAGACAAATTCAATCTATATCAATTACATCAATTACCTTTGTTGGAGCAGTGGCACATCTAAAACTTGCAGGACAACAACCCCTGAGAACTGGTGTTGGGGAATGTACACTGTTGTCTTTATGAAGACTTTTCTGTTTCTGGAACAAAAGAAGCTTGGTAACGCTGTATTTATGTCAAACACAGTTTGGAAGAGTGTGTACGCTAAACAGTGTGTTCTAACAGGTCTTCAGTTGAGGAGAGTTCGTGTTAGCCGAGCACGATCTCTTGCCCTGTCTCACCAAGGCTAAAAATAACCTTCATCTCTGTTGTAGACTTAGAAGAAAAGGAGGGGAGGGAGCATGTGGGGAGGGTGGAGGAAGAAAAGCAGAAGGTTGGGTTGATGGAAGAGCCAGAAAACCACATTCAAGGCAAGAGAAAGGGCAGAGGAGATGAACAGAGGAAGAGCAAGGGTTAAGAGAGGAAACGACAACAAGCCATTAATAATTTACCTTCAGGACACCTCCAGTTCAACCTTTAGTTCTGGTCAGCGAAGCTAAGGAAAGAACAACGTGTTGTGTTGACAAACTCAGAATCTGTCCAGCAGCTTACTCAATATTCTGTGATGCTTCAAGTGTTCTTACCTACCAGTTTTACAATTTATAAACAAACAAAAAAAAACCAACATATTATAGTGAAATGAGGAAATATGATCAAGGAAAGCCAGTTAACATAGATTAATGAGACTAAAGCTGCTAAATGCTGCACAGCATTCTACTTTGATGGTGTTAGAAGTTATTCTAATGTCCTCAATGTTACATCACAAATAGGACAAAAACAAAAGCTAGTGTCTTATTATTTAGTCAATGCATTATGTTTTGGTGAAGCAGGATTGCTAAGGACGTGTTTTGTTTCCGATAGCATGTAAATTATTTCTGTATTCATGAATCTTAACTGAGATTCTTCAGACTCATAAGCGTGTATTAATACATCCAACTTCAGCAGATAAGATTTGGGGTCTATCTTTAAACAAAAAGAAAAATAAGTAGGTCCTCTGGACGGAGGACCTACTTATTTTTTCCTTTTTGTACCTGGTTTACTGAGATGCATCTGGACGTCTATCTTTAACATTTTCTATATTCTCAGACATTTTGAAGTTGTGTGTTTAGTTTTTACAACAAGTAGTAAATATCTTGGTGCTACATTGTTGGTGCTTTGTAAAATGTCTTTCAAATCTTAAAAAAGAAATGGTTTGAACATAGTTTTATCATCACTTAGTGTGGATTTAATTTAGCCTGTAGGCGTCCTTGCTTTGGTGCACATTGTTGGTCTATTGCCTTTGTTTATCTGGTGGAAAACACAAGTCATGGTGGACGAAGTTGTTCCTTAGGTCAAAATGAAATCAATTGTACATTGGTCAATTGTAATTTCATGTACTACTGACAATTTTTTTTTGTTTTCTGCAACGTAATCATCTATTTCTGATACGACATTTGTTGTGACTTGGTGCTATATAATTAAACTGAATTGAATTTAATTAAACTTAAGGAGTTTACAGTGGATATTGGAAATGGTGAAGAATTGCATGCAAGTCTACATGTGTTGATTAAAGACCTTAAATCTTTTAAAAATGAATGTACAACCATGTTCCAGATTGTAGACTCATGTTTAACTGGAACAAAACTGGAAGCCATTTAAAAGTTCACACTTTGTTACGATGGGATTAGTTTCAGACAAACCTGCTGGTTTACAGGATGGTTACAAAATCTTCTCTCTTCTCCATTGTTGACGATGATGATCATCTGCTGTTGGTCTGGATGTGCAGAGCAGTCTGCCCAGTAGGGGCGGGAATCTTTAACTATGTCACGATTCGATTTGATTCTGATTTTTGGGGCCACGATTCGATTCAAAATCGATTTTTCTTTTAAAACGGATAATATGAAATAAAATGATACTATTTGTCTTGCTTCATCTTCATTTTGCAAACCTTGCACACAGTGAAGCTAATATCAAACTCAGGCTCATTCATTAAAAACCAAAATGAGCACAAATCTTTGCATTCAATCAAGACAGGGCCAGTTGAATCTCTTTCCTCCAGTTTTGTAGTTTCCTCTTTGTTTTGGTGCTTTCTGCGCATGCATACGTTCCAGAGCCAGCTGTGTGGTGACATCAGGATACCCAACGTAGTTACAAAATAGAGGCTGACAGCCACTGGATTTGCTTTATTTTTTTATTTTAAAAAATCGATTTTAGGACATTTTAAATCGATTCTGAATCTTTGTAGATGAGAATCACGATTCTGATGTGAATTGATTTTTTGGTGCACCCCTACTGCCCAGGTGGTGGTCATTGGACATGTTGGTTGGTCAGGATTGGTTGCACATTGTTTTTGCTGCCTTTGTTTATCTTCGTGTTGTTGAGTTCTTTGTTTCTTGAATTTGTCATGTCCCTAATGAACAGATGTCCTCCAGTTTGGTCAATTCATGGCACCGTCTTCCCAATTACAAATTAAGCTAATCATGAAAGTCCTTTTATTGTGTTCTCCAAGGGAACTATTTAGACTAAAGTAG
Organism: Cynodonichthys magdalenae; assembly: GCA_031762555.1. NCBI lineage: Eukaryota > Metazoa > Chordata > Actinopteri > Cyprinodontiformes > Rivulidae > Cynodonichthys > Cynodonichthys magdalenae. The sequence goes on from JARVJO010000024.1 coordinate 6,720,223, forward strand.
CTGCAAGGAAGCTTTGAATTGATCCAAACTTGTGCCCCAAACCTTCGCAGAACCCACACCAAGTATGGACTCATAATATATCACCAGGCAGTAGAACAACATAACACCAAACGGTGGTGTCTGAACATTAATAATTAAATTATTACAGATGAGAACATGAGTTACTGAAATTACAGCCATTCAGATCAAGAGATGGTTTGTAAAAGTGATACGATTGAAGTTTGTCTACAAAAACATGCAGGTTGATGAAAAGGGAAAAAATGGATGAAGCTGAGTTTATGAACACAAATTATAACCTCCTATGACAACACAAAACAGGCATTAAGATATCTGAGGGTGGCAAGTTGTCAGATTTTAGGACTGCAGCAATCCACTTTGGTCTTGGTCCCCCTCAGACTAGCTGTTAGCTCGTGAGTCTGGTCAGAAATAAACTGAAGTTGTTCAACTAACTTTATGCAAAAGATTATTAAAAGATCTGATCTCTTTGAGAAAACTTGTGGGTGCTGTCGTATTTCTGGTTTACTGCTCTTTCTTTTTTATTAGTTGCTTTTTCTCACAAGTTTAGAGCTGACATGAATTGACAGTCAGTGTGACTGAAACAACAAAACTGAGATTTAAATCAACTTGATGAAGACTGCAAGAGACTTTCAGCTGTTGGCACCCATCATGCCTTTTGAACAAGATTTCTAGTTTACCGTCCTGTCCTGCTCTGTTGTGGGAACCTTCCTTCCACTCCTTCAGTTTAACACATTTAACTACATGTCAGTTTATGAAAGAAATGGTTTAATGCTAAAGCACCTAATAATTTTGTTTTTTATTTTTAATTCCCAGTTGCTAGATATCAAAGTGTCTTTTTCTGGCAGCTCGTTACTCAGAGGCGCACTCGTCGTTTATTCAACTCCTGACATGTCAGGACTAATTTGTGACTGTTCTGTATTTAACCTTTGACCCGACACACTTCGGCTGCACACAAGAGTTGAAATATAACCAGAAGGGTTAAAGGGCTGTGGAGGTAACTTGTTGCTGTGATATGGCAAATGTTGCTTAGTGTGAATATGTGACTTACTTAAAGTTTCATTTTACCAACGAAGCAAAGTATTAGAGAGAGATTATGGAGATTGGGGTACTGATGATTTTTTAAAAATGAAATAGAATTACTTCAAACTAACTTTTAGTGCTTTGTGGGGGATTCAACGCAGCAGAAGAAAGGACTATGTGGTTGACATGATATATGTAGTTGACATGATGTGTTTTCCAAACAGTCCATTAACTGTGTAACCCTAAACCTTGGGGAAAGACTGAGACCTCTTGGCTCAAAGTAAAATCTAATGACACAAGCAAGTCCATATTTTGTTCTAAAGTTGCAAAGAAATTAACAAAAACAACATGAATAATTTTAACATTCTTCTACATGTTTACAAGTATTACATTTCCTAAATCAACTGAAGTTTTACTGATTTCAGTCTGTGGATCACATCGTCTTCCCTTTTGTTTATTATGCCACTGTAATGTTCTTCTTTTTGTTTTCATTCTGTAAAGCACTTGTCTTGTTGCTGAAATGTGCTACACAAATGTGTAAGATGGTTTTTGAAGATCCCTCAAGGTTTTCCCTAACTTCTATTTCACATCAAGACCACGGTTTGTTGACTTAATTGACCAATTGCCCTAAAGATCGTTGCTACCATTATGGGTGTAAGAAAATATTGATACATTAAAATATCACAATATTTTATTTCCCAATTCTGGATGGATTCTCTAAAGCCCTGTATCAATTTTTAATTAAGGTTTAAAATGTAAAGTTTAATGCCATCGGTTCATTTTTGTGTTGTAATTTAGCCTCCGACCGTTAGTTGGCAGAAGTCAGTCAGCTATTTGGCTCCTCCACTCCTGAGAAACCAGAGAGTATAATGCTTGCTCAGACATTAGCATTTGTAAGTAAACATTAGCACTAAGTACCGATGGCCAAATCTGAGCGGATTAGACCGACATCCACTGCCTTCACAGCTAAGGTAGAGTTGCCAAATGTCCCGTATTAGCGGGGGTGTCCTGTTCGGGATGCTCTTTTCTCCCAACTGCAGTCTGCAGTCAGCCATCACAATACATTAACCGATTATTTTTTGGCACTAGATGATTAATACGATTAATGCCGCCAATGGTCTATCAACACAATTCAAAAATTGATGTATAGTCTGAAGTCTATATTTTTGACACAACTTGGAACTGATTTTTACTAAAAGCAAATATTTCCCAGAAGTGATTTAAATTGGTCATGTGACTAGGATATGAGGGTGTTCAGAAACTCCAGGGGATTAATCGTCAAATTAATCGTTATCGGCTAAATACCACAATTAATCATGATTAATTTTTTTGCCAATATTGCCCAACCCTAGTCCTGGGTTCAATCCCCAGTTCAGACCTGGGATCTTTCTGTATGTAGTTTGCATGTTCTCTTTGTGTTTGCGTGGGTTTTCTGTTCCTACCATAGTCTAAAAACATGCATGTTAGGCTGCCTTCAGGCCCAGGCCTCCCTTGCAAAGGAGATCTGTGATCTCACTGGAATTTGCCTGTTTAACTAAAGGTTAATAAATCATTCCTCCTGGTCGGCTTCGGTTGCTGCTAAGCTTCACGGTCATCTGAAGGAGTAGTCATTGTGCAATTTTACACTTTTACATCAGATAGTTATTTGGTTTGGGTCAGCATAACCGCATGTACAGTCTTCTTTGAAAATCTGTAAATCACATATTACATATAAATTACCTAAAGGAAAACTTAGTCTAAAACAGACTTTTAGCTAGAGGGGCATCAGGGTGTCTCCTGGACACCATGTTCGGTTTTCCAACGCCTTCTTTCAGCTGGCGACTCTTTAGGACATCCTCAAGGCACCATGCCGATCCCAGAGATTTAACAGGCATTTTCAACCATAAGTTGTCTTTTGTCCCCTCCATAAACCTTGTAAACCTTCGTAAGCAGTGGGGTGATTGCAATTATTTTTTGAAGCCAGAGGAAGAAAGATACAAAGAATAAAATGCCCCAGCTTGGATAGAGATGGTGGGTTGTGATATTACAGCTTCAGTAGCTGTTCTTGTCACAAAGTTCACTCACAATCAGGCCTTAAATTGGTTATCCTTACGTAAATATCGTAAGCCATGTAAGCGTCCGAGCGAAGGGGTTGAGGGGAGTAATGTTGACGTGTCACAGGCTGCACCTCTGGTAGCTTTTGGCACTTTAATCCAGCTGTTGTAACGGACACATTTTTGTTTTTACTCTACGGGTGGAAAGGACGATGGATGCAGCGCCTGCAAGGAGAAAGTCAGCCACAGGTGGCTAGAATGTGGCAGCATATTTCATCTCGTCTCGCGGTATATTTTATCTGCCCACATTTATTTCTTTTACATTTTTTTTAAAGCTTCACAGCCTTCTGCTCTCCTGAGGTTTCCCCTGCACGCCCGCCTCTGTCTCACTCTCGCAGCCAGGTGGACAAGGACCAGAGAGGAGACTGTTACGTTGTTCGTGTGTGGAGAATGGAGCAATGGGGAGTTTCTTCAGTAGCTGTGGCTGCTAATTAATCCCACGCGCGCACACACACACACACACACACACACACAAGGAGGATGAAGCAGACCTAAAATAAAAAAGAAAAACCCTCTCTATCAGACACTACTGTCTCTCACACACAGGTTTGTTTTTATATCCTTGTGGGGACCACGGATTGACTTCCATTAATTTTCTGGTAAGTTTATAGCCTACATATATACCCTGACCGTTTACCCTAAAATTAACCTCACAGGTCACACCTTGGTCCTAAACCTAACCCTCCACCTGAAATTAGCATCTGTACCGGTGCAGACCAATGCCTGGTCCCCACGATGCACATTCAGTGCCCACGAGGCTGCGTTTCTCTGGAAATTGGTTCCCACCACAATGTAGCAAAAACAAGCCCACACACACCCTGCGTTGTCTCTTTACAAGTGGCTCACAGCCATTCTATGTGCTGTTGCCTGTCATGCCCACTCTCTATTTCCAGAGCCACCCCTCCCTTCTCTGATGCTATGATCTAACTACCCCCCTCCCCCTCTTTTCATAGATGCACACTCTATCCAGGAGCATTCACATTGCGTGCATGCACACACACACACACACACACACACATGCAGCAGCACTGTGGCAGCATGCGGGGTGTGTCTTCGTTGTATTTATATGCGTGTTGTTTTGAACAGACCCCAACATGGACCCTCGTGTCAGTGCTGTGGTGGGACTTGCTCCATCTTGAAGAGAAGCTGTTGATCCTGCGGTTTTCAACCCACACTCAATCAAGGTGACATTTGTTTGGGGAAAACAGAGGAAAAGTACTGAAATGCAAAAAGCCACCACCCCCCCTTTTTTTTTGTTGAACCACGTCTCACTGCCCGTTTAAATCAACAACTCTGATATTTTTTTTATGTTTGACCAGGAGGATTTAAAATAAACATGGGTGGTTGGAAAGTTGAAGACAAAAGGAAACAAATTATCTTAAAAAAATAAAAAAAAAAAAGCTTGAAGTGATTAAAACCAAGACAGCTGGTGGAGGAGCAGGGGCAAATTTTCAAATCTTTCCAGTCACATTCTCGGAGTGGGCCAAAGTTTTTCCCTTCAGCAGCCAGAGACGCGTTCTGATTGGCTGCGGAGAGGTGAAATTAAAACCACGGTAAACTTTTGACCTCACAGGAGCCACGGAGAGGAACGCCCATCACTGTGTGTTGAGAGTGAGCTCTCCCCCACTCTCTTCTTCCTGGTCCTCCTCAGCACCTCTCTCCTCCTATGTAGTGTGCCTCCTCCTTTTTTTACTCCTCTTCATCGCTCCCCTCCTTTTTTTGTCGTTTGAGTTTGTTTTGCTTTCTTTCAGTCCCCCACCATTTCACCTTTTCAGTCCCTCCCTCTGTTATCTCCAACTCTTCTTCGCTGTCTCTCCTTCCTCCCCCCTGATAAATTTGTGCCTTGCTGCATATAGCCTGATGAGAGGGAGGGAGGGACAGAGCAGGAAAGAGCAGGGGGAAGGGTACAGGAGTGGGAGGAGACTGGCAGAGAAAAGGGGGGATGGGATGAGGAGAGGCAGAAAAGCAGCAGCAGAAGAAGACATAGAGAGAGAGAGGGAGGGATGGAGAAGGGCGGGAGGAATGCAGGATTGTTGACTGTGTTGTGCACAAACTGTGCTCTGTCAGAGAGGAAGAAAATCCAAAGAGGAGTGAATGTATAAATAGACATGTAACTGTGGCTCTGACTAAGATCTGCTGAGCAGCAGGGCGGGTAGAGCCCAGTTTTTATTGCTAATGGTTTCTGTCATTACACATCAAACGGCTGTTTTGGTGGTGGGGAGGGACGCAGCTGATTTGAAACTACACGCTGCAGCAAATTACTGTCTTAATTGTCGCCGCCGTTCCCCGAGCGGACAGAACTGAAAGTGTCCTGATTCGAACACCTTATAAACTGCTCATCTTGTTTTCGCCGACTCCGTAATGAGTGGAGAGGTCGCAGCGGCGTCCTAACGAGGACAGAAATGAGCTCCTGAGCCGCTGGTGGAGGATGAGAGGTGGCGAAACTAAGAGGAGGAGGAGGCTTTGGAAGTTATTGAGTTAACCAGACAAAGCCGAGGGGCGGGAGGGGAGCAGGAGCGAAGAGGCTGAGCGGTGTGGCGCTGCGCTCGTCCCCTGCTGCACGGCGCATAGGCACCATATGCTCCTCTGATATATGGAGCACACGTCAAAGTTTGTCCTGCCGTCCTAAATCATCTCTCCTTTTTCTCTCTTCTTTTTGTCTTCAGCCCACCCTCTAATGCCTCACCAGGTAATTACTTCACCCAAGAGACAGCCCATTAGATTAAAACACTCACACACACACACTTACTCTCATCCTATTAGGTAAGGAGCACCCCCCCACAGCCACGAAACCAGCGTCAAGATAAGAGGCGCCTCCACCAACAAACAATTGGGTCTACAAACATGCACACAAACACAGAACTGGACACACACACACCTTCTAATGGGAGAGAAGACTGATGCAGACAGAATAGAAAAGATTTCTCAAGATGCCGCTCCGCCGCTGCTTAGCTCCATCCGCTTTAAATATTTAAAGCGACCACAGTGTGTTTTATTTTCTTCTCGGCGTGTTGACTTTCTGTGATAGCGGTGGAACTTTGGAGAGAGGAAATGTTTGATTGATTTGAGCTGACAGTGATGAGCGTGGACGAGAATGGAAGTTGATTTGTGATTGTGTGTAATGAGATATTCTTTTTTTTTTTCCCACCCCTCCTTGCGTTTGTGTGTTTGTGTGTGCCATCTCCTGGTTTCAAGGTGTGCTTGACTGCCAGTTGTGTGTGTTTGTGAGTGGTTATGCATGTTGCCATGCAGTTTCCCCTCTTCTACTGCATGTGCTTTTGTCTGTGGGAGTGATGGATGGCAGGCAGGCGGCTAATGTGATTTAGATGCTCAAGCAGGAGTGTGTGCATGTCCTTTCCACAAGTGTGTGTGTGTTTGTGTGGCGCTGAATCTGCAGCGTGTGTGTGTGAGTTTGTGTACCTTTCTCCCCCTCTTCCTCCACTCCTCCCACCAGCAATCATATTTTTTTCCCTTATACCATGCAGTTTTTGGACTCAAATAAATAGAGGGAGGAGGGTGTTTATGTGGTGAATGTGCTTCTTCACTGTCACCACGGAAAACAAGTGCAAGAAGAGGAAGGTGAGGAGGAAGGCAGAGGTGGACGACAAGATGGTGTTCTCTTACTAAGACCTAACTGAAGAAAGTCTTTTTTTCCAGTGCACTTTAATTTTTTTTGTCAAAGTTTTACAGCTTGACATTTAACCTGCATGCATTTATTTTCTCATGATTTTTACACTACAAAAAATTGTCCATCTAACCAAATCTTACAATCTTAATTTTGATCTTGGTTTGAGACTGATTAACTGAACAACAGCCGAATGTGTGAGATTATTAATCCTGTTAGCCTGGAAATTTGACTCAAATTAAGTGAAATAATCTTCCAATGGTGTAAGACAATTGCACCTGGTAAGATTCTTGAAATCACTTAATTTGACTCAAACTTCCCATGTTTCAAGTATCTTACCAAGCACAGTAAAAATCATCATGGCAAATTATCTGCCTCGAAGCTTTGTTGAAAACAGATACTTTAAAACTATTCAGTGCACTTTTGTCAATGTTATTTGTGTTGCACAGAGCTAGTACTTCCGCTAACTGCTACACTTCTGACGTTTGTATGCTAAGTGCTGTATTTACCTATGGAGAGAGAGGAAGGATCCAAAAACAAAGAGCCCAGAAAATGACCGAAGTCAAAAGTGTGGAACTATCTTAACTAAACCAAAAAGACAAACAAGCGTAGTGCATGCACTGCATGTCCTAGAAGTTGTAGCACCGGAACAGAAAACATTGGCTCATACACCGAACACCTCTGGAGGTGTATGAGGTATCGCTGATGTTCCCTTTGCAAAATACATTTGACTAAATCTGTGATAGTCTGTCATGTTCCAGATGTACAAGAATGTCTATTTTGGCCAACGTTACTCATAGTGGCTACCTGGCAGGGTATTTTTTAACAGTGTCTTAAGTTTTATGATAAAAATAACTATACAACACTTACTGTAAGTGTGTCAAATATAATGAGAAAACCCCAGCAACAGGTTGACATCATGAGCCGAAACACATTCATTTGTTGCTCTTCTTCTATCCTGACTTAAATGAGATACTTCGAGTGAATATTTCAAGTTTAAAATTATCTATAGTAGTTGGTAGGATTTTTTTTCTTTTTTGCTTTTGCTCTTTATGACCTTGGAACCTGTCCATGGCCTTCATTTATTACTACTGTCATTATATCTAAGCGGTCAAGACTAAATATTTATTTATTGCCTAAAATGGGAACACTGTGCCAACATAATAAATCAGTCTTCATAAAAACATGAGTGAACTTTTTACTATTAACATTAAAAAATAGACTCTACAAAACTCTAATTTACATACTTCAAACTTACATGACCTATTTTACTTACTCCCTTTCTGAGCATGAAGGCTCACATACAGATTTCAAATCTATAAAAAATAATTTACAGCATTTAGATTTTTCTCTGATTGTTAAAAATGATTCAGTGACAGAGTGCTTTTAATTTATACACACTCAAACCAATTGGAGCCTAAAATTCATAAATTAAATACAACTGATATAGTAATTTTACTTTGATTGCAGCAGGGTCATCAGCAAGTGTAGATTACCCCTTCACAATATTAAATCATTGTATTAATCATAAAATGAGCTTAAGTAATTACCGCAGAACCTGATAATTTCTTTATTTGAGTACTTGATTATTTGACAGAATAATCAATAGATTAATTGATTACTAAAATAATTGCCAGCTCCCTAATTTGCATATTTGCACACATGCATAACTGCAAATAAAGTGCAACATTTCATTGGCATTCATATAAATAATTTTTGGTGTTTTTATTGCATTTATACCTCAGTGTGACTCAATTCTGTTTTAATTGAATGTCATAATTCTCGTTTTTTTTGTCCAATCAGTCAAAATTTGGTTCCATAGGTTGCCAAACCCTCCCAAAGTTAAATGGACTGAACTTATATAGCACTTTATCTAGTCCTGTTGGACTCCAAAGTGCTTTACAATACAGATATTCACTCATTCACACACTGATGATGGTAAGCTACATAGTAGCCACAGCTGCCCTGGGGCGCTTTGACAGAAGTTGACTCCAGAAGTTGTTACACGTTTCTCTCATTGTCACAGAAACTTAATCAAGAAGGATTGGAGACGGATTCCAAATGTTTTCAACAACTCTGTGACAATTTTGAGAAAAGCTGGCTATTGTCATTTGGCTTTTGAACATCTTCGAAATTTTGGTGACAAAAGAAGTGTAGCCTGGTAAGTGACAGCTCAGCTTTGAAGGCAGCAGGTGTCGATCTAATCCACTCGATTCAGCTATTGTTACGTAGTGCTAATATTTACTCACAGTGCTAACTTTTGCGCTAGCATTATACTCTCCGGTTCCTCTGGAGTGGAGGAGCGAAATGGCTGTCTGACTGCTGCCAACTAGCAGCTGGAGGTTAAATTACAACACAAAACTGAATTGTGAAAGTTTGCATTTTAAACCTTAATTAAAAATCGATACAGTTCTTTAGAGTATCAATACAGTGTCTGGAAATTAAATATTGCCATATTTCATTGTGTCTTTGTTCTTACACACTGAATAATTACCCCCTTTTAAATAAGCACTGAGTTTAGTTGTAAACTGACTTTTTCTCCTTGAATGTTTTTGTTCTTTGTTTCATTTCATGTTTATTAAAACCCAAAATAAGAACGAAGTGCTACCTTATACAACTATAAAGGAACACACTGATTTTTCAGCTTCGTAAAAATATTTTTATGAAGCAAGAGTCTAAATAAGGTAACATGTTCAGTCTTCATTATATTTGAAAACTCTTTAAAATCTGTTCAGAAATTTTATTTGGCTGTTTTTTCTTTATATGGTAAGTTATTGAAAGGTTACACATAAATATGATTTGGTTGTATCAATTTGTAATTTGCAAGAAAAAAAAGTCAATCATCACTGTAAAAATTGTTTCAATCATTTGCCTGAATGTAAAGATCCTTATAGGTTCAGGCGGGCATTATATAATTTTACATGCAGTATTTAGTTATTTACAATACTTTACTAAAACAAATTAAATAGAAAATTATAATGTATTACAACTGATAATGCTTAATTTGTGTTTAAACTTGTGTTGCATTAGTAAACTAGCATCTCTGTTTGCGTTTGCACACTACATCCTGTATCGCACAGACTGTTGCCATGGCAGCAGATTAATGATAAGGGGTGTGGCTAAAGGTGGAGAGAAGTGTCTTATTGATTGAGCTGTTCTGCTAATTAGAAGGAACATTACTGAAAGGTCTCAATTTGAAATAATTTTCAAGCCAATATCATTAAGAAAGACTGCAGTTACCTATCATTATTAGGAGTCCAAACACACAGAGGCAAAACTGAAACTGTTTTTTGGCTTTTATGAGGTAGTTTATATGCTGTAATTAGACATGTTTTTTGTGTACTTCTCAAAGTTTCAGGAAGTTGGTGCTCTCAGTCATGACATTATTTGTATATTGTAATAAAAAACAGGAAAAAAATGTCTGAAAGTATACATTTTCATCAAGTTTGATTTAAATTAATAAAGACAATTCTAAATCCATTTAAGGGAGGAATTATGTATTTTCCAGGCACATAGTTCTATTCTATACAACAATCAATAAACTGTTACCTTCAGCTATGACAATTCTGTATATACCAAAAACAAATTTGACTTTGCATCATAGCCTGTCTAAACATCTTGAAATTGGCCTCTGTCTCTTTTAAGAACCTCCTACCATTTCAGACACTCCCACTTAAGCACATCTTCACAATAATGCTTCATGCCAATAACAACTTTTCATAAGATTGTTGTGTTTTGTTGTAAAAAAAAATAAAAATAAGCAGCAGCAACATTATATAATATCTGTTTTGGAAAATGGCATCTCAGAATATGAATCTTACTCCAATGAAGTTAGTATTACAGGTCTGAGACCCAGGGAGGAGCTTTGTGTAAATAGGTGGTGCTTTTTACCAGCAATTGCCCGGCCCTAGCCTTCCTATGCAATTCCGCTCAATTCTAGTTTCCCTTCACTGCTCAGTCTGAGATTTCTCCTATAGACAAGAATTTCTTCAGTAGAGTTTTTACCCGGGCCAATCAGCAAACAGAAGGAGGAGTTTTGAATGACAACATCAATTTTCTGCGCATACTTTAGCAGTGGCAGTGGAGTAAGTGAATGAAGCCGGTTCGTGTTGATAAGTCTTCTAAATTAAATTAAATTTGTCTGACAAAGTCTGCAGCATCATTTACAACTGTCTCGTTCAGCTCTGTATTTCTCTGCTCTCAGTAGGGTTATTTACAGCGCACAGAGTTTCTGATTAGCTTCTTAGCTTAACCTCCTTCAAAGAGGAGCTGGTGCAGGTGCACACATAAGTGGCGGCCAACCAATCCAATTGTTTTAAACTTCAACAGAGGCCACGCCTCCAGCAAGCAATCGCTTCTCAATAGCC
>JARVJO010000024.1:6749543-6761015 GCA_031762555.1 Cynodonichthys magdalenae
TGTGGGGTGTGTGTGTGTGGGGGGGGGGGTCGGGTCATCTGTTTGTGGCAGTGAGGAAGGTTCTCCTAAGAACAGGAGAAGATAAGAAAAGGTGGTCTTTCCATAGTGAGTTAATGGAATAACATAGATGTAGTATTCAGCACATAAATGCCAAAAATGTTTTTAAATGACACTTTCTTTATAAAAGTAAACCACAGGAATCTAAAGTCAATTACATTTGTTTAATTTAAAACTTCACAGAATTGCTTTGTTGTTGCATCCAAGTTGTAATCTTCATTATACCAGCTTTATTCCTGATTGTGGGTCTAACTTCCTTTAACTTTGTAATCGATGCAGCTAAGACTTCTGGGTAAAAAAGGTAATTGTTCACCCATAAAACCCTTAATTGCTAGTTGATTGAAGACTTGGCTAAAACTGAGTTCAAACAGGAACAGAAGCTTTGAAACATTGTTGACATTTTTAACAAGAAAGCAAATAAACTTCCAATGAAGCCAACGAACTTCACTTCACAACATTTTCACATGTTGTATGAAAACATTTTGTCAATAAAGCTTTCTCAAAAGCTAAAAACTAACATTTAAAGAACATTTTAGAGTGAATATTTATTACTTGTGAAAACACAAAAATCTGAGATTAGCAGTAATGAATTATCGCTGGGGAGAGGGAAGTCTGGGTTTCTCTGCTTAGGCTGCTGCCCCCGCAACCCGACCCCGGATAAGAAGAAGAAAACGGACGGACTTTAGATTTTTTTTTTAATTGGGTTCTATTGAAAGACTATGAACAGCTAATATCTTACCTGTTATAGATGGCTTTTTAAACAACTGTGGTTTAGAGAAACATTTAAAACTTGACTAGACTAACTAGCTAATGGCTAGTCCATACACATCCCACTGGGAAGAGACCCTGGGGCAGGTCCAGGACTTCCTGTGGGGATTACCTTTCTAGAAATGTCAGAGAGACATCTGAGTTTCTCTCCTGGAATTGTTGCCTCTAGACACATTCCCAAAACACTTCAGTCTGATTCTTTGACGTCTTCTGGCCATCTCGTCACATTTCTGAATGGACCGAGTTAGAGCTGGGTGATGGAGTGGTTCGTATCAAAAATTGTTCTTTTAATTTTTGTTATGATATAAATTTTCTGTATACTGGCCTGAACACGTTCAGCACGTGTTCCAAACATGGGAGGACCTTTTTCTTTGCCGCAGCGCTAAACGCGCATGCAGGTAATAGAGCAGCACACAGGGTAAGCTAGTGTCGTCGTGGAAGCAGCCTGTGTCGAGTGGCTCCTCCTTCGTTTAATCAAGTATGTACCACAGCCTACACTAACAGAAAAAAACATCCCATTTTCACCATTGCTGTGTGTAGAATACACCTCATCAGTGGTGTGCACAGACTTCATGCACAAAGTAAATTTGCCCGATCTTTGCTTAGCTCAACCCTCCTCTTTCACACTTGTACCTGCCCACTGTGTGCCCCCCGTAGTTTGCTGATGAATAAACTGCATTTGTGCATTTTTACATCAGCTGAGCTGATGAGCTAAAATCACACCACCCAGCACTAGACCAAGGCAACAACGCATCCTTGTGGCTTAAGTGATGTAGCGATGACTTTGGGTCAGTGCGACCTCCAGGCCGAGGGATTTAAAAGCCTAAACAACAATAAACTGATTCATTACAGAGAAGACTGATGATGATGCATGAGTGTAATCTTCATGTTTTGAAATGACACGACGCAGACATCCCTCAAACATTGGATGGATAGATCAATATACAGTTTTTAAGATTGGAGTTGTTTTAAGGTGGTAGCACTGTGATCTTGTCCCCACTCAGGCTAGCTGTTAGAGGGGGAGGAAAGTAATGTAACAAACCCCCTAAAGAACCCGACTTTAAAAGATCATTAACAATGATTTAGAAGAACTGGTCATAAATATGGAGATTTCTCATGTTTTGTATGACTTGTTGAATTAAAGTACCTACAGTCGGGTCAGGGTGTGTGAGTTGACGAGCAGATTAGGACCATGTGTCTCTGTTTTGCCAACAGAGCTTTAAACTAACAGCAGGCTAAATGAGGTGACACCATGACTGTTAGCACCACTCGTCCTGAACATGCTAGCTGCTGGAATGTGTCTTTTTCCCTTCTTACCTTTTCATCCTGCTTTTTGTCCCCATCATCCTGCCTTTACCTGCACCACCTGCAATAAACGTGAGCCTGGAGAGCGGTTCAGACATGTTCACACCAAAACCTTTTGATCTTTAATCTCAGTCAAAAAGTTTCACATTTTTTATTTTTTTCACCTTCTAATTTGGGAAAATGTGATGTTTCTCTCAGCTTAACTTTGAATGAAGCTTGAACAGTTTTTGAATTGAGTCTGGGGATACCCCAGATGTTAATGACAGCGTTCAGGCGGGAACAATCCTCCCTCTGAGATGAAGCACGCCACAATAAGAATCAAGGTGGTGTTTGTTGCTCATTTTTTCCTGTTTGTTTGTCTGCCACTATTACTTCTTTGCTACATTCTTTGTTTGCATTGCCCCCACCCCCCGCGTGACTCACTTGGCTGTGGGAGTTTTGTCATCTCTCCGCTGTGTTTTCTGTCTTCCCAAACCACATTTTTGCTTTCGGTTTGTAGCTGCTGCACGTCCATTTTGATTCTATTCACCAAGAGTTTTGTTGATTTAACTTACAAGTGAGGTGCAGCTCATCATGTCTGAGTTATTGGACTACAGAAACACATGTTTTTAGAATTAAACCTAAAAAACCTGCCTGGTGTTAAAACAGAATAAAGCGTTTAAAGTAACTTTGGAAAATAATGAAGGAATTGGGGACACACAACTTCAAAAAAAAAGTTTGGATTTTGTGTTCAGAATGTAAAAAAGCAAATGTCTGATTGAAATCTATAAATTCTATATATTTGGAAAAACAATGGTGCTCTAACATTTCTTTGTCAAACCTTAAAAATAAAAATATTATAGTCATCATAGTCTACATTCACTCTACAGTTAAATGTGACCCAAATCTTATTTTTTAGTCCCATGCGACCCATAGCAGATTTTGTCCTGAGAGTCTGAATGTGACAAATCCATTTTTATTTTATCTGACCCAAGCCTTTTTAATTAGTGGTACTGAAGAGGATTCATATTTGATGTTTTTCAAATGACTGCTGTCTGAACACTTGTGTCGCATTTCATCTGAGATTTACATTTATGTGGTGGGGGTGAGCAGATCGATCCATATAATAACCTCAAGTCATGCAGTTTAAATCTAGTAACTCCATATATCTTCAGCCATCATCCCCACATGAAACGAGTAATTTTTGTCACTTTTTCCAAGCTAAGATGCTAGCTAACAGCTGGATTCAAGTGATGGTGAGAGCTGAATTTGACTGGAAAAAAGTGCAACCATGGACCAATGTCTGCACCAAACATCTTATCAGAGGTAAAAGACCAAGACTGGACCACCCTGATCCTATCCTAACACTGTCCCTAAACAGGTGCAGTAAACATTGTCTTTACAAGCCTTACTCGTTGCATCCATGTACAGCGTTCTACTGCAGTCAGTGACCCTTACGGTAATAATATTACTACTTACACAAATTTTAAACATCACCGTAAATATTTTTTAAACAATTCAGAGGTATTGGATGAAGTTATAAAAATAAACACACAATAGATGCGGCAAGCTAAGCTATAACACACTAGAAACACCACAAACCCTTTTAATCGTAGACCTCGACCATCCAACCAACGTTTAAACTGAACTTTCCTGTGATTCCTGGAGTCGGATGTGTTGAAATTCACTCTAGAAATATCTTTACCCTCACTAGGGTCCTCGAGGTGTCATGGGAGTTTGCTTATCCAGTCTAGGAGTGTTTTGTGGACTTGGAGAAGGCATTTGACTGTGTTCCTCAAGGTACACTGTGGGGGGTGTTACGAGAGTATAAGATTGAGATTGTTGGTCTGTTGTTTGTGGGCCAATCAGTTTCTATACAAACGATGCAAGAGTTTGTTCCGCATGGCCAGCTGTAAGTCGGACCCTTTCAAAGTGGGAGTTGGACTCCACCAGGGTTGTCGGTTATCACCAATTCTGTTCATAATTTACATGGACAGAATTCTCGGTGCAGCCAGGGGGCAGAGGGAGTCCGGTTTGGTGGCCTCAGGATTCAATCTCTGCTTTTTGCAGATGATGTGGTTCTGCTGGTGTCATCGGGCTGTGATCTCCAGATCTGGAGTGGTTTGCAGCGAAGTGTAAAGCGGCTGGGATGAGTATCAGCACCTCCAAATCTGAGTCCATGGTTCTCAGTCGGAAAAAAAGGGTGGATTGCTCTCTCTGGGTTGGGGGTGAAGTTCTGCCTCAAGAGGAGGAGTTCAAGTATCTTGGGGTCTTGTTCACGAGTGAGGGAAGAATGGAGCGTGAGATTCATAGATGGATCAGTGCAGCCTGTGCAGTTTTGCAGACTCTGTACCGGTCTGTTGTGGTGAAGAGGGAGCTGAGCTGTAAGGCAAAGCTCTCTGTTTATCAGTCAGTCTACTTTCCTACTCCCACCTATGTTCACAAACTTTGGGTAGTGACTGAAAAAACAAGATCGTGGATACAAGCGGCCGAAATGAGTTTTCTCTACAGAGTAGCTGGACTCTTCCTCAGAGATAGGGTGAGACGTTCAGTTATCCGGGAGAGACTCAGAGTAGAACTGCTGCTCCTCCACATCGTTGAGGTGGTTTGTACATCTGGTAAGGATGCCTCCTGGATGCCTAAATCCAACCAGTGGTTCATGAGATATTTTGTAAACAGACACCCAATCAAACAGCACAAGTACAAGCAAAAACACTGTCACCTGCCCTTTGCTGGCAGACAATAAAAATAATATCTACAATAAACATGCAGCACAAAATACATTTTGCCGGATTGGCTTGTAAGTTTGTGAAAGTTTCATGAAAATCTGTGTTCAATGGAACTGTTTCAGTCATAGAAAAACAACAGCCACACTAAAGGACACACTCGTTTGGATTGTTTGTGAACAACTTTCACATGACATACAAGAGTTTCTGATGCCATAAATCTGTTGCATTAAAGGAATAGTTCAGGTCTTTTTCTGTGGAAAAGTTGCCAACAACAACCATTTTAATTTAAGCATTTCTTGTAATGAATCTAACAGTCTGACAATGTTGATTTTAATAGTTAATGGCAAAAGTTTAGGCAAAGATGTTGCAGAATGTGCAGCTGTGTTGTGACAGTACAACTCTAGAATGGATTTGGTTTGTAGAAATAAGAGTTTAATTCTACGTAAACTGAAAAACTTATAGCTAGTCTTCATGGGGCCCAGGCCAAAATGAATTGTTGCCATTTTAAAACAACTAAAATCTCAAATATTTATTAGTGCTTCACATGAATGCTTATTTTCATAAATCTTAAAATAAAAATTGAGACTGCAGCAATTCACTCTGGGCTTGGTCTTGCTTAGACTAGCCCTTTAGCTCATCAATCTGTTCAGAATTACACTGTTTCTTCAAATCAAGATTGTTCAATGAGCTATCTACAGCAGGTAAGATACTGATTCTCACATTCTGTGCAGTTATTCTGGCATGAAGCCCAACATGTAGGCGTATTAAATCAACCAGAGGACCAACGTTCCTCCAACATGATGTGATTTGTATCATCTGCTTCCATCACCAGCACCTCCATCCTGGAGAAAAGGTTTTAGCACAGCTGATTTAATTTGAATGTTTATATGTGGCAAACGAGGGTTTTTAGCAGAAACCTGCCTACTGTATAGATTCTTAATAACTTAATCCTTTCCCCTTTTCCACCCCTAAATTACGGTAAATAAATAATAAAAATGCACGTTCGTGAACGCAAACTTGCATTTCGAAGTTTGCGTCCTTTTGCTCGTCTCTCGTTTTTCGCCTTGCTGTCCTCGCCCTCTCCTCCCATTTCCCTCAGTGCGTATCTCATTCCCAGGGCTTTATTGTACCCAGCACGGCCCAGCCTCCTCTCTGCCACCAGGCCTCACTGCCTGCAGCGTGTAATTGACTTTCTCCGTGTGCTGGAAAAAGCGGGCGGCCCACGCCAGGCTGGAGGTGACCCATTTCCCTGGGGCATTCAGCAGCCTCCTAATCAACCATTCTCCAGGGCAGCCTCATTCACTCTGCAATTAGAGCGGCTCCCCCCTTTGAGACCTGCGTCAATAGTCAAGCGGGCTTATGAGCGGGCGGGCGATGGGCATCGGAGCAAAGACGGAGTTTCACTTGAACACTTTGAGTTCTGAATCCTCCGACTATGTTCCTCTCCCCGTGACCACGTCTCTTGTACCCCCCCACCTGCAGCGAGAGGGGGCTCAGCTTAACTGAGAGCAGCAGACTGGAAGGCAGGTAGACGGGCACACGAGGAGGCAAAACAGGGAGATGGGAGGTGTAGGTAGGCAGACAAAGGCAGACAGACTGTCTGATGGGAGGAGACTCCAGGGAGAGATTAAAGCAGAAATTTGAAAGCAAACTCAAAGAGGGAGGAACAGAGCAGCACTTTCACAGTACCTTGTGCTTTTCAGAAGCAGATACATGAGTAATCTGTGTCGTTGCCCGGCTAAAGAAAGCACTGTTAGTTTACTTTGGCTTGACATCATACATGGAGCAGCTCTCGTCTTGATTCGGTTTTACTAAAGGTGTGTTTATCACCTGTTTCAGCCTGGTTAGACACACACCAACTAACAAACTGAGCTCCAGTCTGTTGGCTTCATGAAGTCGTCTGATCCCACACAGGATGATTGTGGATAAATAACAGACTGGCATCTCTCCCCTGCCGCTGGCCTGATTTGTTATGCAGCGGAGGCAGTGCTCTGGTCAGAGAATAACCATGTAATCAATGGAATGAAAAAAGCTGCTCTGGCTGTGAAGGTTAAGAGGGATACTGAGGCATTCATTCCACTCTGTGAGCCACACGTGCATCCCGAAACACGCTCCAGAAGGACTGAGCGCTACACCTCCTCTCACCTGTTCCTCCTGTCTTTTTCCGTGACATGCCTTTATCGCTTCCTCTCTCGGCTCACTCCCCTCCCTCTGCCTCCGCCTCTTTTTCGCTCCCATGACCCCCCAGCCCCCCAATCCTCTGTCTCCCACCATGCTTCGCTGATGTACTTGCCTCCCTCCCCTCCTACCTTTCCCCAGTGTCAGCTGCTGTCACCGTTGCAAAGCAAGTGACCAATCGGCGCTCACTTCATGGCGCTCCAGCTTCTCCCTCCCTTTCTTCCCTTCCTGTCCCTCGTTGATATCTTCCGTTTCGTCTCTTCCTTTTTTCTTTTCCCCTCAATCTCCTCCTTTCGTCCCATCTGCCTCTCTTACCCCCACAACCTGCATCCACTCACTTCCTGGAGACAAAGTGAGATGCATTATGGGAGAGAGAGAGAGAGACGCCTGTCTAACAAGGTTAGCCATGCACCGTGGCTCATCATCAGAGACACTGCTAATCCGATGTGTGTGTGTGTGTGTGTGTGTGTGTGTGTGTGTGTGTGTGTGTGGACCAAATGAGCTGATGAACCCATGCGAGCACAGGTCCTCACACACACAGAGAAACAAGCACAACCTCACACGCTTCTGTTCTCCCAATAAGAGGAGGAGGAGGAGGCTGATGAGACATGTTTATGTTCGTCAGTGGCTGCCAGGAGAATACGATTTGCACGATATAAGCATATTTTACCCTTCTGTGTGCTGCTCTACATCCTTCTTCTGTTTTAGTTTATTGTGGCTGAGTTCAAGTGGATGGATGTCGTCGTCTTCTTAATAAGCTAAATAAAACCGGGCAAAAACACCAAAAGAGGCTTAATAATCCCTGTGTGTGTGTGTTTGTGTGTGCGTTCTTCCCCGCAGGTGCTGATATGTGTCCACGATGAGCGGACTGGGGGAGAACTCCATGGAGCCTCTGAGCTCAGAGAACCGGAAACGCAAGCTCTCTACTTGCGACACACCCGGTCTGGGGTGAGTGAGCCAGATCAGTGCATGAGAGGGTGAGGGTGGGCTGGCGGGCGGAAGTTGGGTAGTGGTGGGGGGGGGGGGGGGTGCAGGAAAGTGGGCTACTGGGTCAGTGGTTTTCTCCGGCCTAGATGTGATGAATAAGAATTATAAACCGATGGCCAAAAAAAATACCTTTTTGCGAGAGAGGGAAAAAAGAAGCTAATTCTGGACCTATTTTTGTTGTTTGAGAAGAAGTTAAAAAATCTTAAATGGGATTGGAGGATGAGCATTTAGAGGTGTAAAACCTCAATCTTTAACTACTTCTTTATGCACACTCTCCAGACAAAAGTAAATACTGGAAAGTTTCTGAAAATACTTTGCCTAAGATTCTGACATCTGCTTCGTAAAAACACAAGCTGAGAAAACGGGCCTGAATGTTTTTATATAAACTGAAGTAATTTAAAGAAAACCAAGAAAACGTCTGCCTTTATCTCATTAGGGTCACCATGGTAACAGCACACGTGTGTCTTTTGCTCCCTAACAGCAAATGTAAGAGAGAGAGACTGAAACTTAGTAAAAAGTAAACCTTAAGCGGGTACTCGCTGTGCAAAAACATGAGCAGCAGAAGACTCTGATGGTCACACATGAAGTTTAATGTTTCTGATGGCTTTTATGTGAAATATAGAAAAAGAACCTTCACTTTCAGTTTTAAAGAGAAAAATTGAGCTTCCCTAATAGTTTAGGAAAACTTGGATGTGCTCTCTGAGAGTAAATCCTATGTTTTATACGTAGGTGTGAGTGACACATTGGGTGAAAGAAGACAGAATTGGCCACAAGTCAATGTATAGTAGTTTGTAAATGGGCTGAAGATGTTCTAGGAAAGTTTGGAAAGACGTCTCAAAAGCTAATGTGATATCAACTCAGTTATATGTTCTAGAACAAAATCTTTTTTTTTTAGATCACAAAAGTTAAACTGCGATTGTGTAAAACAAATAAAAGACCAAAAAAAACAAAAAGCCAGTTCAGTCCTGTATAGTCATACTTTCTATGAGCTGTTTAAACTTTAAATAATGCTTTTACTGTAAATGTACGCTCCAAACAGGGCTGGGGTTTTCTCTCTTGTTGACTGTGGGGAAAATTGTCAGTTTTGGTTTGTTCGTTCCAGATTTTGTTCGTGTCGTAAGATGTACTGCTAATAAAAGTCACAGCAGATTTTTTTTTTATCAAGCCACAGATTTTGATAAACAATTTTCAGGTTTTATAAAGCTGTGGGATGTGAAAACAGATCAAACTAGAACAGAATATCTAAATAATAATAATACTTGCAATAGTACAGATAATTAGAGATTTACCAGTTTTCACCATCAGAACTGTCTTAAAGTTCTCGAATTACAATAAAGAATTTAGCTTGATAAATTCTGAAACGTTTCATTTATTGTGACACAAATTTGTTGTCAGCTATGATCCTGTGAATAGTTCACTGACTGAGTAAAACCATTTTGAATGACTGGAGGGGCTGGAACATGTTCTTCTCCCTGCCACCAGTAAGAGTAACTGTGTGTAGTTTTAAGAGGAAACGTGGATAACTTCAGGGGGGTGCGAGTTGAGGGTCTGCCGTGGTCTTTCTTGCTTCTGGTCATTATAAAACCGTGGTTCTAAGCAGAGGCAGTCCTTTCATAATATCCTAAGAATCTTCAGAAAGATGGAAATTTTTGCAGAAAGAAAAGCTAAAATTCTCTCCGACATGAATTAAAAGTTACGTAGTTGTCGAAGGAGATTCCTGAACCTTTTCTTCTGAACGTTATCATGATGGAAACAGAAAAAAATCCAAATACAAACATGTTGCTATAAAGTGTCCCGCAGTCTTTGATGTAAAGCACAATACCTGCTGCTTTTCAGGCCAGAGTTTAAACTACAGTAAGATCATTATTTGAGAAATGACAGAACTGTAGCTGTTTCAGTGAAATTAGCATTATCCATGTCGATCCCATGTGACGGCGTGAGGAGTCCCGCTCAGTGTATGTGTTGTTAAAGTCTCTCAGCTATGACCACATCAAACTTTAACTCAATATCTTTATAATTGACTAAATTAGAGCTGTATTTGTGTTGTTTGATGTTGATTAGCCGGGTGGCCATTTTGAATTGGATTGATTTTCGACAGTTGGTGATAAAACCTCTGCAACTGTTAGCATGTTTCAAGCCGGGACGTGTTTTATTCACCATGTAGAGTGGCACAAATTGTGACGTTTTTAAAACCAGACCATCGTATCTGGAAGCCATCTGACAAGTTTTCTTAGTTCTCACGTTTTGTACGCCGTTTTCCCCCCGCAGATGTGAGAGAAAGCGCCGAGAGCAGGAGAGCAAATACATCGAGGAGCTGGCAGAGCTGATCTCGGCCAACCTCAGCGACATCGACAGCTTCAACGTCAAGCCCGACAAGTGCGCCATCCTCAAAGAGACCGTGCGCCAGATCCGTCAGATCAAGGAGCAGGGTGAGTGGACGCCGTCGTCCCAGATCACAACACGAGCTGCTGACGGCGGGAGTCGGGCTGTAAAAGTGCGCGAGGGAGGACAAACACGCTCCTCAAGGTTCAGGCGCAAGGACAAATCAGTCTCTCAGTTTTGGGTGGGAACGCCGGGCGGGCTTGGTGAACCTGCGTGTGATGGTGCACAGCTGCGTGCGGGCCCCGCCAGCTTCTGTTTAATTGGATGTTTGCAGGTATTCACATGCTCCTCCACTCTGTTAAGCTGCCAAATTATTAGCTCCGTTACAGCTGTCGTCACTTTATCTTCTTCGTTAGTTCTGCAGTAAAATAAACCCTGCAGAGCTGAGACGCTTGTTGCAGTCCTGGATTTGATTTTTCTTTCTTTTTTTATTTTTACTCAGCGAACTTTTAGCAGATCAGGGAGAGAGAGCCCATGGTGTCTCAGTCAGTGTCTTCAACCTCAACAGGAAGGGGAAGAGGCTACGACTGGCCCTGACTGGCTGCTGACAGGTTGCCATAGTTACAGGAAGTGAAGACAGAAATGACACAGGCGTTTAGACTCGTCTACCTGCTCTTCCTCTCCTCTTGCTTTCAGCTGCTCTCACTTGCCAGTCTTCATTTTCTCCTCTCTCTTCTCTGTCGTTCACTCCTGGTTTTTGTTTTTTTTCCTCATCTCATGTTTTTGCTACACACCGAGGTTTGCTCACAGCTATTAAATGATATGTCTCTTCTTTCCCCTCTCTGCTCATCTTTCAGTCCTTACCCAACTTTACTGAATGTTCTCAGCGGCGCCCTTTTTTGTTTTTCTTTGTGTGGGTATCGGCGCCCCTTGGGAGCTAATCAGACGGAATAATTCCTGTGTTCGAGCAGCCCCTGGCTCTTTCTCTCCGACCAAATCCCTCATTTATACAACAACCCGACCACTGTTTGTTTTCCACATCCTTCTGTCTCAGCCCTGGATCTTTCCTCCTTTTTTTTTTTTTCTTTCTCCTCCTCCTCCTGGCTGTCTTCCTCTCTGTCCCCGCCCCGCCAATAATTCAGGTGCC
>JARVJO010000024.1:6766653-6780875 GCA_031762555.1 Cynodonichthys magdalenae
AAGAAATATGAAATAGTATAATGTGTATTTATATGAATTGTTGTTCTTGAGGAAATCAATTTTCTTTCTGTTTTGTTGTTGATATAAATTTTTGTTATATGAATTTATTCTTGGGTAAAAAGGGGCAGATATAAGATTTATTTCTTCTCTCTGCTGCCTTTCATTTCATTTTATTTGCGATTTGATATTTCTCTTTTTTACTTTTCTTTTTATATTTTTTCTTTTTATTGTATATTGAATTTATTTTTAATGAAATGAATAAAGGAATAAATAAATAAATAGACTTGAAAAAGTCACTTTTAAAAACTTTCTGATTGTTTTTTTCTGGTAAAGTGAATATAAATTGGCCTTAACACTTGATAAAACCTAAAATATATCTACACTCTGTTTCTGCCCCTGCAGACCTTCAGTCATGTATGATCTGTGTGGCCCGTCGGGTCACAGCTGTGGAGAGAACGGAGAGCTTCAACACCCGACACGAGCTCTCAGGTGAGAAACTAAACACTAATATCCAAAGTCACCCACGCTGACGACTGGGTTGGACTCATCCTCCCTCCTTTTCGTTCCGCCGTCTGTCCTCCCCTGCAGGTAAACTGATTCAGATCGACCAGACGTCTCTGCGAGCGTCAATGCGTCCGGGCTGGGAGGACTTGTTGAGGCGTTGCATCCAGATGTTCCTGCAGCACAGCGACGGGCAGCCCTTTTCGCACAAACGCCACTACCATGAGGGTGGGTCACGCCTGAAAACTCGCACAGCTGGAATGGACAATTACGAGGCTTTGATCTCAATTAAATCCACAGCGAATGGTTTGGAGGCAAATGGAAGAACATAAATCAGTGCTGGGTTTAATGTGCAGTCTGTTGTGGATCTTAGGACGCTCTAATTATAGCCAAAAACAATTCATTTTAGTTACTTCTTTATAGTTCGTCATCACTTTCTGTCTGTCAGCACAGCATCGATCTCAGTTGTGTGTAAATACATGAAGGCACCTCATCCTTAAATACTTAAATATTGATCTTATAATTAAGAACATCAGCGTGCTCTTTACTGTTCAACTCTATTGCTAAAATTCATTTTTTTGAATTTCTACATGCACAAGTCCATAACACTTTCAAGTTATAAACCACTCTCTTCTCTCAAAACCAAGCTATTTTGTCTGTAAAATCAAACCTTGAATTTTATTTTAGCACAAAAAAAGTCAAAAAGCACAACATTCTGAGGTGGCCTTCTAACCACATTGGTGTGATTTCTGAATAGATTTAGGAAGTTTGAGGTTGTAGTCAGTCCACCTCTGTTTGCACCTCAAAACGAGGTAGTAACAGAGCCGAAACTGTTGACATATGAAGAGTTAAGCTGGCTTTGCAGCTGAAGAGTGTGATGTACTGATAACATATGGTCTGTGTGACCACCTGGCTGAGGCATGTAAAGATCTAAACTACAAAAAACGGATGTATCAGAGGGTGCAGAGGAAAATTTGCATACTGAAAATTGGTGCTGGAACCAATCGACAGCAACCGTTCCAGCTTCAACTTCAGGGTTTCATATCAGAGGTCTATTCATGGCAGTCTTTAAGCTGCATTGTTATGTTTGGACAGGTGTCACAAACTTCGACTGACGCTACTTCCTTCTTTTGCTGTTGTCTTTTCTTTCTCTGTTCATTGTTCCTAAATTTATGTGAACTGACTCAAGGCTCTTTTATCTGGTCTTTCTGATCTGGAGTGCTTCCACCTGGATAATTGTTTTCTGCTCTGGTTCAAGCTGCACCATCTTGAGTAAACAGTTTTGGCTGCTGTGTTCTCAAAGAGCAGCTGGTGTGAACACTTATGTGGTGGGATTTGTGTGTAAGATTTTACCAACAAGTAGCTAAAACCTAGAGAAATATGTGTGTATATACAAAATGTTTATGTTTTTAAATTGGTTGTTTTAAATTTTCAACTCTGCTGATGAGGGAAAATGACTATTTTCTTCCTGTGCAGCCTTCCTCCAGGGTCATGCCGAGACACCCCTGTACCGCTTTTCTCTGTCCGACGGTACTCTAGTCACAGCTCAGACCAAGAGCAAACTGTACCGACATCCCATGAGCAACGAGCCGCAAGGTTTCATCTCAACTCACCTGCTACAGAGGTCAGAAATTACATATCTGCTCACAAATTTCAAATCCAAATATTCATGTCACTTCCTGTTTTAAAATGTACTTGTGGCAAATCTATACAAGGCAGCTGAGCCACTGTTGGAGACATTGTTTCACAATTCTTTTTCAAATTTTCTCAGACTATTTTCTATTTTCTTTCCACTCAGGGAACCCAATGGTTACAGCTCAGCTCCAGGTGCTAACATGATGACCAACACTATGCGACAACAAGGGATGGGTGGGACCAACATGAACACCCAAATGAACGTGAACGCAGGTGGGGGGATGGGGATGGGAGGCATGGGCGGCATGAACAGAGGCTTCGGCATGAATGAGCAGGGCCACATGGGTCACATGGGTCCAAACATGGGTCCGAACATGAGTCCGATGGGAGGTGGCTCTATGTATGGAGGGAACAGTGGAGGAGGAGGCGGTGGTGGAGGCATGGGCGGTCGCATGATGCAGATGAATCAGATGGGCCAGATGAATCAGGTGGGACACATGAATCAGATGAACCAGATGGGGCCCATGAGTCACCAGGCTCAAGGCATGCAGCAGCATCCGCAGCAACATCCGCAACAACATCCACAACAACATCCGCAGCAGCATCCGCAGCAACATCCGCAACAACATCCACAACAACATCCGCAGCAACATCCGCAGCAGCCCCCGTTTCAGAGCAGCGGTGGGTTTGGCCTTGGCGGCTTGAACAGCCCATCGGGAAGCCCCAGAATGGGCGGCCCCCAACAGGGACTCCTGATGTCCCCCCGGAACCGAGGGAGCCCAAAGATGGGTGCCAATCAGTTCTCCCCAGGAGGTAAGGCTATTAGCGACAACCAGGCTAATCCCGTGATTTAATTTACCAACAACTTACTGAAATGGGTTTTTCTTTGATTCAGGAATCCACTCTCCTATGAGTGGACTTGGCAGTGGAGGAGCGGGACCAGGAAGCACCTGTACCTTCTCCAGCAGCTCTCTTAATGCGCTACAGGCCATCAGCGAAGGGGTGGGGAGCTCACTGCCCTCCACCCTAACATCCCCATCACCGGTCCCCAAACCGGACAGCTCTCCCAGCATCCACTCGTCCTCTTCCTCCAATCAGCAGGCCAAAGCAGGCCAAGAGGGCTCCAAAAGTCCATCTGCAGGTTTAGGGCCTGGACCCAGTGACCACCACATCCCAGTGCACCACCACCACCATCATCAGCACCCTCCAGCTGAGAGTTCTGGAGACGGACCAGACAATCAGGCAGCTACCGTGAATAAAGAGACGGCAGAGGGCAGCAATGAGGCAGGGGTGGTGAGCTCAGATCCCCCACGAAGGGTCCCAGACAGCAAAGGACACAAAAAGTTGTTGCAGTTACTGACGTCTCCGACTGAGGAGCTGGGAATGGGTGGAAGTGGTCCAACAGGTCCTCCTGTACCACCATCAGCAAACAGCAGCAGCACTCCTGCAGGATCAGACAGTAAGGACACCACTGGTGGCATGACCAGCCCCTCGTCCACAGGGGTGTCCTCCTCATCTTCAGCCAGTGCAGGACAGGCGGCTGGCCAAGGCAGCATGTCTGCCGCGGCTCACTACAGCGGCTCGCTGCAGGAAAAGCACAAGATCCTCCACAAACTTCTGCAGAACGGCAACACACCAGATGAGGTGGCTAAGATCACGGCCGAAGCCACAGGAAAGGTGTCACTCGGGTGCCAGGAGGGCAGCGAGGGCGGAACTGCAGGCTCAGGGGCCGGATCGGGCCCTGGGCTAATCACAGATCCTAAACAGGAGCAGCATAGCCCCAAGAAGGAGAAGACCCACGCCCTCCTCCATTACCTTCTCAACAAGGATGATTCCAAAGAGCCGGTGGATGTCAAGCCCAAACTGGAGGATTTGGAAGGAAATGGACCTCCAGGAGCCGCGGGGGGCACCGCGCCTGAACATCCTGAGAGCAAGATCAAGTCAGAACCACCAGATGATGTAAGACTGGGTCTTAGAATACTGTTGTGTTTTCTTTATCTGACATTTCTGTATTGATCTCTTGATAAATGTTTGTTATTTTAATGTGTAGTTGCACAACCTGGAGTCGATCCTGGGAGATCTCAGGGGTTCAAGCTCCGATTTTTACTCTGATCAAGCTGGAGCTGCAGGACCCAACGACACAGGGAACAAACCCCTCGGTTGCCTTGACGACGGCCTGCAGGGTAAGTGGTTCAAAGGTTAAATTACCTTGAGAAGTAATGAGGGTCACACTCTGGATGGATGTTGTAACTTCCTTTGTGATAATCGTAAAAAATAATAGCAGAGAAGCTGAGTCTGTTAACATTGGATGATGGTTTTCGAGTGAATTCAAGAGTCAAACTGACTCAGCTGAGTCTTTTTAGATTTCTGAGGGCATCTGTTCGATGTTTGACAACATTTTATACTGATCCACAGAGAAAACAGATAAAAAATAAAAAGGGCTTGTGATCAGTCGCACTGAGATATTACTGATTGGGCTTAAATCTTTTCATTATAGGAGGCAACATTTGCTGGTAGACGCTGTTTAAAAATGCACCAAGGCTCTTATGAATACTATGACACAAGAACAAATTCATTACTTCTCTGTATGTAAATAAATGATTAATAAAACCACAGTGTTAAAACAGTTGTGTAACTTTATTCGCACAGTTAAAATTGGAACCATACACAATACATTTAGCACTGACAGGTATATTTATTTGGTGTGAGACACAAATGAAAAAGAAAAAGGTTTTAAATATTTGTTTTGTTTAGGGGGTCCAGTGATAGGTCCAGGAGGTCGAGGGTCCTTCCAGAGGACCCTATCTATGGACGGGAAGCCTCCTGGTGCGCCTGGAGGAGCAGGTAGACGCCCGGCGCTCGTCAAACAGGAGAACGTGATGGGCGGCTCAGACGGTTGCCCGGGAAACATGGGTGTGTGTTCAAGTGCACAGTTTCTCTCATTGTGCAGCTACCTCTCCTCTCCTCGCTGTTTTACGGTCTGATCTCCCCAATTTCTGTTTGTGTTACCAGGCCCAATGAATAGAAGCATGGTTCCCCAGAGGTCTCCCATGGGAGGTTCCGGAGATTGGGGCAAGCCCCGCTCCAGTGCCAGCCCCATGGGTTCAGCGGGACACCCGTCCATGATGCGCTCCAGCATGGAGTACAGCAGTGGGAAGATGATGTCAGGACCCATGGTCAGCCGCTCCAACAGTGTACCAGGCACCAGGTCCATGCTGCAGCAGCAGCTCATGGATATGGGTACGCTGATGTGTCGATTATGTTTGTAGGAGGAGCACAGATGCAGCTATTTACAGAGAAGCCCCATAGACCAGAGAGAAAATACAGAAAAATAAGACCTTTAAAGGTCTGCAGTCAGACTCGGTGGCTGTGTCCGAATTCAGGGGCTGCCTCCTTCAAAGGCCGATTACAACATAGTGATGCGACAAATTCGAAGGCTCCTCCGACTGCGACCTACAAATGCATCCTCCTTTTCCCCCGACTTGAGGGACGGGTCTGATAGATCCTTCTCAGCCCACCCTATCCAAAGATTCATTGCGGGCTAACCAGAAGATTTTTTTTCTTGTAATGGTGGACGAAGCAAGAGAAAAGAGTTCAGTTTTAAATAAAAATGTGGCGGTACAAAGATTTAAAATTTTGAAATGTTTTTGTTGTTAGACTTTTGTCATTTGCATAAACATGTTTTTTAATATATTCTTATCAGAAATCATCGTAAACTAGCTCGTATGACAAGTCCCTTCTAAAAGAACAGGATTAGTTGTGCAAATTAAGAAAAATATATATCTAAATATACTTTATTTTTCTTAATTTTATAATACTTCAGCTTTACTATTTAGAATAAATATGCATATTTTAAATCCATATTCAGCACTTTGTTCATGTAAGAATACCAAATATATCCCAATTTCAGCTTTATAATTCAATTTGTTTGCATTTATTAAAGTATTTTTAACAATTTAGTTGGTTAAAAAACAAGTCACAGTTGAGCGAAAAAACAAAGATTTTACTCAAAACTAATAATCAATTTAAAGATAATGAGTTTGTTAATACTGTATGAAAATATTTGTTTTAATTAGGTTCATTTACATTAGTTGCATCAGTAAATACAGCTCATAACTAAGGTAAAAAAGACAACGATCTAATAAAAGCTGGTGTTTGACCTAATGGTTTTCTTATATTTATTAGTTTAAAGTTAGTGCAGTTTTTTTATTTTGTTGCCTTTCGTTAATAAAAATTATTTTTTTTTATATTCAGCATTTAGCTTTTATGTGCTGTTTCAAAGAATTAAAAACTACAGGTTGCTGTTTGTTCTCATTGATGAAATGAACCTTTTCGTTGTTGTTGATGGTTTAGGTGGTTCTGCTGATGTTGGGATGGGAATGAGCCCCTTCAGCCAGCAGGGTCAGCCCAGTCAGTCCTCCTCCTGGCTCGAGAACATGATGAGCATCGAGGGGAGCAGGTCAGTGCAGCATTTATTATAGTTTTCTTTCACCTGTTATAAGTTGACATGATCCAAGTCTTTGAGGATGTGTGTGTCTGTGTGTGTTGTAGACGGCAGTTTGGCAACCCCTTGGATGAACTTCTGGTGGCCCCCACTAGCAGTGAAGGTCAGAGTGATGAGCGGGCCCTTCTGGACCAGCTGGATTCGCTGCTGAATAACGCAGATGGTATCGCTTTGGAGGAGATAGACCGAGCTCTTGGCATCCCGGACCTTGTCAGCCAGGTAAGAATGCTTCAAAATCAGACACACCCATGACTTTGTATGTTAGAAGTATCTAAAAGGGTGGGAAAGAAAAGTTA
This sequence comes from Cynodonichthys magdalenae, assembly GCA_031762555.1. Taxonomy (NCBI): domain Eukaryota; kingdom Metazoa; phylum Chordata; class Actinopteri; order Cyprinodontiformes; family Rivulidae; genus Cynodonichthys; species Cynodonichthys magdalenae. Next base: position 6,773,590 of record JARVJO010000024.1, read on the forward strand.
TCATCTCGTGACTCACAGTTGAGTGTTGGATTTATCTTTGATATTTCAGACATGAGTCACTGTGTTCAGTCTGTCCTCTCTCTGAAGTGAGATAGATGAGCCGAGAGGGATCCTTCTGTGCTGCTTAGAAAAAGACAATTACCGAGGCAACCAGACGGAAATTAATCAGTTAAACTGAGAAGTTTGACTAATGTCTTCTTTTTTTGGTCTTTTTTGTCCTGTCTGTTGCAGACCCAGGGGGCGGAGCAGCAGCTGGAGCATTTTCCCGGACAGGACCCGTCCATGCTGCTTGACCAAAAACCCCTGTATGGTCAGGGCTATCCCGGACCCCCCTCTTTGCCCATGCAGTCTGGCTATGGAGGAAACCCCATGCAGGGTCAGGGCCAACAGGGTGGGTTCGGACCCATGCTTTCACCAATGAGCCAAGGCGGGAACTTCCCTGGTATGGGTGGAATGGGGGGCATGGGACATCCACGGGCCAACATGATGAGACCCAGGATGATGAGCACCAACAAGCCCATGAGGCTGCAGCTGCAACAGAGGCTGCAGGGACAACAGGTAATAACGCAGGATACATCAGGGGGTGGTGTTGCACCCCCAGCACCCTTAATTCCTACAGCCTTGACAAACATGTTGCATTTTTAACATTTATATAAAAAAAAGTTCTGGGTGTTTCTGGTTTTCTCTTACACATCAGAATGCTACCTGTTCTATTAATGAGATAAAAAATGTGCCATTTATAAGAAGATATTGTAGTGTTTGTGTTAAATATTTAGGTTTTTTTTTCTCCCACAGTTTATGAATCAGACACGACAGGGCATGGCCATGAAGATGGAAAACACTGGTGGAAACCTTAACATGAGGCCCAACATGCAGCCTGGCATTGGAGGACAGGTAAGTGACCCAAATTACTAGAAGAAGCTAATAAGATAAAGATTTGTAAAGGTTTGATTCTATATTGTTATCTATATTAGGTGCAACATTAATATTTCCAAGCACATAGCAGTTTATCGAAATTTTGAAAATTACAGCGTTTTAAACACATTCAACCAATAAGGCCTCAATAATGTTATTGTCGCACTGTTGTGCTTCAGTGTACGTAACTACAGTAACTGAGTAAAATGATAAACTGCGTCTTACTATTCATATCTTCTGTGAAAGAGAAAATAATTGCGTCCAACATTTTCTATAATAATGTGTCTGTTTGGTGCAGCCGGGGTTCCTAAGCACTCCGATGATGGCTCAGCGCAGAGACGTGGTCACCATGCAGATGAGGCGGCAGCGTATGATGATGCTGATGCAGCAGCAGCAGCAGGCGGCGGCAGCTGCCGCGGGAGGTTTCAGCCCCCCGCCTAATGTCACGGCTCCCGGTGGCATGGACAGTCACATGGGAGGGCCGAACATGGGCCAGCCGGGACCCCAGCAGTTTGGCTACGGCAGCAACTACGGTGAGTCCACTGAGCCGGTCGGTCGCAGGAACACCACTGCTCCTCCTGGTGGTGGGGCTAAGCAGAGCAGGGTTCTAGTTTCATATCCATCATGTTAAATAAAAAGGCTGTCAGTCTTTTTATGTATCTTGTGTTTTATTTAAGAAAACAGCGAGCTGATGCTTAAGATTTTTTTTTCTGCAGGAATGGGCCAGCAGGGAGACCCTTCTTTTGGTCCATCAGGTGGTAGTCCTCCTAACGCCATGATGCCCAACCGCATGGGGCCTCAAAACCCCATGATGCAACAGCACCCACAAGGCGGTCCCATGTACCAGGGTGCTGACATGAAAGGCTGGTCACAGGGAGGCATGGCACGCAACAGGTACAACACAATAACTCCGTCAAGGAGAAGAGAGACAAAGAAAACATGGTTTCACTTCTTCTGTTCTTCTGCAGTTTAACTCCTCCTCCTGTCTGACTCTTCCTCATTAGTTCGTACCCTCAGCAGCAGTTTGGTCCGCAGGCGCCTCTGGGGCAGCAGCAGTTTGGGCAGCAGGGGAATCCGGGACAGTATGGAGGCATGATGATGAATGGAGGCATGCCGACCGGTGGAGGAGGGGCTCACATGGGCCAGATGGGGATGAACCCAATGGTTATGGGACGCATGTCTATGGGGCCTGATCAGGTACACGCAGAGAATGAAAGATTGAGTTCTCCTCAGAAATTTAAAAATGATTCTGAAATAGCATTTCCCTGTCTGTATCTACATATTTAAATTAATTTTTGCAGTTGTCGTCCACAGGAGTACCACAGGGCTCTATTTTCAGTCCTCTATTAAATAAAAGTTTATTATTACTGTATAATATACAATAATGTAAATTATAACCTCTATTATTTATATTTTAGTATGCTTTCTTGGTACATTGTGTATCTGTTGTGTCCATGAAGGACGGCAATCGTGTTTTTGTTTTCAGTTAAATATCTCATGAACCAATGAACAGATTTTAATGAAAATCTCAGAAGATAAGAATTGGATGAACATCTACAACTGATTGAATTTTAGAGTCAAGCTGATTCAGGATGGGCACCACAACTAGTTGGCCTTAGCGATAGTGATGTGTCATGCTCAAAATTATTGAATTAGAAGAGCTGACTCCTTAAGTTTTTTTTCCTTTCGCTGACTTTACAGCCAATCACAAGTTAGGATGTAGGATCATATCATTATATTAACAGACAGATGTGACAGTCAGGTGGTGCATCGACTTTCACCCTCAAGGCCTGACTCGCTGATAAGAGCCAAACTTCCCTTCACTTCTTAGCAGATTTTACAGATATTGAGCTAAACTTTGGTGTGGTAGTAGCTGATAGTTGCCTACGGATCATGGAGGATTTATGTTTAAAACTTAGGCATCCAAAGTAGCTCTTGATTTGCATTCCTTTAAAAAAGATTCTCTTTTTTAATGTGCAAAGCTGTTGCAAGTTTTCTCACCCTCTCACTTTCTCTCTATTTTTTGTTTTTCTTTTCCTCCTGTTGATTTAGAAATACTGCTGAACTACACGACAGAAGCTTTTGTCTCACTGTGATCTCCACCCAGAGACGGGAGACGGCTGCGGCGCTGGAGCGGGTGGAGTAAACCAGGCGTGTTATGTTTCTGTGTGCAGAGCTACATTCCCACCAGACGAGGGAGCGAGCCTCCCTCTGGACTCTAACGTCTGTCTGGCAGCCCGAGGAAAAAGCAGACGGACTGTCACATGACGAAAATCCAACAAACGGTTATTTTAAACACACAGATGATACCTCTCATGGATTCTTCTTTAACCTTTCTCTCTTCTTGAGCAGTGTGTGTGCCTGTGTATACAAACACACACCTCTTTCGTTGGACCAAACGGTGAAGTTGGATCACATGGAAACGTCCTCTTTTGTCGAATGTACCATGAAGCTGTATTCAGACATAACAAATGTGGATTCTGAACTTTGTGGGATTTTCATCTGCCATCTCTCCACTGCTCCTGGAGGATCATCCCCACCCCGTAAATCCGGCTCCAGCTTGATGAGCCATCCGATTGTGACGCTTGTGTGAATGTCGTGAAGTTACAGCACATTGTTTTTGTCCTCCAGGATGCCTCTGACCATGACTGAATCACTCGTTGGCTGGTTGCACTTTAAGGAAAAGCCAACGTCAAAAGGATTGTGGCAATATAGAGGCCTTTTTACGTGAGAATTAATGCAGAGCAGCAGACTTTTACTGTTTGTTTTTGGGTTTCTTTTTGCTTGTTCTTCAAGTTTTCCTCTCCGAGAAGAGATTCGTTTGACTTTGTCAGTCTTTGTTCTGCAGCGGGGAAAAAAAGGCAGGAAACTCAGATTTTATCCAATTTGTTCATTTATAATGGCAAGAAAATAACTGGCGTTTAAAAGGGATAGACTGGCCATTTTTTAAAAGTGATGTTCTGTTAGATGGTAAACAATAGTTCTTAGCCGTGACATCAATCATAGAGCACAGAGTATGACTGATATAACATCCTCCCCTGAAAAAAATGAGCAAACTATCCCCTAAAATTCAGTATTTTTATTAGATTTAGCAGGTGATTGTTGTAGCATTCAAGATGGAATTTGAAAATCAAAAATCTAGACGTTTTGGTTACCGTGCACAATTTCTAGAGGTAACCCAAATTTCTAGTTTGTTCCCACCAATTTTTACTATTAAGGGTCCGCCAGGTCCCTCTACAGACGACCACACGGGTCTGTGTACTTTTTGGTCATTCGGTTTTTGCAGTCTTAAAAAACGATAAATGGATGGTTATTCTTTTTTTAGCTTCTACTCTAAAAATGGGAAAAACGGTTCATCTTTTAATTTCTCTCAGATCTGAAGTTTACCACCGTTATCAGGGTGTCTCAACGCTGTCCTGTGGAGCCTGCTGTGGCTCCAGCAAACACTGTCATAGTTGAATCAACAGAAATGTACAGACTATCAGTTTTCAAGTAAAAACTAGTGAGATTATATGTTTCACTAGTTAACACTTCATTGTTGTTTTTTCCTGTTATTTGATAAATGTAACTTATCTCTATCTAGGTTACCTCCCCAGAACTGACTACAGACTGTATTTATTAAAGAAGGCTCGCTAATTTATTTTAAGAAATGATTGAACTTGCTTGACCTTAAATGGATTCATAGTGGAATGAATAAACATGTTACTTTTTAACTAGCTAACCGGGTAGCTTCAATAAATAAACGTTAACTAGTTAGTTTTACATATCACTGATGATTCAAGCTGTTTCCTGGAGCTTCTGGTGCTTTTAGCACATGAAGCCTTTCTTTCTCTAAGAGCTCAATACGATGATCTGGTTAAGTCACAGCTGGTTCTACAGAACAGTTTTGAGTTGCCTTGACGACAATCGTAAACTTTTGCTCTGAGAAAAATAAGACGAACCATTTTTCCGTTTTTGGAGTATAAAATGAAAACAGAATAAGCATCCATTTTTAGTTTTTCAATATTTGTTTTTAAAATGAAAACTGAATGACCAAACCCAAAGTGTGCGCAGAAATAAACGACGTATGAGATTGAATTAACACAAGAGAAAATGTTTGATTTTAATGCTTCTAGTTGAGCAATAACCCTTCCTCCTGTGTTTCCTCTGAGGACAAAGCTGAAGAGACTCGAAGCGACGGTACTGCAGTATTACACCTGATGTCTTGTTCTTTTCTTTCTGTCTGTTAATAAAAATTGTAAATACGCTTCAAATGTACTATATATAAATATATATTTGCTTTTGTAGGTCACATACCGTTTTTTGCACAGATTGTAAGGCTTGATATTTAAAAGTGTAATTTTCTTATCCTGTCATAGGTCCGCTTTTATTTTCAATACTTTGAACCATCGGTCAGGAGGAGATCTCCTTTTTTGTAAGCCGTTTGTGTAGATTTTCTTTTATACTGCCACTCCCCTCCACCCCCTCTGTTAGAACGCACTTTTTTTTGTAACCTTCAAATCATAATCCTCTTATTTTCCTAGGAAGTAGTTTTAAAGTATACAGGTGCTAGTGGGTTCTATTATCCTCTTTTTAAATGTTATTATTTTTCTTTTTACAAAAAATACAAAAACAAAAAAAAACAATGCGCCTAAACAGACAGAGTTGACACATGATTGTGTTCTACTACAAGTCCAGATGTCTTACCAGTACGTGAGGTTTATTGTTTCCTGAATTTGGCCTCTTGCTTCCATTTGTTCTTGAGGTTTTGAGTGTTTGGTTATTTAATTGTTCGGTCTGTGCGATTTTTTTTTTTTTCTTTTTTTTAACCTGTTTTTTTTACAGGTGTTTTCGTTTTAAGAGGCTACATGAAATAATTTTTTTAATCCACCAGTTATTCGACAGCTGCTTCTTGGTGTTTAGTTTGAGTTTCCTTTTTGTTTTAACTGTATTACCTGTGAAGCTTGTGTTGGGAAAAAAATCTACCTTGTGCTCAATCCAAAGATTTTCGTTTGTCATTCTGCAGTGCTTAGAAACAGTTCAGTAGATTGTGCTGAAGTTGTCTGCTTTGACTGTTGCACATAACCTGTTATTATACATGGAGCAAATCTTTAACTCCATATATTATATCCTCATCTGTATGAAGTAGAATAGAGAGGTGTCTGGTTCTGCTGAGCTGTTTTAAAATCTTTGTGTTTTAATTTTTTTTGTTTCTTTCTTTCTGTAGATCTGATGGCCAGTTGAGTTTTGTGGTGCTGTTCTTTCACAGGAGAATGTTCTTGTACGGAGGTTTTATGTCTCATAACTAAAACTTGGGGTTTGTTTTTAACTCCTCCTCCCCCTGTGTCAGTGAAGAATATGAAATTACAGATATTTTTTAGGGGGAAACAGAGGGGGTGGGAAAGGTATGTATGTTTTCTTTAAAGGAAGGTAACTCCTCTTCGCTCAAACTCAAAAAAATTGTAGGGAAATTTGTGGTCATGATGTAAAAAAAAAAAAAATACAAGATGTTACTTTTTTTTCTTATCTTGTTTCTTGATGTTAATATTAATGTAAATACAAATTTATATTTAAACATTACAATGCTCCTGTGTGTTTATGCTCATAAAATGTGATTATGTTCACTCCACATGTTGATACCCTTTATACACACAGAAATCCACATTTCTTCCGTTTGCTCTTAGTTTGTTGCCCTGAAAAGTCTTTATTACAACATTTAAATTGGATCTGAAGATTCAAGGAATTCATCTTCTGCTGTAGAAGTTAGATTGAGAAGGCAAAATCTCCAGGAGAGTAAACCAGACATCCCTCTCCTCAGCAATGTTCTCCTGCGCCTCCTGAGAGTTCCCAATGCGTTCCCAGACCATAGAGGATACATAATCCCTCACACTAGTTTTGGGTCTGACCTGGTACTTCTTCACAGTTGGACATACTTTGAAAAACTCCAAAAGGGAGGTGTGCAGAAGGTATTCTAATCAGGTGCTTGCACAACCTCAACTGACTTTTCATTGCGAAGGAGCAGTGGCTCTACTCTGAGATCCTCACCCAAAAAGCTGAGCTCTGCCACCCCTACACAGGAAGCTCATTTGTATTGGGGATCAAGTGTCTGGCCGTCTTTTATTTCACCAGGCAAATTCCTTTGAGATCACTGATCTCTTTTTTTGCAAGGGAGGCCTGGGCTTGAAGGCAACCTATTCTACATGTTTCTTGGTCTGGGGGGAAAACGGAAGTATCTGGAGAACATGCAGGTTTGAACCGGGGATCAAACCCAGAGAGAGTACAAATATCCCCTAGGTTGTTTTGCAGCTGTATCTTAAGCTGAGATATATGCAATCCACCAGTGTGTGGCATCTCTCAAAGACCTTCAGTGTACACAGAAGGAAATATTCATC
>JARVJO010000024.1:6790812-6805051 GCA_031762555.1 Cynodonichthys magdalenae
GCTCTCTTGTTTTAAGCATCATACTGCTGGATAGTCCGGTACAGCCTTCTGTACTTTTCCTTAGAGTTTGGTGTAGTTCATTATCATTGTTGTGTCGCAAATAAAACTAAACAAGATTTGCTCATTTAATTACGATGCTGCCCACCCACACCGAGGCTGCTCTATGCTAAGCTCAACAGGGTCGGGGTAGAGTTAGGTCAGGCTGAGAGCAGCAGCGCCCTCTGCTGGATGAAGTTAACACTACACTGAAATAAGGTGAATATTTTCAATTAATCAAATGGAAGAAATTTAAATCTAATAAACCATTATTCGACAATTTATTGTAAGTCGATTAATTGTTTGCATCCCGAAGCCCTCAGAAATCTGAGGAAGTAAACTGAGGAAGGTTTGAGTCGAGTTCCAGATGCCTGCTTTTATAGCACCAGACGTTTTTTGAGACAAAATTTGTCCTGCAAATTATTTGAACATGTTTAAATTCAACCAACATAACAAGGTTTCATAATTGAGAACCCTCTACATTTCGAGACTTTTTGGAAGTGTCCTCACAAATCCATTACCAGTTTTACCATCCCAGTGAGACACGGGCTTCAGCTCTCGTGTTGGCGATGTTTTGGCTTTAAGCTTTTCCCCAGGTGATACTAATCAGCGGTGCTGCCAACAGGTGACCATGGTGGACCGAGGAGCGGCAGAGCGAGCATGCAAAGACTCAAACCCCATCATCGACGGCAGGAAGGCCAACGTGAACCTGGCGTTCCTCGGGGCGAAGCCTCGCAGCTCGCATACACGTGAGTCCACTTCATTACAGCCAAAGCATCAGACCAGCGTAATATTTTACTGCTCTGTTCCTTCTGTCAGAGTAGAGCAGCTTCCCCTGCAGCGCTCACTGCTGTACCAGGCTGGTTCTGGTGGAGTTTTATAAATTATTTTTATTTTTTGGACAATGTATGAGAATTAGCTAATGGGCTAACTCCAGGGCATTTATGTTTATTAAATTCACTGTCCTTTTAAAATAAATACGTTTTTTAAAAAATGAATTTGCTTTAGTAGCTGCAATTTAATACAAAATTAAACATTTCTGAAACTTTTTTTTGAAGTTGACCTTTTATTTATACAGGTAGTCTAATTGAGTCGCATGGATTCAGTTACTGCTTTAGACAGAAAATATGATATAAAAACAACACAAAAGTGTAAAACAATTCAAAGTGCCAAAAATAGGTAAAATATTAAAATTTAGAAAATTTGAATCAGTTTTTCTAGTGACCTCATCAACCGTTTCAAACGTTTGAAATGTAGGAATCTCTTAGTTTGTTTTTTCCTCAGCTGCTCTTCACTGCAGCTGGGTTACAAACTGAGGAAGTTCACAACTTTTCAATTTGTTTGAACGAGTGTTTCTTGTACATTTCAGAAAAGCCATTATCACCCGCCGCTTTAAAGTGAAGTCAAACAATGTTTGTCCCTGTTACCTAAAACAGCGTGTGAACCACTGGACAAACTTTAACAAAAGTTGCAGAAAATGATCATGGATGTGCAGCTGCAACCTATTAACTCTTTAAGTTAGCAAAATTCAAGATGGCTGCCAAAGCCAACTGATCTTAAACGCAAACATGTAATGATTCAGTCAGTTTTGCACATATTGAGCTGAAGTTTGGTGCTGCAGTAGCTAAGAGTCTTTAACAACTCACATTGTGAGCATAAGGTTATTTTACATTTGACCAGAGGAGCTACAACTCTGTCTTAGTCAAGGCAGCAGATAATATGTACTCATTTTAGAGTTTTCTGTTTTGTTTGTTTAGGTGATGTTAGGAAATTGAAGTTTGATGGATAAAGTGTGCTGATTTACACCAAACATTCAGCTTTTGTCTGTGTGGTGGGTTTCCAGACCCCAGATTTTTATTTTTTTTTTAGCTCTAACCACCTCCTCACATGTTTCCCCTCTGAGGTCTGGTTGCACATCAGACCTTTACAAGTTCTCCGTTGCTGCTTCATTGCAATCTTGGCTGGAATACAGCCGAGTGTAGGTGTGAGCGACAGTCAGCGGCAACAACAACAACAAGAAGGACCGGCTGTTATTCTGGGCCCAGTTCTGCAGCACAACTCCCCGAGCACACAGCTGATGGGAGACGGCAGTGACGGGTGATTTGTTACTGTGTGACAGAAAAGGAGACGATACAGCAGAGCAAGAGGGGATGGGACTGTTGGGAGCAAGAAATAACAGCACGACTGTCTCTTCTTTGTCCCGGTGAAGACAGAAAACTGTCATGTTAATGTAGGCTTAAACAAAAAACTAAGTGGGGGTGAAATCATGGCAGCTAAGTTAAGAAAGAACTGAAACTGGATGAGAAAGTCGTGAATTACTGGATGAATGAAGAAATCTTCGACAGGCAGTGTTTCCTAATGAAGCAACAAGGTCATGTATATGAGCAGCCATTGTTTGAGTGTAAACATCAGCCTGAGATACTGATGTATGTATTCTAGTCTGTGCTGCTGATCTCTCTAACATCCCTCCTGTGTGTGTTTGTGTGCAGCTCTCTCTGTTGGAGTTCAGCAGGTCCAGCCTACGTGGGCTCAGAGGCAGCACGGGTAAAGACACAGACCAATCAATACTCCTGTTTCCACCTGTCTGTCCCTCTCACCTGCCACCTCCTTCCTCCACGCTCCTCTCGTCTGTCTGACACTTTTGAACACTCAATCTTTGCTGTGGTTGTTTGCGGCGCAAAAAAGAATTCCAAAGAAGTTAGGTTGTTATGTAAAACATAAATCAAAACAATACAATGGCTTGCATTTCCTTTTCAACCTTTGTTCAATTAAATGCACTACAAAGACAACATGTTCCAAAAATTTAATGCAGTGCTGTTTGAGGGATTGAAGGTCACAAGCATTCAATGTTGTTTTTTTTTGTCTCGTCTCTTGCAGAGATTTATCCAGATTCTCTGAATCATTTCATATCATGGATTGTAGATGATGAAATCCGTAAATTCCTTGCAATTGTACGTTGAGAAATGTTCTTAATCTGTTGGACTATTTGCTCAAAAAGTGGTGAACCTCGCCCCGCCCTTACTTGTGAGTGACTGAGCCTTTCAGGGATGCTCCCTTTATACCCAATCAACCTGTTCATCTGTGTAACGCTCCAAACAGGTGTTTTTTTGAGCATTCCTTAACTTTCCCAGTCTTTTGTTGACCCTGTCCCAGATTTTTTGAAATGTGTTGCAGGCATCAAATTCAAAATGAGTGAATATTTGCAAAAAATAAAGTTTATCTGTTTGAACCTAAAATATCTTATTGTTGTAGTGCATTCTGTTTGACAATAACTTGAAAAAGATTTGCAAATCATTGTATTCTGTTTTTATTTATGTTTACTCAACGTCCCAACCTCATTTGGGGTCGAAATTCTGCACTCAGGAGGTTGATGCTGTTCTCTCCTTTTTGTTCTGCTCCGTTACACAGTTGAGATGCTCAAGTCTGAGTTTTACTCACGGATCAGTTGAGCTTCATTGAAGCTAAAAGGAATTTAGTTAACCTCCCTTATTACACACACTACACAGTCTACCTCACCCAGTAAAATGTCTCCTATGAGTCAACATCCAGTGGTTGTTTGATAAGGGGAGACATCAGGAAAGCAGAACCCGATTTCACGAGAAATGCAATAAAGAATTTTGTTTTTGTTGGTGAGTAATCAGAAATGACCGTAGTGTTGGTTATATTATTGTGCTTGTTCAAAGCAATCATGCTTCATCTTTGCTGTGCATAAAGCTATCCATGCTCACAAGTTAAAGGGATAATTTGGTTCTGTGGAAGCCCTTCAAACAGTATTGAACCTGATGTAGTTTCATTCTGATTAGACTGGTGAGCTAATGGCTAGTTTAAGTAAGTCCAATACCAAAGTGGACTGCTGTCATCTTAAAGGACATCCTTTAAATACAAAAAGTCAAAGAAAACATCTTTTATATTTAAGAAACTTGGTATGCCACACATTTTATCCATTTTGTCACACATCTGACATATTTTCTTTTGATTTAAGTGAAACAGGAAGTGACATCAAAGAGGAATTATTTCAGTAAAGAAGCTTGCTGATCTTTATTGAAAAATTATTTGAACTCATCTCTCTCTCTGATAGTGACTCAAAATATTCCAAAGAAAGGTCAGATTCTTCTCTCCAGTCTGTGTTATGTTGTTGCAACATTCTGTTTCCATGCAGACATTCCCCTTTGACATCACTTCCTGTTATTTCACACAGGAATATCTCAACAACTGTTCATCTCAGCAGCGTGAAATTATGTTTGCAAAATTGTATGAATGTTATCTTTCTGAAGATGCATTCATATTTATTAGAAAAATCTGATGTCACAGACACTTTAAAACAATTATAGCTTCAAAACGTTTCATTGCAGTTAATCAGAATCATTTTTAGATACCTTTGTCTTCTAACATGGCTATTTAAATTAAATTCTGTTGTTTTTTTCAAGTGTAAATCATCAGCAGCTAGCAGTAGCGCTTTTCCTTTAACCTGGAGAACTAGCAGGAATATCTTGTTTACTGTAAAAACATTTTAATGTCAAAATGCTAACTGTGTAAATGTTTATAAAACAGCATTTTGCACAAACTCCTGTTTCTCCAAACAGAAGTTATTCACAGAACTGTTTAAAACAGGAAAGATATGAATTATTTATAAACCTTTTATGTTTTATAAGATCTGAACTGTTGCTTTAAACACCGTCCAGTTTCATCTCATTGGTTAAGGTTTGAACTCAGGATTCAGACACTCTGATAAGAACTCACAATACAGTCAGATAAAAACACTGAACTCCTCTAAACTACTTTTTCAAATAGTTGTATTTTTAATTTGTGCTTGTTTCAAATGCTAATGCACAGAGGAGCTGTTAAACAAACATGATGGATAATCCACATGTAAAAAACTAGCAGTTTGATGTTTTGCAGAAGACTTTTAGCTGCTCTTTTAGAGAGCATGGTTTGCTTGTTTTTGTTTAACTTGTGAAGCTTTACCAGATGGATCTTCTAAATTCTATAGTTTTTTTTTTTTTTTTTTAAGACGACACAAGAAGCAATGAATCGGAGGAGCTTTCTTCTGGCTCTCTGCAGGCTGACATGTTCAGAAGCTGCGGCTACAGAAAAGTCCATTAAAAACCAAAACTGTTCTGAGTGCTATTAATATTACAGTCCTCAGTTTGGGGATGAGGGATGAGGGAATTTAAGCTGACCCAGATGATTGGATGACTGAGTGATGAGGGGATGGACATTCAAAGCTGTATGGTTTGGCCTTCTAATCTCTGCTTCCAGAAACAAGTCACAGTTCAACACCTCGCAGACTGAGACGACACCTGACAGACAGACAAACAAACACACACACAACACAACACACCCGCGGGTCAAACACACACTCAGAACTCCTTGTTTAACAGCATGGAAACACCTTCAGTGTAAACGCTAAGATGCTTTTAGCTGGTGTCCATGTCCAGCAGTCACTGTGTGAGAGACACCTGGACAGGTTGCATGTCCATCACAGGGACACATAGAGACAAATGAGACAAACAACCCGTCACGCTCTCACTCACATCTAGAGTTTAAAGTTACCAATTAACCCAACATACATGATTTTGGTCTGTGGGAGGAAACTGTAGTACATGTATATAGTACAGATACTGAGCTAAAAATTAATGTGGTAGTAAAAGTGAAACTAAAATATTAAAGGTAAAGGACAACAAATAAAATTAGCTAAATCATAGCTAAAAACTAAACTAAAATTCAATAGAGGCTTTATGGAAGTTTGTGAAATGCTCCTTTAATGGTTTTAGCTAAAGTAGTTTTGTCCTTTTTCCTCTAAAACTGGCATCGAAAGATCAGTTTGTGGTTTTATTACAAAAACATTGTTTATTTAGGGGGAATTCTGCAGCAGAAGGAGAAGTGATACCAGAACTTGGTCACAGCTTTTAATCTCAGGAGATGTCAGCGCTGCACAGCTGCAGGACTGGTTGGGCTTAAAGAAAAATTACCACTTTTTTTTTTCTCTCTCTCTTTTAATCAGCCGCTGTCAGTCAGAAATATATTCTGTCGCTATGAGGGCTGTTTGTCTTTTCAGGACAAAAGAAAGTCTCTGCTTTAGGTCTGCTGTTGGTGAGATGAAAATAAACATGTAGCATGAAGGAGGCTAAAAGTTGAGATGTTTTTGTTTTGTGTGCACAGGACCCATCTGTCTCACATCTTTGTGCTCTCAGGCTCAGCATGAGTTTGACATAATCAGTACGACTGCAGTCAGTTTTCAGCATTTCTCAGCAACATGAAGGACTTTTATTTTTATTAATAGAAAAAATGTGTATGTCAGAAGGTCAAATGTGCTGCTGATGCAAAACAGGAACTTCCCCATCATTAAAAATGGGTAAAACGTGTTATAAAGGATAATAAATTGTTAATAATGGTTATTAGATTGTAAAGACTTTATAAACAGTAAGGTTCCAATAACCTGCATTTGAGCTTGAGTTCAACAATAAACACATCAGTAAAACAAAGTTATAGTTCAAATCATTTTAAAGTTGGGTTTTATGGAATGAATACTACCAAATAATATCTTACCTGATGCAGATAGCTCTTTGGACAACCTCAATTTGCGTGAATAGTTTAATTTTGACCAGACGACAGGCTAACAGCTAGTCTGAGCAGGATTAAAGTTGTTCAAGGACCTTCAGGTTAGATATTAAATGTTCATGTAGAACCCCACTTCAAAAAACCTGAATTGTCACATTAATAAATGAGTTTAACAAACTGGAGACATTAAGATGAGCAATAGGCAAAATATTAGATTTACTAGGATAAAAAAATTGTAACACTTCTTATGATGTACATTAATAAATTTATAAATATTTTTTAAAAATGTAAGTATTCACAACTGAAATTTAATATTTTCATCATTCTTTTATCCAAATTGGTGCCCCTAAATTCTTTTCAATTATTTAAAATACATTAACATGACAAAATGACTAGAAATAGTCTTTTTTGTTGCCAAGGCAACGATTGATAACCAACCACAACTGATAATCACACATTTAATTAAAAATAATTTACAGGGGACAAATAAATGACTGGAAACAGGAAACATCAGATTGTTGTTCCTGTTGAACAGAACCCAAAGTATTTCTAAGCAACTTACAGGTTTTTAACAAAACGAATAGGCTTTAACTATACTTTAACCATAACGTCAATCTTTCATCTGGGTTTAGCGAGAGCAGGTTTGTGGATTCTGTCAAAGCCGGACTGAACCAGACCGCCTATCTCCTCGTTTTCAGCAAACCCAACCAGCTGCTGGCTGTCACTCTACATTTAACACACAGACAGGGGTATCCTCTCATCTCTCGTGAGCAAGGCAAGCAAAACAATAAAAAATAAATAAAAACACATTTATTTCACTAAATGTCAAATCATTCTTTCAAACAGAAAATCTGCCAAAACTTGTCTGCAGGCTTTTGGTCGAGACATGAAATAAATATCAAAGATAAACTTGATTGAAATGCGACTCTCTGCTGGTATTTGTTTTATTTTTATTTTATTTACATGTTTGCTTAAAGTTTTAAAAGGGACAGACTCATGTGTCTCTGAGGAGCAGCTGAATCTGGGTGGTACCAGGTTGGGGTGAGGGGCGTCTGTCGCCTTCTGTTTGCCTTCAGTTCTCAACGTTACCTTGGATTACTTGAAAATAAGTGACGTTTCTTTAGTTTCAGATTGTTTTTCAGGCGAAAAGGGAAGGAATGGATGAGCGTTGAGACTGATATAAGGTGGTGGGTTGGCAGTGTGTGTTAGGGTGGGGTGGGGTTACTTCCTGTTGCAGCAGAGGTTTTGAGTTGGGGGTTATATGGAGGAAGGTAACAGACTGACAAGACTGGTAAAAGTTAAATGTTTAAATCACATTTGTGTCCATTTATGATTTTGTTTAAAATAGGTTCTCTTCTTAATTCAAGTTTTTAAGTCGAGAAAAAATTAGTCAATATCTTTAAATGGACTTGGAAAAACGTGCTATTTAAAAATCCCTCTTTAAGCCGTTGATACAATCATGGTTTAGAGCAGGATAGTTTGAAATGTTTACACAAATAAAATATTAAAACCCCAATTCCAAAGAAGTTGGGATGTTGTGTAAAACATAAATAAAAACAGAATACCATGATTTGCAAATCCTTTTCAACCTATATTAAATTAAACAATACAAAGGCAAGATATAAATTAACAATTTTTTTTATTGCAAATATTCAATTTCAATTTGATGCCAGCAACCCATTCTAAAAAAAACTGGGACAGGGGCAACAAAATACTGGGAAGAAAGGCTCAGTCCTTCACAAGCAAGGATGGAGCGAGGGTTATCGCTTTGTGAACAACTGTGTGAGCAAATAGTCCAGCAGTTTATGAACAACATTTCTCAACGTACAATTCTAAGGAATTTATGGATTTCATCGTCTACAGTCCAGAATATCATCAGAAGATTCAGGGAATCTGGACAAATCTCTGCAAGTAAGCGGCAAGACTGAAAACCAACATTGAATTTGGAGCAACACAAGACATATTTTTTGAGGGACATCTTGCTTATTTCAGCAAGACAATGCCAAGCCACATTCTGCACGTGTTACAACAGCGTGGCTTCGTAGTAAAAGAGTGTGGGTACTAGACTGGCCCACCTGCAATCCAGACCTGTCTCCCATTGAAAATGTGTGGAGCATTATCAAGTGTAAAATATGACAATGAAGACCCTGGACTGTTGAGCAACTGAAGTTGTACATCAAGCATCATATTTTGTATTTATTGGTTTTACACGCCGTCTCAACTTCCTTGAAACTGGGATTGTAGAAACACTTGATTTTCTTTTTTCATCATCTAATTTCATCAATCTATTTTATTTAGTCAGTTCTTCATGATCAAGTCGTGATGATGTTCAGTAAACATGTCAGTAAGCCTATATTTCCTCAGTATCTCGCCTCTGTTTGAGTGAATCAGACAGAAGAGCCTCGTCTTGTTTACAGACTGGAGAACTGAGTGTCCGGTGCTGATGTTGGACCACCCTCCCTCCCTCCAGCCCTGCGTGTTTACCAAGAAAGGACGCAGGGTCATGTGTGTATGGGTGTGTGTGTGTTTGTGTCTCAACTGATGTGTTTTCTCTCTTTGACTGACTCACCCTCTGCACGTCCATCATTCGAGCCGTTAAAGGCCCGAAGCACGAGGGACCCGGCGGCTGGTTCTTCACCTTTCAGCATCTTTCCCTTCTTTAGCTGTGACGCCTGACAGAGGGTATTTTCTTGTTTATTCTCTGTAGTTATGAATTTCTGTCTTTTTGAAGGGAGAGAGTAAAATCCAGAGCAGTAGGGTGACAAGAGTCAGTGGAGGTTATTCAGCTCTCATGGGTTTCTTAGTGAGCGTACACGCATGCAGTTGGCCCTGACACACACACACACACAAGCGCACACACTTACTTCTAAGCTGCTTAGTAACTACACAACCTGATAAGTGTGTATTACATATTTTCTCTCTTTTCCTGGAATAGTTCACCCATGATTCATTGATTGCCTGGTGTATGTTAGGCTGTCTGCGTCCTCTGAGTGTGTGTGTGTGTTTGTACGTATTTATAAATGTGTGTTTGACAGTCAGAAACGATGAGAGGCGAGGCGCAGCTCCCTTCGAACGATAACGCCGTCACATCGGATCAGTCAGGCCGATGAACGCAGGCGGGCGGCGGCGCAGTCTCGTGCCAATGACACGACACGTCTGCTGCGGGAGATGGGACAAAGAGAGGACAAGTAGATCTTTGTTTGGACTTAATGTCCTGCTCGCCTCTCATCAGTCTAAAGGTTCTAGTTCGGCCATTCTCCCTTAGCCAGAATTCCCAAATACTTTGTTTTAAATTGGATTTCATGACAAAATGTTTGACTTAAATTGTTATGATGTAATCCTTTCTAACATCTGAGTTTTGTAAATTTTACAAAGATTTGCAAACTCTGACACTTTCTGTTCAGCTCATAGATCAAAAGGTGGTGGAGGTTTTGTCTTTGTTCACCCAGTCTGTCTTTCACTGCTGACTTGTGGTTTTCTCTGAAATCCCCCCCCCCCCCAACCAATGCAGAGTGTGTACATTCAAACTCTCATTTACTTCCATCGTATCTTAGCTCAGATTTTTCTCTTCCAAACTGAAAGTTACGTTTTTGACTTGTCATAAAAGTTAATGTGCAACACACAAACTTCTCTGCCACTTAAGACATTTTCTCATTTTGGTGTGCAGTTTATAAGCTGACTTTTTGTCGGAGGTTTACTTTCTTGTCTGTATTTCAGTCTACCTGTCTTATCAAGACTGCTGACATCAGGACGTGAGATTGAGAAACGAGTGTGTGATCACCATGGTGACCCTAATGAGCACCTTTAACATTCTTTTGTTCTTGGGTTTCTTCACACTTCTTATACTGTCCAAACATCAAAATGTTGGCTTTTTGTCAACTTAGATTAAGGGTCCTCAAATAATGGCCCACTGTCCAGATTCAGACCAAAATTAAATTCTGGACCAAAATTGATTATTACATTTTGGAGACTTTTGCTTGCTCACCTTTTTTCAGTAAACTCCTGTCACATAACGTTTTTGATGACTTTTGCCAACTTAAGAAAGTTTTAAAGACATCTACACTGAAGATGGAATTTAAAAAAATCAACTGGAAGCCTTTTTTAGGCATGTACATACTGTAATGCTAGCAAATTAATCAAATGTATAACTTTTTTAATAGCAATTTAGACATAAAACTATTTTATAAGTTGGCATAAGTTGTCAAATGTTTTAGTGTTGTAGATTAAAAAATACAATGTTCAAAATGGTATATCCGTATAAATGCAGGAATCAACTGGATTTCTTCTAAAAACTTTATTCTTGTCTCTGACTCTTATCAGGTACACCAGTGCACAGCACAGCACAGGCCTCATTAAGACCTTGAGATAAGAATCCAAACAAAGCAGCCCAGTCTGTCCAGACTGGATCGGAAAAGAGACTCTGCAAAACTCTAACAACTTCAAAAAACTTCAACATTATAACCTATTCAGTCTCTTCGTGGTTACAACCGTGAAGGTGGTAACTTTTACGTCAGACGTAGAGCGTAACTCATTTTTGTTTATACACACAGAACATTGATAACACACACACACACACACCAACTCTGTCTGTTTTAAACTTACTGCTGCAATGATCAAAAAGTATAAAATATAAAACTGCATCAAACATTCAGTTGATCAATTATAAAATTTCCTTTAGTGTGACAGGGCCTTAAATCATTTTAAGCGGCTCAACTTTTTTTTTAGACATTACAGTAGCATAATTTACCACAAGGGGGCTCGGTGTCCCACCTTTTTCAGTCTCTCTATGCAGAACAAGGTTGACTCTCAGAGCGGAGAGGTAAGAAGCTGGGAAAATGTAACCTTAGTAAAAAAAAAAAAATTGGGTATGGATGTCACTAAAGACAAATGGATACCATAAGTATTTATCCGAACAAGACGACTCCTAAAGTTTATTCTTCCAGTGAAGAGTTTAAAACATGTTTGTCTCAGACACTGTAGTGATCCACCTGGAAATCATTACTTTAGGTGGATGTTGCTCATTTTTTATTGAAGACTACTGTCTGTTTTCTTCCGCTTATATGGGGTTAGGTTGAGGGGGCAGCACCCTAAGCAGAGAAACCCAGACTCCCCTCTCCCCAGCCACTTGGGCCAGCTCGTCCGGGGGAATACCAAGGCGTTCCCAGGTCAGCTGAGAAACATAGTTCCTCCAGCTTGTCCTGGGTTTTCCCCAGTGAGACGTGCCCGGAACACCTCACCAGGGAGGTGTCCAGGAGGCATCCTAACCAGATGCCTGAGCCACCTCAACTGGCTCCTCTTGACGTGGAAGAGCAGCGGCTCTACTCGGAGTCCCTCCTGGATGACCGAGCTTCTCACCCTATCTCTAAGTGAGAGCCCAGACACCCTACGGAGGAAACTCATTTTTGCCGCTTGTATCCAAGATCTTGTTCTTTCGGTCACTACCCAAAACTCAAGACCATAGATGAGGTTAGGGGCATAGACTGACCGGTAAATCAAGAGCTTCACCGCAACAAATCGGTACAGCGCCCTCATCACTGCAGACACAGCACCAATCTACCTATTGATCTCCCGCTCCATTCTTCCCTCATTCGTGAACAAGACCCTGAGATACTTAAACTCCTCCACTTGGGGCCGGACCTCTTCCCCGACCTGGAGAAGGCACCCTACCCTTTTCCGGCTCAAGACCATAGTCTCAGATTTGGAGGCACTGATCCTCATCTCAGCCGCTTCACACTCTGCTGCGAACGGCTCCCGTGAGAGCTGGAGATCCCGATCTGATGAAGTCAATAGGACCACATCATCTGCAAAAAGCAGAGATGCCATCCTGAGGTCACCAAAAAGGATCCCCTCAACACCTTGGCTGCGCCTAGAATTTCTGACCATAAAAGTTATGAACAGAATTGGTGACAAAGGGCAACCTTGGCGGAGTCCAACTCTCACCGGAAACGAGTCAGACTTACCACTGGCAATGCGGACCAAACTCTGACACTGGTTGTACAGGGGCCTAACAGCCCGTATCAAAGGGCTTGTTACCCCATACTCCAGAGTACCCCCCACAGGAGTCCTCAAGGGACACGGTTGAACGTCTTCTCAAAGTCCACAAAACACATGTAGACTGGTTGGGCGAACTTGCATGCACCCTCCAGGACCCTGCTGAGGGTGTAGAGCTGGTCCAGTGTTCTACGAGTGGGACGAAAACCACACTGCTCTTCCTGAATCAGGGATTCAATTATCTGACAGCCCCTCCTCTCCAAGACCCCTGAATAGACCTTTACCACGGAGGCTTAGAAGTGTCTAGTGCCTATAGTTGGAACACACTCTGTGGTCCCTCTTTTTAAATAATGGGACCCCCGCCCCGGTCTGCCAATCCAGGGGAACACTCCCTGATATCCACACAATATTTGTAGAGTCAAGTCAACCAATGCAACCCCATAACATCCAGAACCTTAAGGAACTCATTTAACCCTGGTGCCCTGCCACTAAGGAGCTTTTTAACCACCTCAGTGACCTCTGCACCAAAGATTGGAGAGTCTGACCCAGGATCCCCAGGCTCTGCTTCCTCATTGGAAGATGTGTTGGTGGGATTAGGGTGGTCTTCTGCCCATAGATTCACAATGTCCCAAGTTGAGGTCAGCAGTGCACCATCCCCACCATAAAGACTGTTGGTGGCGAACTGCTTTCCCCTCCTGAGATGCCGGAATGCAAACCAGAATTGCCTCAAAGCCATACGGAAGTCTTTTTCCATGGCCTCTCTGAACTCCTCCCACACCCAAGTTTTTGCCTCAGCGACCACTCAAGCCGCAATCCGCTTGGTCTGCTGATACCCATTAGCTGCTTCCGGAGTCCCACAGGCCAGAAAGACCTGATAGGACTCCTCTTTCAGCCTGACAGCATCCCTCACCGCCGGTGTCCACCAGCAGGTTTGAGGGTTACCGCCACGACAGGCACCAACAAGCTTGTGGCCACAGCTCAGCTAAGCTGTCTCGACAATGGAGGTACGGAACATGGCCCACTCAGACTCTATGTCCTCAACCCCCCCTGGACAGGAAACTCTGTTAGATGTTCCCAGCAGTCCCTTACTATACTTTTGTGTCTGCCCAGTCTGACCGGCATCCTCCCCCACCATCGGAGTTAACTCACCACCAGGTAGTGGTCAGTTGACAGCTCCGCCCCTCTCCTTACCCGAGTGTCCAAGACATGCGGCCTCAGATCATATGAGACCACAACAAAGACGATCATTGAACTGCGGCCTAGGGTGTCCTGGTGCCAAGAGCACACACGAACAACCTTATGCTTGAACATGGTGTTTGATAGGGACAATCCATGACGAGCAAAGAAGTCCAGTAACAAAACACTGCTTGGGTTCAGATCGGGGGGGCCGTTGCTCCCAACCACGCCCCTCCAGGTCTCACTGTCATTGCCCACGTGAGCGTTGAAGTTCCCCAGCAGAACAAGGAAGTCCCCGTTAAGAGTACTTTCAAGCACCCTCTCCAAGGACTACAAAAAGGGTTGGTATTCTGAACTGCTCTTGGGCACATAAACACAAACAACAATCAGAACCCGTGCCCCCACCCGTAGGCAGAGGGAGGCTACCCTCTTGTTCACCGGGGTGAACCCCAACGTACAGGCACCAAGATGGGGG
>JARVJO010000024.1:6832257-6842502 GCA_031762555.1 Cynodonichthys magdalenae
CTGATAACCAGGTATGTTTATAAATGTTTCAAATGTATAAATTATTTTTCTATCACAAAAAAAAAAAAAAAAACTAAAACTAGCAGAAGTTTGAGTAAACAGGGACCAGAACATAAGAGATAAAAAGGAGTCAATACACTTAAAATATACTTTTTAATGATTTTCTCTGAAACACACATTTTGGATTAAATCTCCTTTCAGCAGATCTGCGCTGCTCAGCCTGATTTTCACATTTATTACAGGAGCAGAGACAACCTGAGTAACAAGAACAGAATCCATTCATTTTGAAGAATCTGAGTTTTATGTAACAGATCCAGACTCTTTAAAGATCTCATTTCTGGAGGAAGCTCTTTTTTCTCTCTCCTCTCCACAGAGCGCCTGGTCAGATCACCATGGTGACAGAGTCTTTCATGATGCTGTTGCCATGGAGACCAGTGAGACGCTCCATCTCTGTGCGCTTTTCATTTTCACTCTTTCATCTTCTTCATTCATGATGCTGTTACCAGTTTGGGGGGTAAACTGGGAATCCTGACCCCTTGGAACATTTAGGTTCCCTCAGTCAGGCGACCCGTGTCCGGTCTGAACCAGTTGTTGGGGGCGGTATGGAGCGGTGTGCTCCATTATGCCGTGGATTACCCACTCCTTACTCCAGCCACTGTGTAACTATTATCCTCCCTTTTGTGAGGATAAGCCCGAATGTGTGGCAGCGGCTGAGCGGGGAGCGCGCTGGAACCCGCTGGCGTGGGGAGTTTTTGGTGCCCCTCACTCACCAAGAGTGCTGACACGGACACTTTCACACACACGTGTAAAGTGCAAACTAAGGGCTTTGAGAGAACACCAGAGGGCAAAGGGTCAGTAACTGATACTCTATGAGATAAATCAGACCCAATGAAGAGGACTTAAATATCTTTTATTTTATGGTTGTGTGCATAAAATGTGAATGAATATGAAATGAAAGTTGAGCCGTGTGGAGCAGCTGGGCGTGATGAGAAGATGTTTAAAGCAACATGTGCTTCAGACAGACCCTGCAGGGAGCTGTACAGCCCCAAACAAACAAAACCATCTTTATCTTCAATCTGAAACATTTTACATGGAGGAAACAACCTGACATCACCGTTTAGGATTGTTGCTCGCCACTGAGGTTGAAATGGCAGTAGGTTTTATTGTGGCCTGTTTCTGTTAGCAAAATATATCCTAACCCACTGGATAAATTTGAATGAAACTCTCATATTCATTTGAAGAACATCTGCAACTGATTAACTTTTGGAGTCAACTCAATCCATGATGGCAGTTTTACAGATATTTAGCTAAAATGTTAGTGTGGCTGGAGCTGACGTTAGTTCACAACACACACTTCAACACTGTCTGTTAGCAAAATATCTCCAAACCACTAAACAGATTTTAATGAAATTCTTAAAAAGTAACTATTGTATGAACATCTACTGATTTACTTTTAGAGTCAACTTATAAGATGGTCACTTCAGCAAATATAAAAAGTTCTTTAACAGTCAGATTTACAGATGAGTTAAAGTTTTGTGTGGTAGTAGCTGTGAGTCAAAACATACTCTGAGTGCTAACAGATCTTGCCACAGAGGGTTAGTGTTATTGCATAAGATTATGAGCATCAATTATGAGATTTGACCAGGAAGATTTTTTTTTTTTTTTGGGGGGGGGGTGTCTGTATTTTCCAGGCACTTGAAAAAAGCCAGTAAAAGACTAGACATTTCCACTCAGTTGAGTAAGTGTAACGCAACTTTCACATTTAATTTTGAAAGTTGCTTTACACTTACTCATCTCATCTGAGTGAAAATTTTGACATAACTTGGTTAAGTAAATCAAACGGTCTGTTTTGGAGTGTATTTTACCTGTAGCTGGGAAAAAGCTGTATACAGTATATCAAAAATAAGTTTGACTTTGCATCAGTCTATCTAAACAGCTTAAAATTGGCCTACTGTTTCCGACACTCCCACTTTACCACAACAATGCCTTGGGGGAGGGGTGCTCAGCAGCAGACTGAACTGCAGGGAGGAGCTTTGTGTAAATAGGCGGTGCTTTGTACCAGCAAGCATTTAGGCAGCTCCACGACTACCACAGGAGAGTCAAGGATTTCTCAAACAAGCATGAATGAGTCAAAGCAACACTCTGGGTATGTTTTTGATGAGGGAATGACTTTATAACATGATGTAAATTAAAAAAAAAAAAGTTCATTTTCCCCAATACCCCCTCTTTAACATTTCCTTCTTGTCATCTTAGTTCAACTGTCGTTAAAGGCTGCGGGCCGAATTGACTCTTTAAATGAATATTTAGCCTTAATTTTAAATCAATTTGGTCAGAAATTAAGGAATACATTTCCAAAAAGCAGCAGAGGTATTTTAGCTAAATCACAAACATTTTAAAAGCCAAACTGTAGTCTACTGTGACTGAACGGGTCCAAAGAATAATTAGGTTCTCACTGATCTGAGTGGGACATGACAGAAACTGAATATTTTTACACCCATTTGCACAGATTTGTCTTTATTTTAATAAAACTGAATGCAGACATTTATGTCAGCATTAATCGCTAAATTTAAAGGATATTTTCATTGTCCAAAAAAAAAAAAAGGTACAACTGCAGTTTTACGTCAACTTTTTTCACAATCAGTAGATAATTATTTGAGTTGAGTTCTAACAAATTTTTCCAAATAACTAAAAAGAACCGTCATTAACTATGCAGGTCACAAATCAACAGCTTATTTTCT
Organism: Cynodonichthys magdalenae; assembly: GCA_031762555.1. Classification (NCBI taxonomy): domain Eukaryota; kingdom Metazoa; phylum Chordata; class Actinopteri; order Cyprinodontiformes; family Rivulidae; genus Cynodonichthys; species Cynodonichthys magdalenae. The sequence goes on from JARVJO010000024.1 coordinate 6,834,996, forward strand.
TCAAATTTAACACTCACACAGAGATGAAATGTCTTTTCTTCTGGGTAGTTCTCAGTTGATGGGAGTACTGTCGAACATCTGTTAACATGGTTAACATCTGAGGTTACAAAGAAAACCTGAGCCATAAGAAGACACGGCAGCAAATAGTCTCTACAAGATGTGTTTTATTCAACTCACAGTACATTCTACAGATGCACACGTGTTACATCACCTTAATACAACAGACTCTTGTAATACCTCCTCTTAAAAACCATGAATTGGTCCTAAAAAATATAAAGGATCGAATTTAAAGTCACCAAAAACTGTACATTATTAAAAATTCACTTAACACCACATTTGGTTGTCATGTCTTTTTTTTTTCTTTTTTTCTATGTTTTTTTGGGGAGGGGGGGGGGACACAAAAAAAATTATAAATAAAAAAGGGGTTCAGTGTAAGAAGCGAGTTTAAATAAAATCGTCCTGTCACCTTCACAGCACACCAACCATGTCGCACAACACCGTACGATGGCCCCTGTTCAGCACAAGAATCATTTTTTATTTTATTTTTTTTTAAAGGAATGTGAGGCGGGAAACGAGGCGGAAATGCCCACTACTTCATCGTCAGCAACGCTCGTCTTAAAAGCACAAAAAGTTCAGTCGGCTGCAGCCGCTTTTTTGGAGGTTTTTCTTCTGGTCGGCTGTGTTGTTAAAAAGAAACAAAAAACGAACCTTTAAGCAACGCTCGTTGTCGTGGCTGACAAACCTTCAGGGTGCGTCCAGAATATTTACAGAAGTGTCCTTTTGGTTGTTGACAGATCAGAAGGAACCAGCTGAACAACTGCCTTTCACAACAGGACAGAGAAATCTAATAATAAAAACCTTTTTGACTTTTCAAACCAGTGTTTCCCACGCAGCAGCAAAAGGCAGAATCAGAAAAGAAAGTGTGTGTGTGTGTATTTACTCATGTAAATACTGTGTCGTGTGCGTGCGTGACTTTAAGTGGAGGTTATACAACATCTACTGGTGACAGTCCAACAACAGGTTCCTTTAAGTGACTGGCCTTTTTCATAAATCGTCTAAACATCTCTATAGAACATCTGTACACATTCACTACAAGCTATTGCTATTAAATAATCCCAGCTATTGTAGGCTTTGTTTATATTTATATATAGAATATTTAATAAAAATATACTGAGCCGAAAAAAGAAGAAATAAAAAAAAGACTTCTAGGCATAAGACCACGTGACGTTTCCACTGAACAGGTGAGACATGGGGCTGAGTTCTGTGGAGATCAGTTTTGCGGGGGAGGGAGTGCTGAGGAGGTCCTGGCTGCAGTGAGGGGGATCAGTCGGACCTTCGGCGTGCTTGCGAGAGATAAAAGACTCGAGCTGTGACGGGGCAAACGGGAAATGAGGTGAAGATGACGAGACACGACGGGCTGAAGGTGACGATGGACATGCTCTCACTCTGAAACAGGAATGGGTACAAGTTTGAGTCTTTAGAAAAGATTCGACCTGGCGAGGAAACGATAACAGACAAAGAGCCAAAAGTCTATACATATACCTATACATGAGATAATACATGTGGCTGGAACAAGCTCCAGGCAGTCTTAGCAGTAATGGACAGTGTGTGTGTGTGTGTGTGTGTGTGAGAGAGGGAGAGACTGGGATGGTGACAGCACCAGCAGTCAGTCTACAGCCCCACCATCAGGGCGGTGGATGCAGGGTCCTATTTTTCCTTGTCCGAGTAGAACTCTGCCCAGCGGCTCTCAAAGAAACGCCTCATCGAGTGTCCCGCCATCCCCACTTCCGACGTGTCCTCGTTGAAGAGCTCGCAGTTGTTGAAGACCAGCTGAGCGTCTGCGGCAAACTCCTCACAGCTGCAGTACCTGAAACACAACAGCAAGAAAGACCAGAGTCAAAACAATAAAAACAATGACAAGTATTATTAAATGTTTGTCATTGAAAAGGTGACATCAGTGGGTCTGGTTATGCTATTTTAATGAAATAATTTCTCTTTCTGCAGTGCTAATAAATCCAAGTAGGGGTCTCTGCAGTACATAGAGAGAGTTTCTTGGCTGTGTGGGCGGAGTTTGTCCTAACATGATTGCCAGAGTTCTGTGGCGTGGGCGGAGTTTGGTAAAACAAAGATTGGTCAAATTGACTTGTCTTTTTGGGTAAATAGAATGATTGTGAACATATAAATATAATTTACTGACTTCAAATTTGGTGTGATGAGCACCTTCTTGTCTTAAGTTATAACTAATAAAAATGAATATCCACTTGCTTTCATACTTTTTGAGGAAGGAGTTCGTTTTGAATCAAAGCTTCTTCATGGAGCTGTTTTTTTCTTCATCACATAAACGTGTTTGTGATTATTATTTGTTGTTTTAATCTTCAAGACACTGCATCAGATTTATGTGTTTGACGTTTCTGTAATAAAAAGTCAGCGGAGCGTCTAAAGTTTTAAAGTTAAAACTGAATTCTGTTCTTACGCTCCCTGCAGCAGCTTTTCTCTCATGGTCAGGAAGTCCATGGGGTTCTTGATGATGCGGCGGTAGCCCGGCACTAGCCGTGGATTGACAGGTTCAAGGAATGGCCAGGCATCTGTGTGAGCCTCCATCTCCATCAGAATGATCCTGGAGGGGAAATCAAGCAGAAAACATCCTGTTGAGTTCCTGCCTGTCGTACTGACGACATCATTCTGTGTGTGAGACGGAGAGGAACTCACTCGCAGAAGGTGAGGTCGGGTTGGTTGCGTGTTGTCATGCGCCGTCGTTTAGTGCCGCCTCCTTCTCCAGGGAAACGGGAGGAGGATGATGATGGAGGAGGAGGAGGAGGAGGGGCGGATTCTTTGTGTCGTGTCGTCATGCCACCTCCACCACCACCGCTGCGTCGTCTCATCGTCTCATCCTCAGAGCTGTCGTCTTCATACCTCTTTTTCTTCACCCTGGTGCGTGTTTTAGACAGACGTTGTGTTTCTCCTCCCTCCTAATCAGGAAAAACAAACCAATGAGCTGCAGGGAGCACAATTCTTTAAACTAAACAGCCAGATGTTTGGTTATCACGAAAGAGGCTCTGACCTTAGCAACACAAGTCGGACAGAACCAGTCTCCCTCTGGCACCTGGGTGATTTTTGGTCGCAGGCAGTACATGTGGCAGCCCCGATCGCAGCTGTCGCACAGCAGGAGGCACTCGTCATTGTCCCCCTTCTTACACACCTGACAGGTCTGTAAAAACACACGTTGCAGCAAAATAAATTAATTAATTTATCTCATTTGGATGTTTTGTGAAATGACACCTGAACAGTTTGCCGACAGACTTCTTACCACTTTAGTAACAGATCTTTCCCACGCGATGGCCTTTTCCAGCTGAAGCAAACAAAGACAGAGCTGCGGGGCGCTGCGGCAGCGATCCAGAGCCTGCCGCCACGTCCGGAGTCGAGACGTGATTTCACTCTCCAGGCTGAAGCGGATAAAAAATAGGAAATAAGCGTGAACATAAAGAAACGCGGGGGGTGGGGGGGTCTCCTGTGGTTTAACCTTGAGGCAGCCCTCACCTGATGACATCCATCGGGTGCTCCTCTCCAGGAGTCGGGGTGAGTGGAGCCAGGCGCATCACCTCAGCCGGGTTCCAGAGCGGCTCCTTCAGGTAGCGCCTCTCGATGTTCCTCTCCAGGTTGGCTAGCCGCAGGATGGCCAGGTCCAGCGGGTGCGTGGCGATGCGGGGCAGGCCGGACCACTCCTTCTTGGTTCGAACGATCCAGTCATCACGTGGGTCAACGTCGTGCTCATAGTACTGAAGGTCATCGCGGGTGGAGTCGGGATCTGGGATTGTATAGGGCTTAAAAAAAATAAGTAAAAGCTTAGACCGTATTTTTTTTTAAATAGATTTTTCTTTTAATCTTTCAAAAGATTACCTGAAATTCCGGCATCGGCGTTTCTGTGCTCATCTCAGCCTCGTTTATTGCCCCCTGAGGAAGGGCCTTGAAGAAGCAGATAAGATCATTTTTCACATTTTCATTCCATAAATGAAGCTTGATTTTACATAAACAAAAAACACAAGTCTTGATCAGTTTATAGGTTGTATTGAACGGTGATCTCCACTCATGACGTCATGCATAAGATTTGCATAGATAATCCACTGCCCTCTCACGAGTACCCCAAATGATTGGACAATCAGTGTGGAGTCAGAGATTTAGTGTCACCATAACAGTAAAAGACGTTCCTAGTTTGAAGTTCGACACATCCGACTGCAGGAAGTACAGGAACGTTCAAATGAAACGTTGGCAGGAGGGTCGAGGTCTTCAGCAGACTGAAAAACGAGAGGCATTGTTGAAAAGGTTGGAGGTTTTTAACAACTGCTAGTTCTTGCTAGTGGTTGCCACCGCATCTATCTAGTGTGTATGTGTGTGTGTGTTTTTCCCATTTGAGTCACTGCTTCTGTATCATTTACAGAAACTTCATAGTGATGTTTAAAATTTGTGTAAGGAGTAATATCACCGTATGAGTGACTGACTGCAAAACAAAATTGCACCTGTTTAGAGACAGAAAGTGAAGGATTGGTCTTTTACCAATGATAAAATGTTTGGAGCAGATGTAAGTCTATGGCTGAACTTCTATTTGGTCAAATTCGTCTCATTCCATCGCTTGAATCTAGCTGTTAGCTAGCATCTTAGCTTGGAAAAATTGCCAAAAAAAAAATACTCCTTCCATGTGGGGATGATGGCTGTATCCTGAGACACTGTTAAACGTACTGTAGCACAATGTTTTGTGGTCCTCCCGGTGAAATCTTGACACAGTTTCTTTAAGTTTAAACATAGTTAACCCGGTGCACTGTGATTGAAACCCCTACCAGAGTTTGTACACGCATGAGTGTTGAGCGGATGCAGTCACATGACTAGTGATCTAAAATCAACTTGAGTGGAGATCGTCATTTAAAAATTTTAGCTAGACTCCAACCTTCAGATGTAAATCAGAAGCTACGACCCGCTGCTCGAGGTCCTCCACCCACTGGAGGGCACTGACGTCCGTCTCCATGGCCTTCTCCTGCACCTGCCAGGGCTGCTGCAGCGCCTCAAGCAGTGCGTCTTTTACATCCGGCTTCAACTCAAACAGTGGATCTAGTTTAAAAGTACAGGAGAAGTTAAGAATGAGTGAGGCACAGAGGTGGACTGATTCCTAACGGGTGTGATGAACTCACCTTGGATTGGTGTGGTGCACATCTCCACTAAGCTCTCCATGTGTTTCGCTAAATGTTTATGTAGCACCTTCTCTCTGATGCCTCTAGGATGAAGGGACTGTAAAGTGTTATAAAGTTCCTCTGGTTCTTTAATCCACCACCAGCCACGCACCATCGCTGGAAACCAAACGGAAGAATTGGGTGTCAGATAAATTAAAAAGAAAATAAATGAAATCTCAGCCTGCCGACTTAAAATCAAAAAGGCCTTACACGCAGGTATGGGCTTGACCACGAGCTGTGTGAAGAACTGCTGCTCGAGCTCCTGGAAGGCAGAGTTGGGCGGACGGCCGCGGCGTTTAGCAGCGGCCGCTCGGGATCCCCTGCGGGCGGGGCTGCTTCCTCTGCTGCCTCGCCGGCGCCTGCGCCCCGGCCTGGCAGGGGTGGCGGGAGTGGCTGGGGGAGCAGGAGGAGGAAGAGGAGGAGGAAGAGGAATGAGAGCAGGTAGAATCTGGGAGGCTTCAGCAGGAGCTGCCTCAGGCGCAGCGTTAGCAGCACCTGTGTGGGTGATGTCTGGCAGTGCTGCTGGGGCCTCGAGGTCAGCAGGAGCCAGGTTTGGCAGGAGTGGTTCAGGCTGAGGAGAGAGGAAAAGGTACTTTTAGATCAAACAGATTTAAGATACACGTTAAAGTTTAAACGTGTTTCTGCCGAGGCAAACCTGCATGAGTGGAGCGGCGAGTGCGGGCAGAGCGCTCAGCACCTGAGGCAGCAGTTTGGGGGGTGAGCTCGGTGAGGTGGCCACCAGCGGCTCCGTCAGGGAGTCGTCGTCGCACGGCTGTTTGGGAAGCAGATTGAACCACTGCCCGTGTTTCTCCGCCATCTCTTTGACCGTCTCCTCTGGACGAGGACCCGTTGGAGCGTCGCCCGACGCCGAGCACACGCCGTTGGTGACCGCCTCCTGCGATTGGCTGAGCCAGCTCTTGAAGGCAGCCTGCGTGAGGTCCAACAGGCCGCCGTTTGGTGACCTCGCCGCGTCTTCTCCTACGGACCGGACACTGCTGCGGCGGCGCCGGCGAATCTTTGCTGTGCGGAGGTGAAGCTCCACTTCGGGCTTGATTTTTCTAGGGCGCCCGCGGCCTCGCTGCGTGCTCATGAGGGAAGCGGTACCAGGAAGGGGGTCCTCCTCAGGAGGGAGGGTCTGGGCTGGAGCTGGGGTGGCTGAAGACTGAGAGGAAGGTAGAGTTGGAGGAGGAGAAGTCTGCGTGGGCACCTCCTCAACTTTGGGCTCCTTTTTGAGGAAGGTCACAGGAACCTCAGCTATAAGAGCATCACCTGAAGCTACAAGACAGAAGTGTCACATTTAGCTTTTACTTGTTTTTTTACATAAAAGTGATGACAAACTTTAAAATATCGTTCACTCTCAAACTCACTCAGCAGCTCTTCAGGTCCTTCAACCAGAATTCCTCCGAGGTGAGGTAGAGCCAAGTACCTGCGACGATAACGGTCCTGACCAAGCATTATGATTCGCATTGAATGAGACGATTGCAGAAGCTTTCTACGGAAAAGCACTTGACGCTGTTGAAAAAAAAAAAATAAATAACATGTTGCATTGTTTTATAAATAAAAGCAGATCCATGAAGTGTTAAGTCTGAGTTGTATCAGCCTTACTTTGGTTAGCTTATCTATGTGCTTTTCAAGTTCAGGAATGCTGGAATTGGTGGGACTCTCACTCTGTGGAAAATAAAATAAGTTAAGAGACGCTATTAAGAACCAAACCGTAAGTCTAAACCACCCGAGGAGACACGCACATCACTGAGTTTGGTCTCTTCTCTGCGTGCACGCAGGTTTCCTCTCTCCAGGATCAGACTGCTTTCCTCCAAACTGTGGTTCTCTTCTTCAGCTACTCTGGCGCTGCGTCTCCTCTCTTCAAAGCACAGCTCCTCCTCGGAGCGCCCTGTGCGACGAGCTAGCGCCGCCTTTAGCCTGGCAGGGAGAAAACAGCCACGAGCAATGTTTGCCTGAAATCTGTTCACTTTAGCTGGTGTTTGAAGAAAGGAAATAAAACTTACTTGCGTAGTTTCCCCTCAATGATCCACTTGTTCTTCCTGTAGGTCGTCATGTTTTCTAATGTGTTGTCAATGTCACTTAAAAAAAAATTTACCCATATAAGCAAAGTCACAAACGTTGCAAAGATTTAGAAGCAGAATCTGAAATTCTAAGTCTCACTTTGTGACAATGTTGCTGCTGTTCAGCTCCTCTACCAGGTAACCCAGGATAGCAGCCTTGGTGTCGGGAGGCAGGATGTGGAAGGTTTTGGTCCTCAGTGTGTTGCAGACTTCTGTCTCGTAACC
>JARVJO010000024.1:6842602-6853413 GCA_031762555.1 Cynodonichthys magdalenae
TGTACTCGACAATGCAGCCTAGGTGGAGCAGTCGAACACAGATCCACTGATCCTTCAACACAGAGCATCTTCAGAAACAATCTGATAAAATAAATTTTACAAATCTGTGTTCTTCGATACAAGAGTGTATTGAACGATTCGATACAGATACATGTGTTGTTGCACCCCTAATATTTAACTATTTTTAAGTTTGTATTAGACTAACCTGACCTGTTGAGAAGATGGTTAGCTAATATCAGTAGATAAGTTTCATCCTACAGCCAGGTATGCGGAGAACATTTTCTAAATGTCGACTGGTAAATTAAATATTATTTATGACAGGTAGGAAATAATAAATATACTTTATTAGTTGAAGTCAATTTTTCAACTAGCTAAAAAAATTAAGTTATTGACTGACTTCAAGTCTGGTTTACATCATTGTTACTTATAATTTATATATTTTCTAGTATATTTATAGCGGTTTTACATGATTGTTGAATGAAATTAACATTATTTATTGTTAAAATATTATTAACATTAAATATTATACTGTGACACAGATCCAGTTGGGATTGTTGTTAATCAAATAGTTGCTTTGTCAGCTGCGAGCTGTCACCCTGTTCGGTCGCCATCTTTGCTCCAGTTAATGGGATAGGCGGGGTTCACTCTAGTGATATTAAAGTCAATGATTTAATGACATCAACAGTGAATCGTGATCACACACCTGATAATAAGACGGAAGACCTGGATCCTGCAGTACCGCCTCCACCAGCTTTATGAGGAGATCCTGGACCTCTCCTTGGCTGTCACCCAGGCCAAGCAGACCTTCCTGCAGGGTAGAGAGGCTAGGAATGTCCTTGGGTACGTCGAGACCGACCACCTTTCCGTAACCGTGCAGGAACTCCACCACGGCCAGGCAGTGTGCAAACGCTGCTCCAGAGAGGACCAGACCGGGAATGTGGGACAGCTCGGGCAGAAGCTGGAGGAGGGAAATGTTCACAGGAACTTAACACCAATTTTCCCGCCCAAAGACAACAATGTGCTTTAACTGAAAGCTCACCTTGTGATCAGTGAGACACATGTCCTCTGTGGGCTTCTTCAGTTCTTCAGTGATCAGCTGCTGCCTCTTCCGCTCCTCCAGACGCCTCTGGGCCAGAGCTCTCCGCTCAGCTGCTCTTTTGGCTGCCAGAGCAGCCTGAGCTGCCGCCTCAGCCTCGGCCTGGGCTTTGGCCAGGGCCTTGGCTTTGCTCCGAGCGCTCACCGCCCTGTTACTCTGAGGCACCTTCTCTGCAGACGCCTGCCGCACGGGTGAGGCGGCTTCACTTTTCACAGACCTCCTGCGGCCAGGCTTTTTGACCTCTGCCACAGACTCTCCGTCTATGACCTGCGGGGCTGTGGGGTCTGCTGGTTCAGACTTTACCTCCAGGGGTTTGACATCCTGCTCGAGCTAAAAACCCACAGAGAAACAAGAAAACTCAGATGTAAAAAGACACGAAGCTGAGGACATTGATGTCAATTATTTAGTTTTAAATGTTAATTGTTAACCTTGGCTCTCTTTTTTTCCTCCTTCATCTTCTTAACCTTTAAATCCTCCCTTCTCTTCATTCTTGCCTGAAATACAAACAAAAAACAAAATAAAGTTACAATCCAAAACGTGTGTCAATTTAACAATAAAACTATTCTGGGTGATATACCTTTCTTTTCATTTTCTTTTTGATCTTAGCCAGTTTCTCCTTTTCCTCCTCTGTAAGAGTTTCTGTAAGAGCAGGACACCAAACATGAATCAGCTGAAAGTCAAACAAGAGAAATAAACAAATCTTCAACTCAAATGTTCACTCACCCTTGGTCTGGAGACGTTTCAGCAGCTTGGCATCAACTTTACTGAGGAGGTCGATCATCTTGATTTTAGGAGGTCTACCAGGGCGGCGAGCTTGACCCCTTTTCAGGCTCCGAACCCGTTGAGGTTTTTCTTTATCTGGGTTTGGAGGTCGCCCACGCCGACCAGTGATGGTCATGATCATAGAGGGAATTTCCTCGTTAGCTAGAAGAACCCACTTCGCACCCTGCAAGACAGAATATGTAACTGTCACCTGAAGTGTGGGTTAATGGGTTTTTAATCAGAATCCTTTACAGCGAAGACATTTTTTTCAGACCTCAGATGATTCTCTTTCTTCATAGAAGTCTCCGACAGGCATGCGTGGACTGAAGCTGAAGTGTTCTCTGGTGACCACGCCGTCCGAGTGTTTCTTCAGGTACTGAGAGAAGAAAAAGTCGGGGTTGTGATGCAATCATCCATGACATGGACTACAAACTGTACACTTTAAAAAGCATGTTAGGGTGCGTGATAAAAACCAGGAAAATCACCTTGATAATTTCTGGAAACTGCTTCATCCTCCTTCCACAAGGAGTGTAATACCAGGTCTCTCCCTTCATGCGGTTCTCAATTTTCTTCACACGAATCTCCCTCTTCCAACTACAAACAAGGCAGTTTGTTGTTACATCTCTGGCTAATATAAACGTCCCAAAAAAGATGTTTTAAAACACGAGTCAAATTCAAGACCTGCAGCCCAAATGTATGTGACATTTAGTGTTTAGTTGAAGTTAAATGTCAAAGTTAATTACAACTGGCCCTGTGAGGGCCAACATAACGCTCATGTGGCCCTCAGTAAAAAGGAGTTGGACAACCCTGTTATAAAATGATATAAGGTGAGAGGATTTTATAAAGTATGCACATGCTTGAGAATTATTCTTGATTAAAATAAAATGCACAGATGGACAGATGACCTATGGTTTTAAATGTTCCTCCTCAAAGCATCTCTTCACTGTGCTTGAATTTTTAACAACTGCTGTTTATAGTTTATTCTCTGAATGAGAAGCTCAACATACTTCACATTCAACATTTATTTTATATATTTTAAAGACTAGATCAAAGTAAAAAAAAGTTTATTCTGTATTTAAAACCACAGAAATCAAACTGAGAAATCTGCCTTTGCAAATTATGACTATAATAGATACCCGTGCTGAAGAGGGAACTGGACCTGCTCTTCTGTTGCAACTCTTCTTCTGTTTGATTCTCCTGTTTAAGATGAACACAAACAGGCTTAGAAACAAACCCTGATGCAAGGAAATAATATTAATAAGACGATGAGGCAAGCAGGAACATGAACCTGCTTCATTACCTGCGGTGGAGCTGTCGTCATCATTTTCATCAACATTAAAAGCAGTCGTTTCCCCATCTGGTTTCTGAGCAGTCCCTGCGTTTCCCTCTTGCTCTTGTTTTTTGACCCTTCTTATCTTCTTGGGTTTCTCGGAGGCTACGCTGATGGCTGAGGCGTTGGCCAGAACGGCTTCGATGGCAGCGGTTATCGGGTCGACCTCCTGCGTGAGAGAACCAGCCTCCCCCGACACGCCGGCTGCTTCGCCAACCTGGAGAGATTTCTTCCTTTTTCTGCCCCTCGCTCTTTTCTCTTTGACTCCTCCCACTTCATCTGCCTTCACCTTCTCTGCTTTTGGGGTTCGAACTCGGGGCCTCCGCTGGACCCCCTCTGGAGCTAAAGCAAAAGTAATAAAAGGAAGTTTCAAATCAAACTCATTCCTTAAAAAAATAAAGAAACTAAAGTGAAATAAGACTTTTACTAACCTGTGGTTTTAATCAGTATAACCTTTGAAACTCGAGGTCGGCGTGGTTTCCCAGGGGTGGCAGTATTCTCAGAAACTTCTTGGTGTGGCTGTGCAGTGGGACTGTCTGCTGGGGTACTGAAGGCCACAAATGTCTCCTCTTTAATTTTGTAAAAAGGAGTTGCTGAATCATTAGTGGTGGTCTTAATAATAATGCGTTTAATTGAGTCTGGGGTATCGTGGCCACTTTGCTCCCACTTCTGTGAAGGACCTGGCAGAGAAGAAGAATATAAAAATAGAGCACTGACTTCTAAAACAAATTTAATGTTTTTAAATAAATAAAACTTAAAAAGAAACACTTCAAACACTATTTCAAATATTAAATCTAACAAAGACTTTGTGAATGTACCTTGAGGAGCTGGCTGAGGTGACACAAAGGGATAGGACACACCACCTGAGTGGACAGGAGGGTCCTCAGACTGAGAGATGTTTAAGGACGACTCCAGCATGGAGCTTCCTGTGAGGTGGCTGCTGTTCCCCGTCCGTTCTGACTCAAATGCTTCCCTGGTCGAGTCCAGCGTAGCATCTCTGGAGTCTCCCACAGAAAAACTGCTCTCCCTTGTGCTGTCCCCGGACGTGCTGTCAAACTGAGACGTGTCCAATTGAGTGGAGTCGCCCAAAAACGAGCTATCGCCACCTGAAAGACAGGTCTTCTCCGAGACAGAGCTGGTGTTGAGTTTAGAGGGGGTGTCGCACGTCGAACTGTCTTCGTAATAAAAGGCGGTGTGAGGAGAGTTGTCAAATCTTTGTTCATTGCTCAGATGTGGCAGCCTTGTGTTTTTAGGCTGAGAGGGTTTTACAAGTGAAGCGGAACCTGCAGCCGAGTCCTCGTCTGGCTCTGAGACCACACTGATGTGGTGCTTCTCAGAAACGGTTTGTGTGTTCTTTAGATTGACATCGGGGTTATCTGGAGTTTGTGAAGATTCTCCTGGGAGATCGGGGAGGGGTTTGTATGAGCAGACTTCTGTCTTTTGAACCTCGGTCGCTTCCACTTGTAACGTTCTTATTATGCCTGCATCAAGTGGAGGGAAGTGCTCCTCCGGTTTTGCGTTTCTTTTATTCTCCGCCGTCTTCCTGTCCTCAACTAGACCGTCATGCTCCAACTTAGGAGGGGACCGCATCTGTGCAGAAGGAGTGGTGATGTTCAGGGTATGCTGCGTGGCGTCGGAGCTTTGGACAGCTCTAAAGGACTTGACAATATCAGGAGGCACAGACACCAAGGCAGGAGGGTTGGACACGGGTGCAGTCCTGGAGGCTTGAGTGGTTACAGGAGGTAGGGTGGACAGAGGTCGGACTGTAGGGTTGTCCTGGGTCGCATGGGGAGGCGAGGTTATCAACCCTGGTGGTGCTGATGCTGCAGGAGCAGCAGAAAGACCTGTGCTAAAACTCGGAGGAGTGGCGATCTGACACCAGGATGCCGGTGCAGGTTCAGAAACGTTACTACGAACTGAAGGAGTTTGTGATGCAGACATTGATAAACCAGAGACAGGTAACATTGAGGTTGAAGATCCAGATTTGAACATCTGACGGGGAGCCACCCGAGGAGGCGTGAGGGTTGTACTCACTGATGAAGTTGCAGGTATTAATCTTGGGGGAGCAGGTTTTTCATGCGACCCTCCAGATGTGTCGATAAAGAAAGGTACCTTGGACCCATGGACTATGTGCTTCTCTGGAGATGTTATAGGTGCACCGAAAGAAGAGATGGAAACTAAGGCAGGAGGAGAAATAGTTGTAGATTGGCCCGAGGCTGTAGGGGGCAGTGCTGGCTTCATCTGACGAACCAAAGTCTCAGGTGAAGATGAAACGGAGGGACTCAAAGAACCTGCTGCAAGTCTAGACCTGCACTCGGTCGAAGCCAGAGATGTTGTAAGCTTTGGGGGAGCTGCAGGCAGGGTAGAAGAGGCTTCCTCTGGTAGATGCTCAGGAGTTTTAGGAGATAATTCGGGTGCCAAAGAGGTGGGAGGTCTGAGTGCTTGTACTGCTCGAGGAGGTGAGGAAAGTCTGGAAGAAGCAACTGCAGATGGAGCGAAGGATGTTCTGGGAGGTCCTGACAGTTGCGGAGGCTCGAGCTCAACATCACAGGATGAAACAACAGGTGTGGGTGTGAGAGATCCGGACAAAGCAGAGACCCCTGGTGGAGTTGAGGCTTTTGTTAAAGATGCTGAGGTCCCTACTTTTGACGCAGAGAGTGGCGATGACACACACGGTGGATGTGAGATAACAACAGACTCTCTGACAGGGGAGGTCATTTCTGGATGTTGAGCTGCTGGCTGATCTGAGCGATGATGATGACGATCACTTTGAGGACTCATGTGTACAGAGGCAGGTTTGGGTTGATAACTGTCTGTTTTTGAAACAGGTGCCCTTTCATTGCCATTATAACTTGTGTCAGTCTCTTTGACGGATTCCCTCAAATGCCCTGAAAGAAAAAAAAAAAAGTCAAAAAGTCAAAACTATATAAATAACTCGAAAAATAAAGGTAATACAACAGTTACAAATAATTACTCTATTCCATGTTTGAGTTTTAGACAAAGGTCATCTCATGTTAAGAATGTAAAAGTTATGGTCAAACCTTTCAATTAAAGTCAAAATTGAAACAACCCACTTAAAAGAGACTGTTGATGCTTTTTAATCTTCCTTTTTCACATTTAAATCATTCAGTTGGGGTTTATACAAAGTGGAACTGCAACGCTTTGGTCTGAATTCCTCCTTAATGTAACTCCACAAGCCCCTCTTTCACCCCTTTTCTTAGGTGTGTCTCAGTTGAACTCATTGTGTCTTTAAATCCAAATGGGGCGCTTCACACCCCGGCACCCTCCAGCTTCCAGAGCGATCAATACTAGTTTGATAGAGGGGTTTACAACTATCTTGTGGCGCAGAATTTTTTATTTACAAAATATTTAAAAGATATCAACAAGGGAAGGCTGGTTGGAGCCAGAGTTTGACCCAGAGTAAGAGGAGAATGAAGACAACAAAATTGTAGCTGGTAAGTCCAGACCTTATTTGCTAGTTCAGTCACAAATAATTTGAAGTAGTAATTCAGAAAACATCATAGAAAATAGACAAAACAGATTGAAACAATATGACCCAAACAGAGTAGAAAGATATCAACGCAGAGACTAAATTCAAATACCCTGCACTCATAGAGGCTCCAAGTACACAACAAAATGTATTTAACAGCTAAAAAAGTGAATTTTGCTAAATATGTCCCCTTTAAGACAGTTACTACCACACTAGGTTTTAGATCAGTATTTGTAAAACTGATTGAGTTGTAGCCATTTTTGTGTTTTTGAAGGTCAGCTGTCTGTTGCAGACATCCTGAAACATCTTAACTCCAAAAGTTATTTAGATGTAGATGTAACTCCAATCGTTATTTTCTGCAAGTTATTCAGTGGTTCATAAAATATTTTGCAGGCACACTAATCCACACATACATAAAAAAAACATTATTGTTAGCAGCTGTAAATATTAAGTTGACATTGGTTGACACTAGTGAAGCACCTGGATATCAGTTCATTTTCAGTCAAACAGCGACACCTGCTGGTCGAAGTCTGTAACACTCAGGACTTGCTAAATACATTATATTCAAGTGAAAGTGCAATTTAAATAGTTTTCAATTGTTATCTTTTAGACTTTACAACACCTGAAAAACCGTTGGTGTCAAAATACGTTATAAAGCAAATTTTCAGCAAGATCATTAACGGCAGTGGCTGCATCAAATATGACAAAGCAGAAATAAAAACATATGACTAGAATGACTCATTAAAAGGAGGAAATGAGATGTAGAAGAGCACAAACTGACTTTTCAGTAAGTTAAAGATAGGATCAGCAAAGAAACAATGTTAAATGAAGAACCAACTATTTTATGGTACAATAATGTATTAATGTGAGAATGAGAGGAAAACAAGTGTTACCGTGCACTGGAGAAGACATCCCCATACTGGTGGCATGGGGGCTCCGTTCCCTGGTGTGACCTTTGGGTGATCCACTATCCTGTATTGATGGTGATTTAATTGGTGTTGGTGACATCCCCGCAGGTAGAGGACTGCTAGAGCTCCCTCTGCCAAGGCTGTGGTGCTGTGGGCTGCTGCGCGGAGGAGTCAGATTCTGGGCAGTTGGTGGCATCATTGGAGCCTGTGCTTGAGGCTGAGACTGCTGTATTGACGGCTGCAGTGGAGATGGCACGATTGGGCGATGGGACTGATGCTGGTAGGGCATCCCGTTCGACATCAGGCCGTAATGCTGTGGTTGCTGGTGCTGCTGGTGGTGATGGTGCGAATGATGGTGGGAGTGGAGGTGCTGCTGTGACGGCTGATGGGCAGGCTGTTGCAGGGACTGCTGCTGGTGCGACTGCGATGGTGAGATACCCGAATGCGTCTGACTCTGGTAGCTGCCATACACACCGTGGGAATCGTAGCTCATCTGCTGTGAGCCGGGGTTACTCCTGTTCCAGTACTGGCTCCCAGTCAGAGCAATGTTAGCTGAGGCCGTAGCGGGGGGCTGGCGGGAGCTTTCGACAGCCCCGTTCAGCTGATACTGTCCCTGACCCTGGAAGTGGTGCTGTGACTGAGGCTGGGCCATCCCAGGCGTGGGCTGCTTCTGGTGTATCCCGTGCCCCGGGGACGTGCTCATGCCTGGTCCGTACTGAGGGTAGTAGTAGTCATAGCCCACGTTGCTCTGGTGGCGGCTGCCCATGTGTGGGTACGGCGCCGCCGACGGCGGGTGGGAACCAGGCACGCTTGACCCAAGTACAGTAGTGACGCCATTCACATTCATTTCGCCGTTCATATCTGTTATATTCAAGGACAGAACTTGTTTTTAAAAAATACTAAAGTAGGTTACTATCTGTTACTATAACAGATTTGGTTGTGGAAAACTGTGAGTGATAGCCTCTCTAAGCACTGACATTTATCTTAAACAAGATCAATTTTACTTTGCATTCTGGCACTATGAACAACTAAAACACACTTTAGGGGAATTTTGTAGCAGCTACAAAAGAAAAACTAAAGATACAAGTGAATAGGAAAAACACCCTAAACAAACTGGTTAAGAAAATATGATGAACAGAATTGAGCAAAAACTTAACAAGGCATCAAGAATTTACAGCTCTAAATGAAATGTGCATTACCTAAACTGCCTATAGCAAGCTTAGACATTGTTTTTACAAAGGATATCACATACATACTGCATAAGTACCATATGGTATTATATTAATCTTCAATATAAAGGCTGCAGCTCCAAATCTATCTTCATTCAGTACAACGAAATGTTTAAATTACTCACTCTTCCCCTGTTGAGGAAAACTCATGGAGGACCCATTGGTATAAAGAGAATCCCCTGAGGAGAGTTTCAGTCCTGAGTTTGGTGAGGAGTGGGTGCCATAGTTGAAATGATTATTTGAGTCCATCTACATATACACAGAAAAAGAAACGAAACTAATAACTCTGCTTGTTAGATGGTAATCGCCCAACAAAATGGTGCAACAGCCGAGAAAAAGAACAATATGCTCAACCAAGTGATTCACAAACACATTAATTCGTTTACATCACAAATACAGACGGGTGCCATTTCCTCAAGCAAACCGTCTTTTCGCCGTGTGTTTTTGGGTGACTGCGGCATGTAAACAACACCATTTCGCTCCAACAACAACCGTCAAAATGTCGCAGCCAGCAGCGGCAGATGCCAGGCCCCAGCGAGTGTAATGGACAAGAGGGATATTACGGTAGGAGCTCATCATTACGGCTGATAAAGCGCTGCTAACCGGAGCACAGCGTCCACAGTTTAATGTCACCATACAGGCAAAAGCAACACACAGGCATTATAAAGCGTCTATAACAGGGGGTGGTAAAGTAATAATTGAAAGATGGGTGTAACAATAAAAACACACCATAAGACGTGATAAGTATTTCGGTTCCCGGTAGTCCTCCAGGATACTTCATTTCCTAATTTAACAAGGCCGTTGCAACGGCAGGCGCCGCGTTAGCCTAGAGACGCTAGCAGTGCCCCTAAATGAACCAAGCATCATTTTAAAGCGCTGCCAGACGGCTGTGCTAACGATTTAATTTATCAGTGCGCGATACGAACTCTGTATATTAAAGGTTCCCTTCACTCGTTGGCGTGAAACATCGAGTAGTAAACGTTACATTTGTGGGTCCAAGGTTATTTAGCTGGAACATCACAAAAGAACCTCGCTAACAGACGCGAGAAGCTAACTAATAGCATCCTTAACGTTTATCCGGAGTAAGTAGGTTGCGATGCTAGCCGTATAGCCAGGTAGCAGGTACCGTAACCACGCTGGTTCAGACCCATGTTGCCCATCCGAATTGTAAGAACCAAGTGAATGAAAGCGATTAGAAGCCGGTTTGTCACTTATGATAAACACAAACATACTAATAATTTAAAAACCAGGGCGCACTCCCCTATGTTCGCGAGCTAACACTTAGCTAGCAGCCAGATGAAGTTACAATGTTTATGCTGCAATTTTTGCAGAGCATCATCCTCCCACACCGCCAACCATCCAAAGTTTTACCGATATTTCACCCAAAGCTGTCCAACCTTTTAAAAGTCCTCGGGGTTCCGAAGGCGCGGGACGACTTTAAACCTTCGTCTTTTTTTGCGGATATGCGGACGAAGATGACACAGCGATAAATAATAAACAACTATTTCCCCTAACCTTTGGGTTTTAAATTAGCAAACATGGCTGGTGAGGTCCGGTGTAGCCATGATCACAGAACAGAGCGAGCTGGAGAAGCGTCAATATCGAAACAATAACATACTCACGCATATCCGGTGGAAACTTCAAAACATCGTTAAGAAACACCATTTTATCATTTGTAGCAACAAAAATAATCGTAGCTAAATCATATTAATGCATATTGATAGAAATATTTGCTCCATGGCGCGAATTTGCATCAAAATGCACTCGAAAAAAGTCACTCTTTTTGCTTTGATTAATGATTGATAATTAAAGTATTACAACTTTTTTTAATAGTAAAATTTAATCAATTAATTTTACCAGTGATGCTTTGTAAGTTTTATTTTGCCTTTCATTTATCCCACATACAATTAGTTTACGAACTGTAAGCTTTTAACGTATATGTTGGTGCGTAAACAGGAAGTTCGACGCATTAACGCTAGCTTCTCATAAACGGCAG
>JARVJO010000024.1:6881986-6902128 GCA_031762555.1 Cynodonichthys magdalenae
CACATAGCGGGGTAAGTTGATTCAGAGTATCTGCGTTAACCCAGGGTTTGTTAAGCCTGCTTTCTGAAACGGGGCTCAGGGGTCAGCCGCAGATAACAGTGCAGGCTGCAGCACAAACTGAGCGCATAGAAGGAAGAAAGGACAGGGAACTTGATTCTAGCTGCAAAAAGGTTGGGGCAATAGTTGGGTTTTTAATTTTATTTATTAGTTTTAACATCCTACAAACTCTGAGAGAAAACAATATGAAACTGGGTTTTTGAAAAAAATCTGTGAGACTGCTCTAAACGTCTGTAATCCTGCAAAAAGGAAAATCTGTGTAAATTTCGGACAATCTGTTGATGTGAGCAGTCATCAGCAGCCGTCCTCCTCCAGAGGCACAAGAGTGTCTGAGCCGACCAATCGCTTATGTTGACATTGATCAGCTGACTAATTTAAATACACCTTAACATTTATGAGGCACTTTGCATTGAGCGTTTATGGTTGAGTGTGGGTGCGTAGAGGGCAGAACCTAAGGCGGGACCTTGAGCACAAACTCTGAGGCTCAGCTGTGATCTATAAAGGAAAATTGCTTGAAGGTGTGCGTGCGCACAGTTTTATAAATCTGATCTTTATCAACAAAATCTCAAATAGAAACTGGAATTTGTGAGATTTAAAAAAAAACAGATAGTAACCAGCGGATTAGATAAAGTACTTACAGCAGAAAGCTGAACTTTTCATGTTTTTAAGAAATTCAACACAATTTCTGCTTATATTTCCCCCAGCAGCCATTAGTACCTCTGATCTTCCTTTTCTCTGCTGCATCTCTCTTGTCTTCCATCTCCGTGGTTTCCTCTGACTTTTCTTCTCCCTCTCCTAGTTTGGGTCGATCCAGCTCCTCACAGATCAAACTTTAAAATAAAACAGTTTCAACTTCAGCTTTACGGAGTATCGCTGACCGTTCAGGACAAAACGCTAAACTACTACACACCTGATGGTGGGCACAGCGAAAGGATCGAAGTTGTCCAACTCCTTGAGGTCAATAGGGATGGAAATTCGTCCTGTCCGGGTGAAGAAGAGGAGTAACCAACTACACTTCACTGTGAGGACAGATGTTCGTCTGAAGTTCGCTCACCTGTTTTTGGATGAACACTGAAGGGGCTCTTCAGTAAATGGTTGACACCTTTACTGACGTTCACGTCGAGCCGGGGGTAGCAGTACTGCAGCATGATCTCCTTCTCAAAGTGTTGGGCCTTTTTAGCCGTCGACTGGAAGAAGCCAGAATGTTACTGGGATTAATTTAACTTTTAGAAAAGTTCAAATTGTTACGTCGAGGTTATTTGAACCTATTCAACAAATAGAAAGAAAAAGAATAATCTCCAACTTCATTGTATTAGACATAAAGAGCTCTCTCAGGTCAGTAGATCAGGTCCTGTTGGTCGTCCTGAAGCTGCCTTTTAAACACTAAACAGGCCGACGCACTTCCTGGTTATAAAGCTTCTCTTAAAACACTATTTTTTTGTTTTAAACTCAGTTTGAGATCTTGTCTTTGGCTGATTTTAACTTTTCTTTATTCTTACAGTTTTAATTGATTTTATCGTTTATGCTCATTTAGAACTTTTATTTTGAATTTTTGTCACTTTGGTCTTATCAGCACACAGCACTTTGAGCATAAACATCATCTGTTTAAAGTGCTTCATAAATAAAGTTGTGTTTAAACAAATCTGTAATAAGATGTAACCTGTACACGTTAGCGATGAAAGGCATTTATCTTGTGTTACATAAACTTACTTAAACTTTTTCCTCATTTGTTTGGAAGAGGATTTTAAATAGCAACAAAAAGTAAGTTTGGTTTTATTACCCAAGTTCTGACTTTAATCTGTAAATTTTGGAAACAAATCAGTTTATTTTAAAGAATTCTAAGAATTAAGTCAAAGGACAGAAAATTTTGATTTTGCTCTGTGGCCCTTTTTGTTCCCAAATGCATTGAAGAGGATAATAGTTAAAATTTGTGGTCATCATGTCCAATTCTCCACTTCTCTGTTCATTTTAACAAGATAAAGAATTGTGCAAAATGAGAAGGCTTTAAAAAGGTAAAAATAAAACCTACAGATGGCAACATATTTAAACCATCACATGTCTGAATCACTAAAATCCTCCCACCTAATAACAGCAACAACTGTTTATCACCTTAAACCCAGAAGTGTTTTTTATTCTCAAAAAAAAAAAAAAAAACAAGCATCCAAATAGTTTTCTGTTCATCAGAAATAAACTTCAACCAAGTAAATTCTGCAGCATTTCTGCCCAGAGTTAATAAATGTTTTTTTCTGTATATTACATTTTTAGGTTACTTTCTGGATAAAACAAAGTCTAAATGTTTTCCAAATGTCACCAGAATCAACATGGTCTCATGGAGCACAACCACTCACTCAATTTCTTGAGTAGCGAAGCAAACAGGTCAAATTGTCTCCAACTTCCTGAAGGTTTTTTCACTATAAACAGTAGATACTGTAAAAGCTAAGCTCATCTATGCAAACTTGAAATATTTATTTAAATTAATTACTACAAAGACAACTTGGTCTCCTGACAAAGGTTCAAACAAATAAATAACGATTGACATTTTTGTTTTACTTAAAAAAAAAAAAATCTAAAACTGTGTAAAAGAAGCAGAATCCAACCTGTTTCCTTTTGGCATGAGCTTGAATTAACTTCCAGCGGGTCTCTGGTTTCTTCTCATTTTGGAACTCCTTCTGTAAATCTTTTTTAACATGTGTTGAACGAGTTAAGGTGTTGACTCATTTTCCAAACATAAACATAAATTTCCAGGTTCGTTTCATACAACATCCAGAACTCACAGCTCTTTTTGAGAAGTTCTCGCTTCCACAAACAAATAAACACCAGAAATAGATTTCATTTCGGGTGTTTATTTTTCTACCTAAATATATTACATTAAAGCCAAAGCATATTTGAAACAAGGATATCTTCAGGAACGAGAGCCAGGACTTTGTCTATGGACTCCTTCCGGCTCAATATCTCCTGTTTCTGAAGAGCGTATTGTGGAAAATAAAACTCCACCACATCCAAAGACTCTCTGTTAGCAAACATCACAAAAATCAGAAGCAGCAACGACAAAACAATCAAATCAGGGACAAATATCAAACCACATATTTACTTAATAAAAGGATGAATTGGATCTGACAGCACTACTTTCTTTACGGTCTCTTCACCACCCTAAAAAAAAGAACAGAAATCAGAAGGTTTTGTTTAAAAATGTTTTTTTTTTCTAACTTTTAACCTTTTTGCTACCAGAAATACACAATTTACATCTTTATATGTCAATATAAATAACTTCCTGTCGATCAAAGCTTCGTTGTGGACATTAAGAGCTAAAACTTGTTACCTTGACCAGGCTGAGGTACTCTGCCACAGCGGACCGGGCTGTTGCAGACAGCTTCCTGGCAGCTTCATCACACACCCAACAATGAACTCCTCTTCTACCAGAGTAAACCCACAGCCGGTGCTGGAAGCCAAAGTCCTCTGGAAATAACAAAAAAACAATAAATTAGCATAAAGCTCACCCGCTCTGGACAACACAGACTAACGCCTGGCGTTAAAAATCAGTGCGGAACCTCGAAGAGCTCTGTCCAGGATACGAATAGCGATGGTCATCAGCGTCCAGCACTTGGCACAAATGTCTGCTTCCCTAAATCAAAGATTTAAAATGTTTTTTCAGTAACTCAGCAGACGTAGATCTAAGCCAGTAGCATTAACGAAAGCAATGAAAAAAATTTGTTTCACCGGCAGCAGCTGCGGACGTCGTCGTAATCCGTCATGTCGATGTCAAACACCAGCTCCTTCTCCAGAGCCTGGAAGCTCCCAGACTTCACAGTGTTGTGTTGGTTGGGCTGCAGGTGACAAACAAGAAAAGAAAACTTTATGGAAACATAGCTACACTTACACCCTGTGATGTGTTTTGTTCCAGTTTAAAACCTGACCCTGTGACTGTACACTGCTCCGATGTCAATCTTGTACGGGTTCATCTTCTGCATCTCCTTTTCCAGCTCGCTCTGCGCGCTGAATGACTGGTAGCGAACATAGATGTCGTCTTTCAGCGTGAAGGAGAACTCTCGGTTCTGGAAGTAGTTCTTCTGCACTGAGGAGGTGGAAACAAACAAAATAGTAGAGCAAATAAACTAAGCTCTTTATTTTTGTTCCTGACAGATCATTTTAAGTTTTGAGGAATGCGTTTGTATTATTTAGACCTCAGTCTAGATCCGTGGTTTTCAAACCTTTTAGCTTTTAAGACAGGAGTTAAGACAGAATAACAGCTTGTTAAGACAACCAGCTAGTTGGAACAGACAACAGCTAGTTAAGACAAATAGTTAAATCAGACAAACAGCTAGGAAAGACAGACAAAAAGCTTGTTAGAACAGATAAACAGCTAGTTAAGTCAAACAGCTAGTTAAGACACTTGCAGCTAGTTAAGACAGACAAACAGCTACCTAAGCAGACAAACAGCTAGTTAAGACAGACTAGCAGCTAGTTAACACAGACAAACAGCTAGCTAAGACAGACTAGCAGCTAGTTACAACAGGGAGCAGCGTGGCTCTCTCAGACTTCTACCAACACCTCCAGCCTGTTTACCTCCTCCGTAGTTCAACCAGCGGTAATACTGCGAGAAGGGAAAGAGCCGTCGATAGTACAGCGGTAATAAGTCCGGCAGAGAAGCGGGGTCGTAGTCTGAAGACGGCATTATTAAACACCTGTGTTAAATATTCAGACACAAACTTGATTTCTCGACAGACAGGCTGACGGTTCAGTTTGGTGAGCGCGGGAAAACTCTGAAGCAATATCTATGGGACCAATGAGGAAACGACGTCTACGTCACCGGAACTACGCAATTCGTTTGATAAACATATTTTTTCCCTGTCCTTCCTATTTTAAAACAGTTGAGCCAAATTTGAATTACACACAAAACATTTTCTGTAGGTGAGAAAAACTGCTATGTAGAAGTTTTTTACCTAGCCTCGTCCTACAACTAATGGTTAAGCTTGTTTTGTATACCCGGCACAACAGACGGCTGGAAGTAATGACGAACTGCGAGTTTGACAGCGGAAAGAAAGAAAATAACTTTTTTTTAAACTTGGTTATGCAGAATACATTTATCACTATTAATGCGCTGTTATGCGTATGCTTGCACCTCCAACATTACTTTCGCTCTTTTTCTCGACCATCCAGTTTGATTCACCAGACTTCTTGTGCGCCACTAAAAGTACCGACATATAAATGATGCAGACTCACAACAATACGCCTACAAGTAGAGCATCATGGGAAGTGTATTTTTTGGAGGTTGAAATTCTTCCATAAATATATATCCAAAAATAACAAGAAATTAACGCGTAATAACAAAATAAAGAATGCATTATGAAAATTTTAAAATATATATTTCTTTACATGTGAACTTTTGGGTAAAATTCAGGTTTGTATAATACAAATGCTGAGTTTTATGGTTCAGGTAATAATGAACTCCATAGTCAAATCCTGCTCTTTTTAAAATTGTACTTTGTACTTTATACCTTTAGAGGGCAGCAGATTAAAGAAACTAAAACACATTTTAATAAATACTATACTGTAAGACAGTAGGCCATAATTGAACAAATACAAAAAAAAATACTTATTATTTGAACAGATGTAGTGTTGATCCTTGATTTGAAAATAAATAAATTATGTGTTTATTTATTTGCAAATAAACACTTATGTATAACAGAAAAAGTATAATATGATATGGCAATCTAAAAAGTCAAATTAGATGATGAAAAACTTGCTTAATTTTTGTATTATTGGTTAACTGCCAATAAGCAATAGTAATCTGCATGCACAAGCTCTGTCATCAAAATCATATTCTGATTTACATAAAACTAGAAAACAGATTTCTTTTGAAATATTTAAATTAATTTACCAAACAGCACTTTGGACTTTCTGTTGGAAACGGATTTATTGATCAGATTCTGCAGCATCACTCAAAAGTTAATAATAAATGTGCCACGCGAGTAAAACAGTTGTCGTCAGATGTACATAAACAACATTAAATGTCAGCGGGGTGGGTTAGGTGATGGGGAACTAGTGCACAATAAATCTAGGTCAGACCGCTGTCAGGTGACCGTGCAGCCCATCAGCCCGAACTATAGGTCACAGTCTGAGGATCACGTAAAAGTCACTGCGTCTTTAGATCACCAGTGTGCTGCTGTTGCTGAACTCTGTCATCTTCGTTCAGGAAAAAGCAGCTGACATACAGACCGGCAGAACAAGTCTGAACACGTGGCTGGTCCTGCACACTTTTTTTTAAACGTTGTTTAGGTAACAACATATGAAATATTAAGCACCAAAATGTGCACTTTGTGCTTTTTGGATGAATTTTATTCAAACGACTTAAAACGGACACATTTGTCTTGTCTCTCTCTGTGTCAGGCAGCAGGAGCAGATATTTTCACATCTATTATCCATTGATGAAAAAAAAAAAGCAGATTGTAACAGTTGAGCGGTTTCTTCCATTTCTGTTCTGCAACGGCTCACCATGCTCCATTTCCCCTCCACATGGCTACTGCTGCTCACATCTCTGTCATACTTCAGATTGATAAAACCATCTGTCCAATGAGCTGCAGGAGACACGCTGCATGAACACATACGCTCTATCTTTGATGTACAAACTATTCTCAGCAATTATGGCTCTATAAAGCACATCAAGTGTTTTAGTAACTGGATTTCTGCGTCAATCGGTTCCTGTTGGAACCTTTGGAGACAGAACTGGAAGTTGTTGAAGATGAAGATGTTGAAAAGGTTGAATAAGATTACAATGAGATCATCAGAGGTACAGACCAGGTTGAATCACTGGGAGATAAAGTTGGAGAGACCAGACTGAGATGATTTGGACACGTCTAGAGGAGAGACTAGAGGAGAGACTAGAGGAGAGAGGTTAGAAGGATATTGGAGATGTAGCTGCCAGGAGAAACACAAAAATGAGATTTATGGATGCAATTAAGAGGACATGGAGGTAGATGGAGTGAGTTAGATGGAGAAAGATGACTCCTTGCTTGTGTCCAAATACAGGGGGTCCTTCAAAAGACCCAACCTACAGACAAACAGCTAGCTACGTGGGCCGCATCCTTTTCCGGCCGCAAAGACTAAAGAAAGTGGCTGGCAGTTTGGACCATTTAGCCTTCAACTTTAGTATATTAGTATATAAATGCACCCTGGCCTCACTGACGTTTTGACCAAAGTTTTTAAGGTAAATTAAAAACAGTAAAAGGACCCAGAATGGAACCTTGTGGAACACCTTTTGTAACATTCAAATACTTTGAGGATAGATCACTGTGTTGTACACACTGTTGGCATCCAGACTGATAATTTAAAAAACAACTGATGGTTTGCTCTGACCGACCAATTTCTGAGAGACGTTAAATAACATATGATTTTTACACCCCTCCACAAAAGAACTTATAGTGTGATTGGTTAGAAGTTCATGGTCGTGTTTGTTTATGCTGAAAGTGCTCGGACACTGCATTTTACTTCAACCACTCTCTTCTTAAATAACAAAAACTATTCACTTCCAGAAGCTGTCTGTTGCACCCAGAAACAGACATTTGTAAAGATAGTCAAACGACCAAGTCTCATGGAGATAAAACAGATGTTGTGCATGGAAGAATTTTGTCTGCAGAAAAGTGTGGAGCTATAACCCTCTCAGCTAAGACAGAGTTTTTTTTTGGTTTTTTTTCTGGAGTGTAGCGGGAAGAAACCCTGTACAGAGGGAGGGGTTTTCCAAGAGAATGGCACAGTGTGTCTCAAGGGCTATGAAAGGTGTGTGTAAAAAACAAACACCGAACCGTGCAATGACTGTTCAGCTTCAGATGGAGTATATGGAGGCCTAAATGCGGCCCACAAAATCCCAAAAATTTAGGCTGCATCTGGCTATCCTTCCAAGGATATCCCAGGATTCACTGCAACGTCAGCAAACTAAACAGAAAAACAAAGACAGCTGAGTTTTTTTTTTTTTTTTTTTAACCAAGTTGGCGTAATTTGGAATTTCATCACAGACCAAATAATTAGTTTTTAAATGTACGGTTAGCAACTTAGCTGATTCATTTAGCTGAGGGAAATTATCCTGCAAAATGAGAATAAAATTAAATGCAATTACAAGTATAGTGGAGCTAAACCCAAACTGGTAATAGGTACGGCGTGATCAAGCAAACATACATCATCTGAAGGTTTGACCGTCTCATTTCAGTCGTTTTATGCAGCTACCTGTGGCCTTCATGGGCTGTGGTCTATAGGTAGGCTGCAGCCCCTGAATTAGGACACAGCCAGCCCTTGTAGAGAATCCTGAAGAGGGAACAGCCATAAGAAGAAGAAGAAGTAGTCCTGTTTAAATTTTCACAAGGACCTTGACATAATGAGTAATGCCTGAACAGAGAACCCCCAAGGCCTTCTGAGGTAATAAACCTCCAAACACACAGAAAGACAGACAAACAACCATCTCTACTGCTGGAGTCTGATGAAGTTCCTCCAGCTGCTCAAACAGAGCACACATGCAGCAATAGGAGGAATAAATATTCTACCAATGTCTACATTAAAAGTATTAAAAATACTGCAGCTCTAAAATGGTTTCTTTATTTCCAAGATGATACATGATGAATAAAATCCTTCCATGTTCATAATCTCATTGCTAGCAGACAGACAGGCAAACAGAGAAAACACACACAGGCAGTTACATGATCGCCCACAATGTCTTTGATTTTAGGTTATTCATCTATTTTATTTTGATCATAGAGAAGATTTATGTGAAAACAAAATATTTTAGTAAAAGAACAGATTCTTGGTGTGCAGGGTCATTAACAATAAAATGTTTCAGGTTATTACATTTTTCTCTGTCTAACCTTTTGTCACAAAAAAACATTAGACAAACCATCCTGCATCATAAACTCTGTCTTTGTGAGTCTGCAGATGAACAGCTGTGCATTTCACAATGTTGTTTTTAGAAATTCTCCAGTGAAACAGCTTTTTCTGTTACTATTGGTTCAGAAACTTAATTGTTTTCAAGATTTGTTTTCTTGTACTTTTTTACTCTCACTACTCCTGCATGCATGGTGCTATTTTACCTGTAAATCATAAAATGTTCAGCTCATTCAGGAGATGGGGGCTCTAATGTTTGTTTTTTCTACCATTTACGCATTTCAAAATATTTATTCACAAATATCTATCTTCTACAGTTACCTTTTTAAGTTTTAGCTAATATTGTGATTCTTTTACCTTGCATATTACTACTTTTTGGCTAATATTTAGCTACACTTACCTGTAGCTCCCCTAGCTGTATGTTTAACTTTGAGTTAGTCTTTTGTTAAGCTACATTTCATATATTACCTTTTGCAACTTTTAGCATTTCTCTAACATTTTTCTTTTACCTTTTAGTTAGCTTTTAGTTTTAATTTTAGTTTATTTGCACGATAAAAATACAAATCAATTCAAGGAGAAAAAAATAATAACAGTGCAGGAGAAGAAAAAAACCCATAAGTCTATACCCAAATGTTAAAATAAAATAAAGAAAAGAAAAGGCTATAATACAATACTTAATCAACTGCTCATAATTATGAAATACAATCACATAAAGAAAACTCAAAAACAAACAAAGATAATAAAGACGCCACCTTATGAATAGGAATTTAAACAAAATATATAGCTTAACAATGATAGAAGTCACAATCACAATTAAGTGGCTACAGTTTTGTATAACTTTCAAACTGTTTTTGGCTAAGCTTCTAACAACTTTTTACTTCCTTTAGCTAACCTTTTGCTATGTTTAGCATTTAACTAGAACTTTCCTACTTTTACCTTTAAGGTAACATTTTACTACTTTTCTGTTTTCGTGAGTCTTTTGTTACTTTTACCTGCTTTCAGATATTTTTTTTTTAAATAATTTCAGCTAGTGTTTTGCATTTAGTATTTGGTTATCAGTAGCTTTTATACTTTAACTTCTAGCTATCATTTTTAAGGAAGAGGATTAGGGCCACTGAAAAAATTAAAGAAGAATTCTTACTTCAATCTCAGAATTCTGACTTTTTTCTCAGAATTTTGAGAAAAAAGTCAGAATTCTGAGATTCTAAATTCTAAAATGAATCCTCTTCAGTACATTTTGCTTCTTTTTCCCCTTTTTTTTGTTTTTGCTTTTAGTTAGCCTTTTGCCATTTTTACCATTTAGCTCCTGTTTTGTCGCTTTGTAAAAAAAGATCTGAACTCTCCTTTTAATTCAACAAAGTATTGTAACATTTTTGTTTGTATTGAATGCAAAGTAATAATTGTCACGTTAATTTTTTTATGTTTATACATTGAGCTGTAAAGTGGTTTTAATGGTTCTGGTTCTACAGTACTACCTCCTGTTGTTATTGATAGGACGGGCTCTCGCGCGCTGCCCTCCTGCGGCTCGCGCTCATTGGTTGACGCAACACTATAAAGTCCCGCTGCGCCTCCTTCACCGACTGCAGGTCAAATTCACCCACAGGAGCTGTATCTTAGAGCCGAACAGCGAGGGGATTTATTCAACTTTACCTTCTCTCTCCGCCTCCTGCCTCCTCCCGGGTGTTTGCTGCTGTTCATCATGAAGGAGAGAAGACACGCGCAGCCGCTCGTGGCCAGGTGTAAACTGGTTCTGGTGGGAGACGTCCAATGCGGTAAAACTGCCATGTTACAGGTCCTGGTGAAGGACTGCTACCCGGAGGTAAGAAGCTGCTGCTCTAACATCTGGACTTCATCTAAATCAAAATACTGCTCTGAAAACTAATAGTCTTCATTTTTTAAAGACAAGAAAAAATAAATAATTAGCTAAATAAACACTTTTAGTGTTTGTTGTAAATCTATATTTAAAATTTATGTAAATGTTATTTATATGCCAACCTGTAAAAGCAGAACAGGTGACTTGACTATTAATTCCAGATTATTAGATTCATGGGAAGAAACACATAATTTAATATGATTTAATGAAATAATAATCAATATATACAAAAAATACAGAACATCAGCTTGTCTCCTATATTTCATTTAGATCCATCAGAAGTAATCTGGACAGTTGCTCCTTCTATAGGAGATTTAATACACGAGGGAATAGATGTTTAATGTTTATCTTATACCTGCCTCCTTGTAGACATATGTCCCCACTGTGTTTGAGAACTACACAGCTTGCCTGGAGCTGGAGGACCAGCGGGTGGAGCTCAGCCTCTGGGACACATCAGGTGAGCATCAGGCCAACTCAGATGAAAACACGAGCTGGGATTTTTCTCAGGTGTGAGTTTCACAGCGGCTGTCGTAAATAAAAGCACGTCTCATTCTTTGTTTTTACTGTTTACTCTGACCTCACGATCCATCAGTCCTGTTTGGGTCTGTAAGCAGCTTTTCACTTGTGTGAAATCTGCTCGCTGACTCATTTGGACACATGGAGTCCAAGAATGTGCTTCCTTCTTTAGATGCCAAAAGTAAAGCACTATTCTTGAGCTTCTCTGTTTTGCCTATTTCAGATTCCAACTGGACATAAAAACACAAAGATCTAAGGCTGAAAGTGTAAATTTGTGAAACAATAGCTAAAAAAATTATATAAATGCTTAACTGAAAATGAAGTGGTAAACTGGGTATTTGTCAGGTATATTTTAATAAAAATAAAATAGTTTCAGTTTTTATTTTGGTCTGACTTTGTAGTGAGTCATTTTATAAAGAGAGGGAAGCCCCTTTGGTGCAGATGGATTAGGTTTTAACTCTAGTGATGTTCCATACCACAGATTTCCTTTCCAATTCTGAGTAAGGCTGGTTTTGGCAATATTGATCAGATACACCGAAGGTGTATTTCTATTCATAACTTCAAATTAATACAAGACATCAGAGTAATTTATTTATTTAGTTTAAACTCAGAAGTGCTGTATATTGTTGTAGCATCCTCATTTACATTATAGCTGAGCCACTAATATAGAAAAACCAAACAGAGGACACAATTATACCAATTATGTTAAAATTGTGTTTTAAACAATAAAACAAATAATTAAATAATAAAACCATTAAAATACACTGCCTGGCTAAAAAATGTGTCCATCTGGATTTAACTAATATGATGTGGGGTTGCTGCAGTTGGTCAGGTCTTGGTCTGTGCTCAAAGAATGAGGTCAGCTGACTACCTGAATATACTGAATGACCAGGTTATTCCATCAATGGAGTTTTTGGGGCTCAAATTGTGAAAGAGTGGTTCAGGGAGCGTGAGACATCATGTTCACACATGGTTTGACCATCAGAATCCATTGAGAATCTTTGGGATGTGCTGGAGAAAGCTTTGTGCGGCGGTCAGACTCTACCATCATCAATGGAAGATCTTAGTGAAAAATGAATGCAACACTGGATGGAAATAAATCTTGTGACATTGCAGAAGCTAATCCAAACAAAGCCACATCAAATGTGTGCCGTAATGAAAGCTTTTTTTTTTTTTTGGTGGCAACTTTTTTTTGGCCAGGTGGTGTATATTATTGTTTAATTATCAAGAACTACCGTAAAAGCTTACATAATTTCTGTTAAATGAACATGTTAGCATGAAAATATTGAACAAGTAAATAACACAGACTGAGTGACGTGCTGTTGCGCTTACACTTTACATATAACCTAAGTGGAAGAAAAAGTAGTTCCCACCAATGTTGTATCGTTTACACAATATTTTAATAGTTTAGTTTCCACTGTGTTCCTGAAAACAATTTCTGTATGCCTGAAGAAAATGAAGTATCAAAATATTGATATTTTCATTTTAGCCTGGATTTTTAGAGCATTGGTGGTATAGATATTTCAGTATCGATCCGCACATCTTTAGTTATCACTGTGAGATGAGTGAAAAGCAGTGGTGGGCACAGCTAAACCAAAAGTTACCTTTGCTAACTCATTTACTGCTAACATAAAAATTAGCTTTGCTAATGCTAAATGGCTAAACAAGGAAAAATTAGTGAAAGCTAACGCTAACAGGTATTTGCTAACTGCTGAGACGACTGTTACTCTGTCTGCGCCACGCGTCTTCGTCTCCTACCAGCTGAATTGGTCTGCTAACATTTTCAAAGTTAGTGTAAAAGCTAATCCGTTAAAAATAAAAAAAAACTGTTACACTATTAGCTGTTAGCTGATTAATGGAAGCATGCCCACCACCGGTTAGAAGTTATTTGTATAAAATTGTATTTTATCAACAGAGATTTGTCGTTATTGGGTAAAAGCATGTCTTATACAACAGGTTGAACAAGTCGCGATATAAGATATAATTTTTCACAGTTTGCATCTGTCTTTTCTCTGACTGATAACAAAAGAAGTCAGTTCTGGTCTCTGTCTCACCATTGGCAGAGATCATCTGCAGCAGCCTGGTTACCTAAACATACAGAAACTAAATTATGTAAATGAGATCAATAAGGAAAGCCATCAAGTGCAGCGAGGTCCTCTTTCATAACGGCGCCGTTCGACACCAGGGCCTGAGGGGCCACGTGTTGAGAGGAGCAGTGCCAGTTGGCCTGCAGAGGGGTTGTTTCACAGAGGGAGGGAGGGAGGGATGCCTCGACCATGCAGGGGGTGGAAGTCTGCAGGAGTGAACACGAGCAAACAGTGTGAACAGAAGGCAAGGAGTGAGGGATACTGACTGCAAATATGTGCCTGACCTCCTCGCTTATGCAACAGAAGGCAGTGCTGAGCCACTTTAGGTTGGGTTTTTTTGTGTGTGTGTTCGTCTCCCACGAAGTCAACAGTTTGGAGATGGTTACACTTCCTGAAAGAGACGTTGCGTAATACACATTTATGTTCACAGCAGTGGATACACACCATTAATCTCAGTTCGTGTCGTCACCAACAAAAGCCAAAAATCCAAGAAACGCTTATTGAAGGCTGAAAAATCATAACATTTAGGGGTTTTATTTACCCCAACATTTTCTTTTAAGTGTTGCAGTTTTCTTCTTTGCATTTAAAACAGGTGATGTGTTTATCTGATAAAATGTGACTTTTCCCCTCTTCTACCACAAGCTTTTTCACATCAAAAGGCTCCATTTGGTTGAAAGTTCCTGATGTATTTTTTATGGATTCAGTCAGATCATTGTCTTGGCGTGTGAAGATGAATGCAGATTTCTCTTTTCTTTTTTTCTTTGAAAGCCAATCAGACAGTTTCAACAGATCAGCTTGTGTTTGCTCTGCCAATAGGTGTGTGTGTGTGTTTGTTCAGGCAGGGGGATGCAAGTGCGTGGGAGGAGGTTGGAGCTGGAAGTTGTGTCCTCTTTAGATCTGTCTGCCTCCTCTTTCTCCAGCCTTACATCACCCTGCATGGTTATATGTGCTCCGATTCCCTAAAACAGAAATGTTATTGATAGATGCTCATTGTGTAAGGTATGGTACTTGGCCGAGGTAAAGGAGTAGTTCAGGTCTTTAAAAGTGGGGCTCTGTGAAAAGGTTCAAATAATCACTATGTTAACTTCTGTAGTTAGCCTTTTATAGAGATAAATTAGTCTCAAAAAGATCTGCACGCACACAAGCGTTCGGATCTGCTTGTGTGTATTTGACATTAGAGACTTTCTTATCGCTGCAGATTTACATGCGTAATGCTGCATTCAATGCTGGAGAAAAACTGGGACATCTGAGCTTTATCAGATTTACTGGGTTATTGAGAAAATACATTTTGGACTTGGCACATAGTTCATAAATCCTTTATTGAAACACACGCTTACATCGGCATTACTGGGTTCCAAAAATGTTATGTTTTGTAGACTGCAATGTTGAAATAAACAACCTAAATTGAGTTGGTTGATAATTTATTAGAACAAATAAACATATATTACTGGGAAAACATATTTTCCTGGTAGTTTTGTCACAAGAAGAAATTAATACTTTTGTGGACTGTAGCCTAAATAAATATTTCTAAATGGATTGTTTTTTTTGTGTGTGAAAAAACTATTGGGAACATTTATTTGTATGTATTTATTTTTGTTAAATGTCCAACATGACTCATTTCAGGTTGTGTATTTCAGCCATACAGTCCACAAGACGTAACATTTTTGGAACCAAGTAATGACAATGGACGTGTGTGTGTGTTTTACATATACTGTAGGTTAATGAGCCATAAGTCAGAAACGTTTTTTTTTTTTCACTGTGTCCTGTCCGGCAGTATGAAACTCAGAATTGGTGTCTGAGTGTCACCAAGATGCTCCACTTGATATATATTTAAACTTTTTTAGAAAATATTTTTGGGGATTTAATTCAATATAATGTACACGGAGAAATGTCTTTTCTCTATAACCCAGTAAATCTGGTAAAAGTCAGATGTCCCAGCTTTTCACCAGCCTTGAACGCAGCATTACTCATTTGAATCTGCAGCAGTAAGAAAGTCTCAACAGTTAACTCACAAGCAGATCTGCACACTGGTGTAAATCTTGTGTCGACAAAAAGATCAGAATTTTGTTGCTCGAACTCAAATCTTTTTCAAACTAATTTATCTCTGTATCCCTTTGAAAAACATCAGTTTAGAAACAGTTTAATTTTGTCTGGACTGACAAGCTAACAGCTAGTTTGGTCATCCTACAACAGGTAGGATATTAATTGTTTATAACATTTTCACAGAACCTTCTTTTAAAACATCTGAACTTTCACTTTGAGTCTGTAAAGTTATGTTTTAGGCAATCCAGACACTTAAAACCACCCAGGGTGATGTGGTTTAAGAAAGAAACCCCCTGTCAAAAATGAAAGTGTGCTAAATAAAACACACAGCTGTTTTGTTTTTTTTAATAATGATAATGCAGATAAACATTTTATTAACATCTCAGGGGAGCACAAACTTCATCAGGACAACATAATTGTTAGTTAGACCCACTAATAGAAGGATCTATTCCTGTTATAATTACATCCTGTGTAGTTGCAAGGAAAGGCTTCTTGGACACCTTTTACCCACGAGGACGGGACAAGGAAATTAAAGTTGATTGTTTGTATGTGTGTGTGGGGCGCTGGGTGGGAAGGAGGGGGATAGGGGGTTGATCAGGTGGCAGAGGGAAGACAATGGAGAGCGGACATCCTGCCAGTCTGTTTTTAGCTCAGGAGTTTTCCTGAGAGGTAAAATCAACTGTTTATGGAAGAGGAGGTAAAACATGTTTCCGCCATGAATTCAATGATGTGTGTGTGGGCATGTTTTTGCTACATCATGGGAACCATTTTCCAGAAAAAGGCAGCCTGCTGGGGACCGAATGTGCATCCGGGCTTTGGTCCCCACAGGTATGGATGATAATTTTGGATGGGGGGTTAGATTTAGGACCAAGGTGTGAATTGAGTTTAGGTTAGTTTTAGGGTCAGGTAGGTACATGTGAGGTTAATTTTAGGGTAAATGGTCAGGATTAGGCTATAAAATTACCAGAAAATGAATGGAAGTCAATCCATGGTCCTCACGAGGATATAAAAAAAAAACCTGTGTGTGTATGTGTGTGTGAGTGATATTTTAGAGCCCATCATCATCATTATTAGCATCATATCTGTTAACTGTACGGAACAAAAATAGTGAGCTAACTGGTGTTTATTAACTTAAATGGCTGAAGTTAAAAACATCTTAAATGTAAAAATGCAACAGGAGCCAAATTTATGTGTAGATAAAAAGGATAAATAATCTTAAAACGTTACTTAAAACCTTATTAAATGATTTTAAGGCAGATAAATAAAGGAGCTGTTCAAACCTTGAATAACGTAGCAAAATAATAGTAGTAATAATAGTCAATATCTCAGAGTTCGTGTTGTGAAAGACTCTCAGCTACTACCTACAACTGACTGAGCTGTAGCAGGTTTTGTGATGGCCTTTGGAAATTAGCTGTGGCGGCGGTTTTAACTCCAGAAATCATTCAGTTGTAGATTGAATGATTGAGAGTTTCTTTAAAATCTGTTCACAAGTTTATGGGATATTTTTCTAGCAAACAGACACACGAATACCCTGACACCAACATATTTTTACCTTTCAGCAGCAGAAAAGAAGATTTTTATTATTCTTATTATTTATTACCCAAGAAAGGGCCTTTGTTTAGTTTCTGAGATGAACACTGGAGTTTTTGGGAGGTTTGCTTGCCTGTCAAATAAATGCTAAAAGGAAACATTATCAGCTCAAATATACTAAAGAATTGTTTTAAAATAAGTTAGTCTGCTGTTTTTAACTTCAGTGGGAACATTATTCCAATCTAATGAGCCAAGTGTTTTGGTTTCAGTGGCAGGAATTTCCCTGTTAGAGCTACCTTCTGCATGTGTGTGTGTACTTGTATTTGTTACTTTCCTAGGGCCGTTTCTAGTATACACACCTACCTTGTCAAGACCAGTGGTCCTTATGGTGACCAAAGACCGATCCTAATATAGTGGAACTCTATTTTTGGGTTTAGTTTAGGTTTAGAGTAAGGAGTCAGGGTTAGGCTATAGAAAAGTCAATGAATGGTCCTAATAAGGATAGAAATACAAACTTATGTGACTGTGCGTGCATTATTAAAAACCATGATAAAGTTTTATCAGGCTGCTGTGAATCTAAACAGTAGGTGCTTGTTTTGAATGAAGTGAACAGAGTTGAGCTGCCTGACTCATTTACTTTTTGTGAAACAATCAGTTTTCTCTTTTAAACTGTTTTTTATTTTCTTACAAAGGCTATTTGTTGGTGTTTGTGCTGCTTTATTCTACATCTTTGCCGTCCTTTTAGGCTCTCCTTACTACGACAACGTGAGGCCCCTCTGCTACAGCGATTCAGACGCAGTGCTGCTGTGCTTCGACATCAGCCGACCTGACACGGTGGACGGAGCTCTGAAGAAGGTAGGATCTATTTCAGGTGGGGTCCTCTTTAAAGAGGAATTTAACCCCAAAACATTTTGCAGGTAAACTGTAAATTGGGTCTTTAGGATATTATCTTCATATTTCTGTGCATATTTAGACATTTTTGTGTAAATTTGTTTAATTCTGCAATATTTGGTCTTGAAAGGTGCTAGTGCTGCCCTCTGTGGGTTGAACGGTGGCTACTGCAGTTAAATTTTCCTATTGGTTGAAACAGTACAACTTGGTACATGCTTACGTCACAGCTCCTGGTTCAGGTATAAATCCTCCCTCTGAGAGACGCCCCTGCAGCGAGACAGTGGTTGGAATAGCGAGCACTGCCATGAAAGATTGTTACAGCTTTGAATATTAGCTCGTGTTAGCAATGATTCTGCTAACATCACTTTAACACTCAAAAACTGGACACATTCTGTCTTCATTGCCTCGGCAGCTTCATGCATCGCTGAGTCAGCACCTTTAGCTAGCAGTTCGATACAATAAGGCTCAGACCTCAAGTGACGAGCAGGGTGAAAATTCCTCCACCGCGCCTAAACTACCTGTTTCACCATGGTTACTCTCTGTGTTTCAATGGAGAAGCTAGTTCTCCTCACATCTTCAGAAATGAACCCAGCAGAGGGAGGAAAATGGGCATGGAGCAGAAATCAGCTGAGCTTGAAGCGCAGCGCGATGCATGGACGTCTGCCTCGTGTCAAAAAACAAGCTGAAGTAACTTACATTAGCGATCTTTGTGGTTCAATATGTTTTTAAACAAACTGTAAAGTTGCTGTTCTGCGTCATCTTCAATATCTGTTTGTTGATGTTTAACCCTACGAGCTGGTTGAGCCTCGGAACCTCAGGGTTTTTTCACACATCAGCATGCCACTAACCGTGTTACCATTAACGATTTTTAACTTCGCATTTTGAAGTATCGCATTAGAAAAGGTGAACGGAAACGGCCTGATTCGAAAAAACTTCCTCTATTGCACAAAAAAGTTTATTCGCTCACTTGAGGTGGTTTGGGTTTTTTTTGAAAGAGTTAATGTGCAAAAGGAGAGATGGAAACTCATTTGTCAAATAAGTTCTGATGTAGCGAACATTTACCTCACATGTTGATCAGCTGTTCCCGCTGCCTGTCTGGTACCTGACTGCAGCTGGACCCTCCTCCCGCTGTCAGCATCTCCTCAGTTATTCCCGTAACGTCAAGAGAATTGCATTTTTCTACATCTCCAGACAGCAGTAACATCGCCAAAACTAGTTGATATGACAGAATAAGTACAACTTTCCCTACAGTAGCAACACGTTCCTGATAACTTCTCTCCATTGTCCTGGGATGTGTATTCCTGCGACTCCTACTTCCTGTTTACTAAAGACATGTGTCTGACATAATTACTGGGTGATTCGCATCAAGCCATTTAACTTGAGACGCATTTATTATTTATTTCCTTTTTGAGAAATTTTAAAAATTTGCTCAAAATTTGAATTAAAATTGGATGGAAACACGGCTACTATCTCCGCCTCCATGGTAGTGTGGTGTGGGTGTGGGGTGGCGCAGGAGAGAGCCACGGCTGAGAGCCTCTGTGTCTGCTGAATGATCCGAGGGGGACAGAAGATGCGTCAGTCCTGGACTGAGCTGTCTTGTGAATTTCAAATGAACCTTTGACACAAACACAAATGAGAAAATATCCTTCCTGTTCTGTTTTGGAGTCATATTTTAACACTCTGTTACCAGAACTTTACGAGTTAGTTTGTAACATCTAAATGTGAGTTTGCATGTAAGTCATAAAATGTAACTTTTTCAGTAATGTTTTCAAAAATGTTATCTAGCTGTCATGTTCCCTCATCCTGACCACACCTCCTCACTCATCCCTACACTTGGCCATGCCCCTAAGTGTCTCTTGGCACCGCCCACTTTGTTGGAATTTTTCTAAATTTTCCTGGGGGAGGGGTTATGCATTCACGTGGGGGTTAGTTAATCAACATGCTGCTCTTTATGGCAGGCCATTTTAACAAAGAATTGGCTTCATTTGACTACCTGTAATTACATTCCAAATATCTAAAAAGTAGTTTTGACAAGGAACAACTACATTTTGACTATCCTGAATTCAAGACATCTTCAATTACATTCTGATGGGTCAAAAAGTCTTTCAAGATATCTCAAATGACATCACTTGATTCGTCATTTGAAGGGCCACACATATCGATATCTCAGACATAATTATGACCAGTCAAAATTCCATTGTCTAAATACACTCACCGGCCACTTTATTAGGTACACCTGTCCAACTGCTCATTAACACTTAATTTCTAATCAGCCAATCA
>JARVJO010000024.1:6902228-6915966 GCA_031762555.1 Cynodonichthys magdalenae
GAATGCTTCCAGCACCTTGTTGAATCCATGCCACGAAGAATTGAGGCAGTTCTGAAGGCAAAAGGGGGTCCAACCCGGTACTAGCATGGTGTACCTAATAAAGTGGCCGGTGAGTGTACATTAGATATGTGAAAAAATAAATTGTGCATAAGCCCCCCAATGCTGCTACTGAGCTGTCCAAACAGCTGCCTGCAGATCTTTGAGTGGCTGTAATGACAAACAATAAATTAACTATGTTTCTTAATTCATGTTGAGCTGAAGTGATACAAATCATGTTAAAAACACCAGAATAAGAGTTGGACTGACCTGACACTGCAGACCACTGAGTAGCAAATTAAGGTAAGGTTAGTGGCTTAGTAAGACTAAAATGCCTTATAAACTTTCCACCAAAATGCCACGTAAATCTGTGACGTTATTATTATTCAAGCTATCTTGAATATCATTCTCATTCTCTAGTCAGAATGGTAATTCAAGATATCTGAAATACAAAAGCCATGTAGATGAAAAAATATTCAAGATATCTTTAATTCTTTTGGAGATATCTTAAAGGGAACTGTGACTAGTCAAAAATATAGCTCTAGATATGTCTGAGTTAATTTTGACTTGTCATTATTTGCTTTAAAGATATCTGCAATAAAATTTGCACCAATCAAATCTTTGTATGTGATATCTAAATATACATTTAAGGTATCTTGAATAATGTCATTTAAGATATCTTTATGACTAGTCAAAACAAAAAGCAAGCTCTCTTGAAAGCAAATAATGACTAGTCAAAACTAACTTAGACATAACTAGAACTGTATTTTTGACAAGTCAAAATTCTTTGTAAGATATCTTAAATGGAAGCCTCCAATAACTTAATGGTATATCTGACATCATTCATACTGGTCAGAATGTAATTAGAGATATCTCAAAAAAATGTCTAGTCATAAACCAGTTGTGTGGCGAAACCGATTTTATGTTAAAATGGCCTGCCATAGTATCATGTCATAGAAACTCTGACACTTGTTTCTTTCTTTTCTGTGCAGTGGAAAGCAGAGATTCAGGACTTCTGTCCCAACACTCGGATCCTCCTTATAGGCTGTAAGACAGACCTGCGCACAGACATATGCACACGCATAGAGCTGTCCAATCAGAAACAGGCTCCAGTCTCATACGAGCAGGTTTGTGTGTCTTCGTTATCACTCACAGGAAAAAAGATCTTTGTGTCTGTGTGTGCTTATTTGGCTATTGTGTTAGCAAAATATCTCATAAACCAGAGGACATATTTTATTGAAATTCCCAGGAGATGTTCTTCTGCACCTCCTTCAAGACGACCACAAACAACCTGAACCAACATGAAAATGGTTATGACTAATTTTAGATATGGAGCTATAATTTGATGTGGTTGTAGCTACGAGTTATACATAATCTGAGCACTAATAGATCGCACCAGATTTGTTTTTAAAATGTTACAGTCACCTTTGCTTGTTGTTAGCAAAATATCTCACTGATTAAAAACATTAAGAAAATAATATTTGGGTGTACACCTACATCTCATTAGGTTTTAGATGGCTGTCACAGATAATGGACCTCAGCCAACACAAAAAGGCTATAACTTGTTATAATTTACAGGTTTCAGGCTAAAATATGGCATCATCACTGGAGAAAACTCTGGCCTGGATTCCAACTAAAGGACTTTAGTTTCTTTCTGTTTGTCTTGTTTTAAATCGTCTTTTTAATTTTTGTTGTTGTTGTGTTTTTTAGGGTACCTCACTGGCCAAGCAGCTCGGAGCTGAGGCTTACCTGGAGTGCTCAGCCTTCACGTCAGAGAAGAGCATCCAGAGCGTTTTCCGAACCGCAGCTCAAGCCTGCATCAACAAACTCCACCCCGCCGACAAACCCAGCCCGGTCCGCCGCCTCTCCAAGAGACTGCTCCACCTGCCCAGCAAGACGGACCTCCTCTCCTCCACCTTCAGCAAAGACAAGTCCAAAAGCTGCTCCATCATGTGATCGCAGCTCCGGGGCATGCTGGGTGGAAGGAAAGAACGGACGAGAGAACTGTACCGCAGGCGTTCAGGGTGTGATAGGGGAGAGAGAGCAACAGTGTGGACCTTTGTTTTCTTTTTCTGGCTGCATCCCCTCTTATCTCCTGTCAGCCACACAGTTTCTGCAAAGTGACAAAAGATTTAATGTAGATTTCAACAGTCCCGAACAAGCAGAGCATCACTGTAGGGTGCAGATCATGTAAGTGCTGCTGCAAATCAGCTTCAATAAGATTCAGTTTTTTTCAGGGGTGGGGGAAGAGGTTGTAAACTCTACATTTGACTGCACTGAAGAGATTAATTCATTTTAAGATTTGATGCTGGTGCCGCTTCCCATCCATCTCCGTCTGAAAGTTTGTTAAAGGTCACAACACGAGCTGAAAGACAGGAGCGTAAAATATGACGGTGACAGGAAGCCAGGTCTGCAGAAACGCAGTAATCCCCCCTCCCTTTGCTGCAGCCTAACCTGCTTACAGTATTTTATTTGGAAATTAAAACTGACGGCAGAGGAAAAAAGGTGGAGAGGAAAGGAGGGATTTGGCAAATTTGCAAAGGCAGAGAGGGGACACAACGTGAGAGTCCATTTGAAGGAGTGCGGCGTGACTCAGCACTCACATGAGCCCCAAGGTCGACCAGGTTGGACACGTCGTCTTAAAGACATTCTGATCGCGTCTTCAGTCCACTCCCTCCTGTTACCCATCATCCACTGCAGCCTTATTTGTTCAGTAAGCCTCGGGTTTTAGCTGTGTTGCGCTGATTAAAACGTCTTTCCAGCCTGCTAAGTGGAAAACAAAATGAATTCTGCGTTCATCTTAGTCTTTTAGAGTTACAAGGAAAAACAAAAATTGACCAAATAACTGATCCTCTTATCTCTGTATATTTTAGGTTAACGTGGAGCTGTTCTTATCGTCCTCCACAAGCTCCTGGTGCTTGGTAAAGCAGTGTACAGACTGTAGTAAGACAAATGTTTAAATGAAAACGCAGAACCTGATTTAGCTTCAATCTGTGTATGATTCTTTG
Organism: Cynodonichthys magdalenae; assembly: GCA_031762555.1. Lineage (NCBI taxonomy): Eukaryota > Metazoa > Chordata > Actinopteri > Cyprinodontiformes > Rivulidae > Cynodonichthys > Cynodonichthys magdalenae. The sequence goes on from JARVJO010000024.1 coordinate 6,905,273, forward strand.
GTTTTTCCATTTCAAAATAAAATTGTAAAAGAAAAAACATAAAAATATAAAATCAAACTAATTGAAAATCCACAGTGTTTGAGTTTAGCTTCAGCTATCTAAATGCAAAATAAAATATATGGCTGTTTTAATATATAGTGATTCCAGAAATGATAGAAGTTGCTGAAGAATAAGAAAAAAAACCCAGAAACCATTCCTAATGATATTGGTAATGGAAGAACTCAAACCTTATTCAGACCATGATTTCTGTCAGGTCCCAAATGGTGCACTAACAAAATATAAAGCCTGTCTTTGCTTTGAGCGTTACTGTAAAATGTAAAAATCATAGCGTTTTTTAAATTTCGCAATAGTTTTTTTCCTAGTTATTTCTTGTTTTATTTTGAAACGGACAAACCAACGACCCATACACAGATTATCTTCTCTTTTCTGTTTGCTAAAACCTGTTTTTCATTTTCTAATAGCTCAGCAGAACCGAGAGGCGACAGCACCACTATTCACCTCTTCTTGGTGTTTTTTTGTAACGATCAGCAGCAGTGCATACTTTAACAAACACAAACGACTTGTCTGGAACTGAAGACTTCACATCATGACAAGAAAACTCAACTTTCCCGATGCTGTAAAGGTTTTGGGAGACGCACACACAAAAAAATCACAAAGGAGGTTTCCTTACAACTATATATTTGTAATTCCCATAAAATAAGTGAGAGCTGGGAACAGATTTCTGCACCACATCTATCTGTGAATACAGCTGTGGCCCCTTAGAGAGAGGAAAAACTTGAGACTCCCACTGCAGTGGTTTGAGAATATTTTTGAGAACCCACCATTACTTCTTTCTTTTTGATATGATCTGTACTCCAAACCCAGTCTGTGTTCAAGTGATCTCATTCGAGGCTGTAGTCTCAGTGCAGTTCCAGTTCGACTCAATAAAAGCTTTTTCCTACGGAGTCCATCCTCAGAAGATTAAACAAAGTTTGTGTAAAATAGATGTTCCCCTTTGAGCTAAAAACTCAGCAGTTAGACTGAATCCGTTTGAGACGATACAGAAGGGGGATGATGTAATTAAACCCCCACAATCAGGCAGGACCTGTCAATTATTATTATTATTATTTTAATTTTTTTTTCCTTCTCAAACTGAGAGACTGAATCTTTCCCGGGGATGTTTCTGCTTGTGGCTGTTTCTGGTGTTCCTGTTCGGTCTTGTGGCGTTATCGGTTGTTGACAGCTCGGCTAATGGAGGACTCTGTGATTTGTAGGTCTGCACCGGGAAGCCCAGCGATGTGCCGGAGCGGAGGAATCTGAACGTGTTGCCTAGCAACAGTGTGAGCCAGGGCAGTTCCTGTCTCTGACGGCGGGGATGGGTGGCTCTAGGGGAGAGAGCGCGCGCCTCACCTTTTCTTTTCTTTGTAGCATCAGGCAGAAGTAAGCGAGGCGGTGGCCGGACACATGGAGGAGGGGGCGGAGCCTCAGACATGAGCATTTTGTGCTGAAAACTACAAAAAGTGTGTTTGTGGCTCTGCTGCAGTGATTTTTCAGCCTCTCTGTGCCGTGTGGAGCATCCTGCCATCTGAAACAAGTTGTTAATTGTCAAATATACAAACACTGCTTCTGTTTCTCTTGCTTGCTTTTGCAGATTTTATTTGTTCTCGTTTGTTCTTTGACGTCTCCAACCTGCTCGTATAAATCTGCTTAAGTTATTAACCTAACTGTATTTGTTATTGCCTAAAAATCTTTATTTAAATAAATATGCCTGAAGTTCATTTGCGTCTACTTCAATGTTAAACACAAATTTTAATGGGTGTATTGTGAGTTCAAGTCATCATTTTTAGGTTGTTTGTCTCATAAATTTCCTTTCTGGGTTTATATAATCTGTGTTGAAACAGCTGCTTGAGTTAAAAATACCTAAAAATGACTTTAACAGGAAGAAATAAAAAAAATCAGGAAGTTGACAAGTTTTTTCCTCTTCCACAAAGGAAAGACGACCCTGAATGAATCTGACTGCAATAACTAAGCCAGAGGACATCTTCATCTTAATTTCTGTTTTTTGTGACCGACTGCACCTGACTTTTCACACAGAGTTTTAGGAAGTCTATTAAAACAGAACAAAAGCATATTTGGCGAATGTAATCAAATTCAAGGCTCTCTGACAGAGAAGGACTGATAGCACGGCGGCACGTTGTCTAACGAATGAGAGACAATATCTTGTTTTCCTGGTCAAGGACACAGTGGTCCACTTCACATTCTTCACTAAGAAATGAAAAGATACAGATAAAAAAAAAAACTTTGACAAAAAAACTGAGACATACATCTGGTAAAAGCCAGGTTTTCAGCTAATAGCTCAGGAGATCAGTTTATCATTATAAAAAATACAATTTAATGCCTGAGTGTCAAAAGTTGAGAAAAATTCAAAATACTGGTAAAAACAAAACAAATAAAACACATTTAGTTAAACAGAACTGTAGAGTTTTTGTTGTTTTACATAGTTGTATGAACAAAGCAGGTCAAATGTATTAAAAAACATTAAAAATATGTTTGGATTGTCCCTGCTGAGCTACTAAAGAAATCAAATATCTGACTATTTAAAACATTTTTCCTTTTATTAAAAAATGTTTTAAAGAAAGATTTAAAGTGTTTCTGGCAACAAACTGTCTGAGACACCATCAGTATTTATTGAACCTAAAATAACAAAAAGGAAACTAATCAGAAGCTTTTTTTATAACACTAAAGGCCGTTGATGTTTTTGTACCACTGGATGAATTTCAATGAAACTAAGAATAGAATATAAACAAATTAACTTCTGGTTCATCATTTTTAGATCAATTCAAGATGGCCGCCAGCGCCACAGTTTATGGATGTTAGCGAACACATAAAATCAGTCAGTTTTAGAGATATTCAGCTGAAATACAGTGTGGTTGATCTTTGTTTCAAGCTTGGTCATTACCTGTTATCTATGGAGTCAGCTTTGTTTGTCTGTTAGCAAAATGTCTCACAAATCACTAAGCAAACCGTAATGAAAGGTTTAGTAACGAATCACTGTCTAACTCATTAATTTTTGAAGTCCACCCAGTTCACGATGGCCTCCACAGCATTAGCAAATATAACAATGGCTTTAAGTCTTTGAACTTGACAGATATTGAGGTAAAGTTTGTTCTGGTAGTAGCTGAGAGTCATCCCCAACAAACAGCCCGAGTGCTAACAGACGATGAAGGGTTGAACGAGATCACTCGTGATGTTGTTTTCAAGGTTTGACCAATAACTCTGTCACTTCTCATCAGAAGACAGGCTCTGGCCTGAAGGGTGGCAGGTGACATGCATTCCCTCAGGAATTCCAGGCATTTATTTATTTATTTGTTTTTTTTATTGTAGCTCATTTCCTCTGTTCTCTCCTCCCTGACATCCATCACTGTATTATCTCAGTCTTTCACTTGACTTGAGTGATTTGGGCTGTTATCGGTTTCTCCCTGCCGTCCGACTGATGGAACCTCAATGTTTGGCATTCCTCGGCTATCACACAGGATACAGATTATCCTCCGTCACCTTTACACAACAGTAGACGAGCCAGCTGGGAGGTGGGGGGGGGTGAACATGCTTTTGTACCAGCAACTCAGATAATAAAAAATAATAATAATCTTGGCTGACTCTCTATGGCTAAAAATAAAAATGCCGTTTGATCATCTTTTGGATAAAACGGTCTTTCAGCCCCTCTCCTCGACAAATATTCTTCCCATCTCATGTTCTGTATTCCCTTCTCTTTTAAGCAGATTTATCATAAAATTGGCCCGTGCACATTGCATGTCTCTGCAAATCAGATAACTCTCCCAACAACAGCGGCTGAGCCTGTCATCCGTGGCAGCGTGCTCTAAGGCATGATTATACAGTTGGACACAATCCTGGTGGATGTGGAACAAGCTCTACCACGGCTGGTTTTGTGGCTCAGGAGGTTTGGGGTGGTTTATGCTGGTTTAGTTGCATGTACTCATTTTGAAACACGACTTTGGAAAAACACTTGTACATCTTTTTGGTTTAGACATTTATGGAGAAATGTCACTTTCATGTGAGTTTAGATTACAACTGGCAGCTACTTAGATTAGTTTGGGGGAAGTCACTCTGGTTTAGGTCACTTAATCCAGTGGTTTACAAATGTAGGGTCAGGACAAAAGTTTTTTATTTTTTATTTTGGTAAAAATTGTTATGAGAGCTGAGACATGCTGCTAGGAGTTAGAAAATGGTGGTCTTTGACACTATATGTTGTTGTTAAATCATACTGATTGTTATATTTTTGTATGTTAGCCAGACATTAAAGGTCACAAGTTTCTGCTGCCGTCATTTTGTGGGTTAGCAGCTAAAAGGTTTGGGAACCACTGACTTTCTAGCACCAACACATTTATGATTAAAGCAACAGTTCAGACCATATGAGGTGTGGGGTAGAAAGGTTACAAACAGTACTCTTGTAAATAGCAGTTTGAAAAAATAGAGTTTATGCTACGTCTCCTTTACCTCGGAGGTCCGATGTGAGCTTTGGGAATGAAATGGCTTCATGGTGTTGACCGAGACAAGTCAGAAAAACAGGAAGATATTCAAACTGCTTATAGAGCAGGCTAACTAACATTAGCAAAGCTTATTTGTTTACCAACTGAGGTTTGACAGTACTGTGTGTGTTTGACTGTGTGATGTTAAATACTGCAGCTATCACAACTGGGGCTGTGGAAGAGTGGTTAGAGGTGTCGTCCTGGAACCAGTAGGTCACTGGTTCAATCCGCCGTTCCAGTTGTCTCAGTTGTGTCCTTGGGCGAGACACTTTACACCCCTCTGATGTGTGTCCCATCAGTGTATAAACGGGATTAGCACTGATTAGTCTCTATAGATTGATTTGTACATGTTAGCTTTGTAGTGAGATCTGGTAGAGTGCTATGTGAATGGGTAATGAGGGCACAGATTGTAGTGTGAAGCGCTTTGAGTATCCGGGTTGGATAGAAAGTCGCTATACAAGTACAAACCCTTTACGTAACCTTACTCTCATCTTTGCAACGTAACCACAGCTCTTGAGATTCCAGTCCTGAACCCTGGTTTGAATCCCAGGGTCATTAAACTATGTGCCTGGAAAATGCATAATCCCCCCACCACCACCTTAATTACCAGGAAATAGTTTAACATTCTACAAATAAACAATAAAAACAGCAAACAAGATATTTTCTTATATTATAAAGTCTGTTTAGATAATTTCCATCTGTTCTTGGATATTTTGTGCGAAAACCAAAGCTTGTATAAGTTGCATGAATCTCCATAAAGTCATCAAATTTCACCCGTACATTGAAAACTATAAATATTGGTGTAAAAGAGTTCCTGACTATAAGTTCAGGCTTAAAAAGAAAAAAAGCTTTTATACAGACCAACAAAGCTAAGCTCTGCCCTCTTCAATCTAAACTAATGAACATCAGAGCTGAGTGATCTGTGTCCTCCAGACTTTTGTCCCCCCGTCTCAGGTTAGATAAGAGTCTGAAGCAGAGACAGTGGAGCTGCTGAGACCCCTGATAAGGAACCAGGCTGGATCACTGAGGGAAGACATGAAAGTCTCTCAGGGACTTGGAGAAAATGGCTGCTGTGTGACATTTCTCATTGTCACATAAGGACATAATCTATCAGACGTGGCAGGGCAGACAGAGAAACAGACACACACACAGAGACAGGCTCCCAGTCCTATAAACAGCCTCTCGCTCTGCAGCAGTAAAAGAAGGATGATGAGGGAGCTGGAGGAGCTTTGCTGCCATGTTGCTGATGAGCACATGGGTAACATTTTTTCACACGCTGAGCTTTAGCTGTCACAGCTGCTCCGACTGAGTTGTAGCTCCTGTCTGACAACAGAAAATAGGAATTGTGTGTCAAAGTCTCAGCTGGGCGAGGAACAGAGTGTCCTCTATGGGCATCGACGCTCAGCAGACGTCGCTTCTGTCATGTCTTTTTTTATTTTCGGTTCACTGTATGTGTGTTTAGTCCACAAACAAGGAGAAATGTATATTTTGAAATTTTAAGTTTTAAAAGCTAGAATATTTCTGAAGAATCTTTGAAGGACTCATTTTTGTACAATTCAAGCTGAAAAACAACTGTGATCAAAAGGAGTGACTGATTATGGTCACCATGGTAACCACACATTTACGTTCCTCACTCACTGACTGCCAGGTTAGTGAGAGGCAGTCAAAAACAGACTAAAAAGTAAGCCTCAAATTAAAAGTTGCTGTACAAAATGTATCAATTGGATCTTTAAAGGGTCTGTGACATCTAATTTTTGTAATAAATATGAATGCATCTTTGGAAATATAACATAAATAACATTGTAAAAAAAATTACACTGCTGACTTGAACAGTTGTTGGGATATCCCTGTGTGAAGTAACAGGAAGTGATGTCAAAAGATAATGTTTGAATGTAAACAGCATTGCTACAACAGCTAACAACACAGACTGTAGAGAAGACTGATGTTTCTTTAGATTATTTTGAGACACTATCAGAGAGATGAGTTCAAATCATATTTGTTCATTAAATAAAGAGAAAGATAGAGAGTTTTCTTCTTTTTAAAGAGTTTCCATTTGATGTCACTTCCTGTTTCACTTTGGCTGAGCCAAGTTCAAAAATACTATGGTATGTGACAAAATGTTGCCCCACTGTAATGTAATGTTAAAATGTTACAGATCTCACTTCTACTTTTTAAACAAAAACTAGGCTGAAGTCTGTGGAGGCTTGAGTATGCACTTTCTGTACTTAAGTAGAAACTTTTATCTGTACTTTACTGGAGTAATTGTTTTTCAGCCTACTTTGTACTTTTTTAATTTCACATATCCAGTGGCCTTGAGATTTCCATTGATGAAGAATGGTCCCACTATCTTTGTACCCCATATATCACACCACATCATCAATTTTTGTGTTCTTGGAGGGATCTATCTTAAATGGGTTAGTGTCAGACCAAAAGCTGTGCTTTTGTTTGTTAATTTCACCATTCACATAAAGGTTTGCCTCATCACTGAACACAATGTTCTGTGTAAACTGAGGGTCCTGTTCCAATTTTTGTTTTACCCATTTTGCAAATTCAGTGCGCCGATCTGGGTCATCCTCACTGAGACGCTGCAGCAGCTGGAGTTTGTAAGGGTACCATTTGTGAGTAGCTAATATCTGCCGAAGGGATGTTCGACTGATGCCACTCTCAGTGACATGTGGTGAGTGCTATGCTATGGGCTCCTGCTGAATGAAGCTAGGACAGCCACTGATGTTTCTTCATTAGTGACAGTTGTGTCCACATTTTGGCAAATTCAACAATGAAACCAGTATCACAAAACTTTGCAAGCAGTTTGTTAACTGTAGCATGGGAGATGGGTGGTCTCGTAGGGTGTCTTGTATTGAAATTTGCTGCAATGACCCGGGTACTGCGTTCTCCAGACATCAGCAAAATTTCTATCCGCTCCTCACGTGTGATCCTCTTCGACAATGGATTTAAACAAAGAGAAACTTGTAAATAACTCATGAAAGAATAAATTTACATTAAAACCAAGCATGCCATTGTTTTTCTTGTGAAATTCTCATTAAGTTTGATGTATCACATGACCCTCTTCCCTGTGAAAAAAACTGTACTTGGATAAAAAATGTCAGACTTCAAAATGGCCGCCATGGTCACCACCCATCTTGAAACGTTTTTCCCCTCTCAAATACTAATGTGCCACAAACAGGAAGTTAATACCATCAACCATACCCATTTTATTTAGGCGTATCCAAATAAATGGCCCACCCTGTAGTTTTACTCAAGCTTCACTTTGAGATATTTTATACAACACGGCAAGTAACAGTCTGAGGTATGTTATACAAGACTGGTATCCTGGGGGGATCTGAGGTAAAACCATAAACTATTGTTAGACCCTGGTCTTGCTCTACATTTTTAGCCATGTGAGTGCTCTTTCCTCAGGAAGGATCTTTTCTGGAGAGTGCAACAAGCTGGCACTTTGACACACCTGGACCTAATTCCAGTCATCAGCTGGCTGGGCCAATAAGAAGCTGCAGTGCAGTCATTCTTCACTCGATGGTCCCACACTGTTTGTATTGAGCCTAATGTCAAGTCTATGCTTAGAACCAAGTTGTTTTTCAGGACAGGTTTTTCTGTGGGAGGAAACTTACCGGTAGTTAGAACTCACCTCATGCTCTGCTCTCTCCAAGGTCAACTAAATTCTGCCATGATTTCAGACTCCACCTTGGACTCCAGCTACAGATACCTCGGACAAACTCCACGACTACTCTCTGCAAATCAAAGCTCAGGATCTCTCACTGCCTGCCCACTCTCCAAGCAATCCAACAACCTCCTTTTAAGTCTCAACTAATGCTTACCTAGACCCTCGCCCCACTCAGTGCTAATAGGCTATATGCCACTGACTGCCATTCTAGCATTTTCACATTATTTGGACACAATTACTTGCAGTGCGCAGGCAATTAGGCAAGCAATGACTAAAGGATGTTTATAGAATTATTCAGACTTCCTCGAAAGCATCCTCGTCCAAAGAGGACAAAGATTTAAGCTGTATGTGTCCAGCTTCATGGATGACTATGAAAGTAAGTCGGTTTGTTTTTTGAGTTCACCAAACGACCTAATACACATGTAACACAACTAATATAGCCGATCTTACAAAAGTGTTACATAAACATAAGCATTTGCTTGTTTGTGCAATGTAATATATTTAACCCAATGTTCTCAGTTTCAAACAAGGAGGCAGGAGAAGTAACAGTTGGGGCTGAGAGCTTCAGGTTCAGGAGGAAACCTCATTCTTTGAGTGTAAGGCAAAGCGACCTAACATGTTCATTTCAGGGGTGTGTTTTAAGAAGCTAGTAGAACTTTCAAAGGCTTGTCATTTCAAATGAATAAGAGAGCAGAGGAATGCATTGTGAAGCAGTTTTTTCATTTAACCGCTTAAGCTTATTTAATATATTAGAAATGAGGGTCCTCTTTTCTTGTTAGACCCTCAGACTAACTACAGATCTATTGTTGGCTGATGGTCCTCCTTTGCATGTGAACACGCAGTGTTGATTGTCATTGTTAAACCTGTTTGTCCACCATGTGGAGGCAGTGCTTATACGGCTGAGTTCATCTGAAACTCCTCAGACTGAAGAAGACTCTTGGAGGAGAGATGAAATATTTCATTAAAGGAGACCCTGTCCAGAGGACCTACTACACTTGGTTTTTTTGAGAATGATAGAAAGTTTAGTCCATCATCACAAGTTCATAATTTCTTAAGTTAATAAATCTGTTAAGAATGTGTGTCAGTAATAAACCCAAGGCAGGTTAAAGGAACAAAAAACAAACTATTTAATATAAATAAAAATTGCTGACAAGGCAGCTCAAAAAAACTCACTGGCTTGGTACAAGGCTTGGCAAAACATGAATACATCCAACAGGCTGTGGGGAAACAGCACAATGAACCAACAAAAAACTGAAGACAGGACACAGAATATAAAAGGCAAACAAATTAAAGAAACAAGAAACACCTGGGGAAGGAACATGAGGATCAGGTGTGAGTGGGCGGGGCTGGAGCAAAGACAGGCAGGAGGAAGAAACAGAGAGAGACAAGACAGAAAACTAGAATAAATCATAACATAGCCCCCCCATTAAGGGACGGCTCCTGACGTCCCCAAAACAGAAATGAGCATGGGAGGGAGGTGGGGGGTACAAACAACAATGACAGGACGGAGGGCTAGAACAGTGACAAGACTAACAAGAATAAGTAAGAAAAACAAAAACTGACAGGGAACCCCTGGGAGAAAAAAAACAGAAAAAGTCACAATGATGGCCCTGGGCACATCTGACAAGTTGCCCCCACTCTGCTGGACGACCATGAATCTCACCGCCACAGAGGCCAATTTCAGGAGGCCGGCCTGTAGGTCCCCCCCAATCTGCAGAGGCCGCAGGAACCAGGAGGGAGGAGGCGGGAGCAGACGAGGAGCCAAGGGAGGCGGCGAGAGCAGATGAGGAGCCGGAGGAGGTTGAGGGAGCCAGAGTCTCAACGACGGCGACCAAAGGCGACAAAGGGGACGAAGAGACGATGGCAGACAACCCAGGTGACATGGAGGCGTTGGCTGACGACCCGGGCGACATTGAGGCGATGGCAGGAGGTCCGGCAGGAGGTCCGGCAGGAACCAGAGCAGGAGATCCGGCAGGAACCAGAGCAGGAGGACCGGCAGGAACCAGAGCAGGAGGTCTGGCAGGAACCAGAGCAGGAGCAGGAGGTCTGGCAGGAACCAGAGCAGGAGGACCGGCAGGAACCAGAGCAGGAGGACCAGAATCAAGGGGGTGGGCCTCAGAAAGCCCCAGCGTCACCGGCCCTGAAGAAAAGAGTCCCCTCAGACCAGCCAGATTACACTGCAGGTTCTCCAACAGTCTTAGCATCTTGACTTTATCAGCCTCCAACATAGTTCCTTCAGCTTGGGGTCTAGGTGGACTTGGTGGCTTGGCTTGGTACAAAAAAAAAAATTAACCTGCCTGCTGGGTTTTATTAGGGTTGGTTCATTCTGTTAAGAATGTGTGTCAGGAATAAACCCAAGGCGCAGGCAGGTTAAAGGAGCAAAAAACAAAGTATTTAATACAAACAAATATTGCTGACAAGGCAGCTCAAAAAACTCACTGGCTTGGTACAAGGCTTGGCAAAACATGAATACATCCAACAGGCTGTGG
>JARVJO010000024.1:6921184-6932685 GCA_031762555.1 Cynodonichthys magdalenae
ACGTCATGCGGGGCGGATAATGTAGCTCCACTGGCCAATCATGACTGCTACACGCTTCGGCACCAACACGCCCCAAATGGTGCGGGTTCCAGTACTACCTCTGGAGGTGGTACCAGAACCGGTGCCGAGAGGCGGTGCGAGGTGACAGTGGAAAGACTGAAAACTGGTGCGGTGTAGTGTGGAGCCGTACCGAGCCGGGTCTGTGGAAAAGCGCCTAGAAGGTCCTGATCAGAACCCAACCGTGGTACCACATTAGTATTTAGTTACTATTTTTATTTTTACTTTGCCCTTTAGCTTTTTAAAACACTCTGGGTTCCACTCAAGCCTAAAAACAACAGTAAGTTTTGATAAACCTTAGTTGAAATATAAGGGAACGTGGCTGGACATTGGAAAAGTTTGTTTGTTGTGTTTCTATCATGATCTGTAGTTTGCTGCTCTTTCTTACAGAAGCCTCTCACCAAAGTCTAAGGATAGCAGGGTAAAGAAAGAGAAAGATATAAAAACCGAGGAGGAAGAGGATGACAAAAAGAAGAAAGAGAAGGTATAATTCTTAAGTATTTTGTAGTTTTAGTGTCATTTTTTAAATTCCAAATGATAACTAAGATGTATTTGTTTGTTATGAAGGATACAGTCGGTGTAGCACTGGCAAACTGTTTGACCTGTGTTGTTGTGTTGTGTTGTGTTGTGTTGTTGTGTTGTGTTGTGTTGTGTTGTTGTGTTGTGTTGTGTGTGGCTCAGGTCCAGCCGTTGTCTCTTGAGGAGCTTCTGGCCAAGAAAAAAGCAGAGGAGGAAGCTGAAGCAAAGGTAAGACGTTCCCTGATGTAGTTATATACATAAAAAAAAAGCTATATTTTTTATTTAATAATTTTTTTTTTTACTATTTCATCTTTCTATTTTTCATTTTCAGCCCAAATTTCTATCAAAAGCAGAGCGAGAAGCCGAGGCTCTGAAGCGCAGAGAGCAGCAGGTGGAGGAGAGGAAGAAGATGCTGGACGACAAGCGAAAGAAGCGAAGGGTGTTTCAGGATATCGGAAGAAAAATGCTGGGTGGGTTTCAGGCTGTTAGTCTGCAGTGTGGTCTCTTTGTTGCGCTCTAAATCCACACTGATAAGAGGATGAGATGTTTTGCTTTGTTCACAGAGGACCCTCAAGAAAGGGAGAGGCGAGAACGGAGGGAGCGAATCGAGCGCGAGAACAACGGGAATGAAGAAGATGATGGACGACAGAAGCTCAGAGAGGAGAAGGATAAAGGCAAAGAGCTCCAAGCCATCAAGGTTTGTCGGATAATTAATGCGTCATTCTGTGTTTCTGATTTATTTATCTAGAACTGAACTATGAAAAGCTAGTATTTTTTAAAACTGGGCTTATTTACAGGAGCGTTATCTGGGCGGCATCAAAAAACGGCGGCGAACTCGACACCTGAACGACAGGAAGTTTGTTTTTGAGTGGGACGCTTCTGAAGACACATCGGTGGACTACAACCCCATGTGAGACGATTTTTTTCCTTTTTTTTTTTTTATCACGTTTTCAATCAGGTTTTCTGATTCTCAGGCTGTAAACTAATAATCTTTGTTGCAGATACAAAGAGAAGCATCAGGTGCAGCTGTACGGCCGCGGCTTCATCGCCGGCATCGACCTGAAGCAGCAGAAACGAGAGCAGTCGCGTTTCTACGGCGATCTAATGGAGAAAAGACGCACGCTGGAGGAGAAGGAGCAGGAGGAGTGAGGCCAGCTGTCTGCAGTTAAAAAGACGTAACCTTTTTTTTAAGAAGAACTTCCTGATTGGATCAGTGTTTTTCTACAGGACAAGATTGAAGAAGGTGCGAAAGAAGGAAGCCAAGCAGCGCTGGGACGACAGGCACTGGTCCCAGAAGAAGCTGGACGAGATGACGGACCGAGACTGGAGAATCTTCCGAGAGGATTACAGCATCACCACCAAAGGAGGAAAGATCCCGAACCCCATCAGGAACTGGAAGGAGTACGCTCTGCCCGCTCACATCCTGGAGGTCATCGACAAATGCGGCTACAAGGTCGACCTGCGCTCAAGTTCTCATCCCTGAAAGTGTCTGTAAATCTTACTGGTGTCTGTTTTAACCTGAAACTTTTTTCATTTGTCTCCAGGAACCTACACCGATTCAGAGGCAAGCCATTCCCATCGGCTTGCAGAACCGTGACATTATTGGCGTGGCAGAAACAGGCAGCGGTAAAACAGCTGCTTTCCTGATTCCTCTGCTCGTCTGGATCACAACTCTGCCGAAAATTGACAGGTAACCATCATTTACCTTTAATGTGTGATCCTTGCTGCGGTTTTAGTCTGACTCGTCCCTCTTCTCTGCGCCTGGCAGGATCGAAGACTCGGATCAGGGTCCTTACGCTGTGATTTTAGCCCCGACTCGTGAGCTGGCGCAGCAGATCGAAGAGGAGACCATAAAGTTTGGGAAACCTCTCGGCATCCGAACCGTGGCTGTGATCGGAGGGATCTCCAGAGAGGACCAAGGCTTCAGACTCAGGATGGGCTGTGAGGTGAAAACATTCAGTCTTATTATTTATTTGTCTCAAAACCCTCTGAAATCAGGACTGAATGATTTAAGCTTGAACTGAGCAACGGAGAGTTTACTAAACCTTAACTTTCACCGGCCCAAACAGATAAAAATGAATTTATTTATTTCTTCAAGGATGTTATTAGACAGTAGAGCTCACCCATATCTATAGTTCCTACTTAATAATCCTTTCAAAATAAACTGCGACGGCACCGACTGGCAGAAAAACACACCGACAGAAGCATCATTAGAAAACAACTTAGCTGCTGCTGGTGTAAAAAAATAATCTTTTAATTTACCCACTTTACTAAACTCCAAATTCTCATAAACCCCAGTTTAGTCATTAATCATGATTAATCGCAAAAATATCTTGAGCTTTACTAGGATTAAAAAATGGAACCTATGCCCAGTGCTTATTCATACATGTTGTTGTACGCATTGTCAGTAAATTACACAAATTTTGCAGGCATACAGGCGTATAAGGTAATCTCCCGGATTTAAAAAAACACTCAGCCTGTAGGAAGTAAAAAATTAAATTAAATTAAATAACCATCTGACAACTCGCTGTGCTGCTAGAAATAAGTTTGCCACCTCTCCCCGTCCTCCTGTCCTCCGCTGCTTCCCCGGCCGACAGTCCTCCCCCCGTTGGATCATGTGTGAGTGATTTTTTTTGAGGCTGAAGATGCAGGTAAACGTCTGAAGAGGTTGACATGCATGTGTGTTAAAACTTATCACGATTATTGAAACTATATATAATAAGGTTTTTATATAAAATGTTGTGTTTTCTCTGTGGGCCTCATCAGCTGCTGTTTGTTTGTTGTCTGACAGATTGTGATTGCAACTCCTGGTCGTCTGATCGACGTGCTGGAGAACCGGTACTTGGTCCTCGGGCGCTGCACTTATGTGGTCCTGGACGAAGCGGATCGGATGATCGACATGGGCTTTGAGCCCGACGTCCAAAAGATCCTGGAGTACATCCCTGTGACCAATCAGAAACCAGACACCGACGAGGCCGAGGACCCAGAGAAAATGACGCTGAACTTTGAGTCTGGGAAACACAAATACAGACAGGTGTGTGCATCTGCAGGTCCACCAGGTGTTCTGTGGTAAATGTCTCCTTCACCTGTGGGTTTGAACCTTTCAGACGGTCATGTTCACCGCCACCATGCCTCCGGCCGTGGAGAGGCTGGCCAGGAGCTACCTGCGGCGTCCTGCGGTGGTCTACATCGGATCGGCCGGAAAACCTCACGAGCGAGTGGAGCAGAAGGTCCTGCTGATGTCAGAGGGGGAGAAGAGGTGAGACGGACACAAACATGAACTCTGGACGTCCCGCTGACAGCAGCGAGCTGAGGGGTTTGTCTTTTGTCTTGCGCTTCGCAGGAAGAAGCTGCTGGAGGTTTTGTCGCACGGCTTCGAGCCTCCCATCATCATCTTCGTCAACCAGAAGAAGGGCTGCGACGTGCTGGCCAAGTCTCTGGAGAAGATGGGGGTAAGCCCCTCAAATATTCTGTGGTTCGATCCCAGCTCGGTGTGAGCGGCAGCAAAACAAAAATATTTACCTGAAATGTTTTCTTATTGTAGAAAACAAACTCAAAAGTTTGAAAGTGGAGTTATGTGGAGAAGAATGAACAAACAGTATCTCATCTGTTGTAGAAAACTTTAAAAACAGATTTAAAACAATTCCTCTCAGATGTTTTTACCTCCGTTTATCAAACACTTTAATGCCACCAATATTTCTGCAGGAAGTGCTACAGCTAGCTGCTGCTGCCACAGTTTGCACTTGTAAATAACCACAGAATTCAGAGGAAATCAAACAACAATCTAAAGGTTCGGATTATTTATTGGAGATTGGAGCTGTTGTCAATCCCTCACTGAAAAGAAATGGTGAAGATGTTTCCGTGTGTGTTAGTAAAATATCTTCAGAAAGTAATCACTGAATGTGCATCTACAACCATTCAAGAAAGCCACTTTAGTTATCTGACCGCAGCAGACCCATAAATGGCTCAAACTCAGTCAGATTTACAGATATTTGAGAAAAAACAGATTATCCCACAATCTGTCCAAACTTGCTGCCAACTCTTTGTTTTTTGTGGAAATCAGTTTCTTGGTTTTAAAATTTTAACCTTGATTTGTAGTTTTAGTGTAAAAAAATGTTTGGGACAAAATATAAACTTGTCTTCTCGTGTTTTTAACTATTCTGATGGTAAAGTTCTCTAGCGGAAGGATGGGTTTCCCTCATCTGTAAAAATTAAGAAAAAAAAACCCTCTGGGTGTTTTCTGTTGCAGTCTCGTTAAAGCCGTCCGATCTAATGATACAGGATTAAATGGAGGCAGCTTTCATCAAATCAAACAAACCCCAGAGCCATAGTTTTATCCAATCAGAGCAGAGTGGGGCGGGTCTTTCTGATTAACGGAGAGGCCAGGTGCAACAACGATCAGTCCTGATGAGCAGCTCTTGTGCTGCTCGGGACTTTGGTTTGAATCCTGAGTCACATTGTTATAAATGTTTGTCTTCAGTGCGTCATTATGTTTGGTAATTGTTACCAGTTTGATGTTAGAGTAGGATTTATGGGACAAAAGGCGTATTTAAAAGTTGAAATATTAATTTTTTTCATGTTTGAACCTTAAAAAACATTAACTGTCAAAACATATATTTTTTAGTGTTCTTGATAAATGTGTTTGTTCTTGGATAAATAATTTGAAATCACATCCTCCTCTACCAAAAGTCTGCTGGATAATTTTGTAAGAAATGGACGAAAGCAGCAGAATCATGTTTTGCCAATGAGTTCACTTTGGACAGCTTCGGCAGATTTTGAGTTGTTAAAGTAATCCCCAGGTGTGAACAGAATCAGAAGAACACCAGGTTGAGATGAGAAAGTCAGGTTCTCTCCTCCGCTGAAAAGAAACAAGAAGAAGAAGGTAGAAGTGAGGACAAGTTGACAGAAGTGACGCCTTTTTGAAGGAAAAAATCGAGTGACGGAGACCATTAGAGCAGAAGTTGGGGCTAAAATTATCTGCAAATGAGCCATGAGATTTAAAAAATGTACTTGTTAACAAAAACGCAGATGAGTTTGAGCTACATTAACCCCAAAACAATCATTTTATAATTAGAAACTGTTAAAAACATAAAAATCATCAAAAACAGGGAAAAATCTCATGTTTTGACATCTGTCTTGAAAATGGTCCTCAGACTCTTCCTTAGGGGACGTTTGGTTCCTGTTGGTCTTGTTGCGCTCTGAGTTTCACCTCACCGTCTCCTCCTCTTCCTCACAGTACAACGCCTGCACTCTGCACGGAGGCAAAGGCCAGGAGCAGAGAGAGTTCGCCCTCTCCAACCTCAAAGCAGGAGCCAAAGACATCCTGGTGGCCACAGATGTTGCTGGTCGAGGTATTGACATCCAGGACGTCTCCATGGTCATCAACTACGACATGGCCAAGAACATCGAAGGTACAGACACTTCCTCCTTTCTGTTCGTGTGTTTAAAACTGGACACAAAGTAACCGACAGCGTCTTCCTGCAGACTACATCCATCGTATCGGTCGTACGGGTCGTGCCGGTAAGAGCGGCGTGGCCATGACTTTCCTGACCAAAGAGGACTCGGCCGTGTTCTACGACCTGAAGCAGGCCATCCTGGAGAGCCCGGTGTCCACCTGCCCCCCGGAGCTCACCAACCACCCTGACGCTCAGCACAAACCCGGAACCATCCTGACCAAGAAGAGGCGCGAGGAGACCATCTTCGCCTGATTTTCTTACCAATATTTTTTCATCATGAAGACATTTTGTCTGATTTCCAGTCAGGATTTGGTGATCTGTTTTTTTTTCTTTTTTTTTTTGTTGTTTGTTTTATCCGCTGGTGAAAACACATTACCTGATGAAGTGA
Source organism: Cynodonichthys magdalenae (assembly GCA_031762555.1). Classification (NCBI taxonomy): domain Eukaryota; kingdom Metazoa; phylum Chordata; class Actinopteri; order Cyprinodontiformes; family Rivulidae; genus Cynodonichthys; species Cynodonichthys magdalenae. Next base: position 6,927,605 of record JARVJO010000024.1, read on the forward strand.
TTACAGTTTGGTTTGTTCAGCACTGTATATAAACATCAAACAAACAACAGTTGTGGTGAATAGCAGTCGTAATCTCCTCGATGTATTAAAGATTAGTTTTTTCAGCTCCGTCTCTTGGTTAAATTCCCTGAAACTGTTTTAAAATAAACATTTGTACGATGTGACGACAAATTTAAAAGCTGTTTGTTTCTTTAAAGTCTAAATACTGTTTGAAAATGGAGATTAAAGAACGGGAACTTGAAGTCACCTGTGTCTGCTTACAGAAGCAACGTTTCAGTTTACCAGAGTCCAGTTCTGTGTCTTTAAGTCCTCATCCTCTTTTTATTTAAATTCCAAACAATAATTATTTTACAGCACCTGTCACATGTGCACAAGCTGTCTACTTTAACATTTAGCTTTATTTAGTTGCCAAACTGAACATGAGAAGCTCAGACTGCAGATTTTGTGAGTCTTGGTTAATTACGAATGAACGTCTGCAAACTGGAGGCATCCAGAGTTCATCTTTGGAGTCAGTATCAGCCCCTGTTAGAGGCTGACTTGATTAAAAAATGTAAAAAAAAAATACTCCTAAATAAAGTTTGGTGATTCACTTTGTGACTAACTTTTTTAAATTAAACACAAAGTTTCTGTGAAAGTGGTCCTATATCAATGCATTTAGTATCTGCTCCTGATGTTTACATGTTTTCCCTCCAACAATCTTCTGACTGTTGTGCACGACCAGCGAAAAACAATCATTAAAACTGGTTCATCATCAATATTTCATAACTGACACTGCCTTATGAGCAAGACTGGCTGAATGATATCCAAAATCACTCATCTTAATTTTCCTTAAAACCAACAAAAAAAATCATTTAATGCCATCAATATTAAAACTTAGATTTTTAATGCCATTAGAGGCCTTAAATTGAGCTAAATCCATTTTAATTCTGCACAGAAACCCTGTCATAATACCTGAACACAGAGTGACACAGACAAGCCAAACAATTAAAAGTACATAAAATGTTGTGTTTATTGAGTCACGTAGCATTGTAAATCTTTTCGAATAGAAAGCATTCTTTACAGCATCAGGCAGGAAATGTCTCACTTTTTTTACGTTTTCTGTCTCTTTTCTCAGAGGGAAGAGGCGTGTCGGGTCAGGCTAGCACGCTGTGGTAGTCCGGTGGATACATGGTTATATTTAGTGCAGTTATTGCATTACAAAGCAACCATCCCCAACAACAAAACAAACAATTAAATAACAACAAAACAAAGTAGTGCAATTTTTTTTTTCTACTCAAGAGGAAGTCCAGATGGTCTAAGGCGTTTATAGTTTTTTTTTTAGTTTTTTTTTATTTTAGATGTTCGACTTCATATTGCATACAGAATAAGACAGAGAAAATAAACTCAAAATCTTTGTAAAAATTGTGCTTCATAAATTGAAAAACCCTCAACTGCTTCATCAGTTGTTAAATTGGTCCACTTTGAAAAACAAACTCTGTCAAAATATGAAGAAAAGCCTAATAGAAGTGAAACATGCAGGGCTTAAAGAACCTTTAGTTGCTTCTCTGCTTTTGAGAATTTTTAATAATTTGTTTTCTGTGTGAGAAACTTAAAACATACGGAGCTCCCGAGGTGACATCAGGGCATTATTTTCTCATGTGTTACTTCGCAATAGTTGTTCATTAAAAGTTACATGCATACCATTATACAGGAGTTACTACTTTAACAGACCATTTCATAGTTTTCTGCACGCAAAGCATTGTGGGTAGAGGTTTATTGTAAAAACTAACAAGAATCACAAATAAATTTGACAGATGCCACCACATTTTTTCTGTTTATCTGATGTTTTTTGTGACTTATGGGACTTTTTGAATTTTTTTATTTGTAAAAATAGGATTTTTGTAACGTGTGTCAACTTTATTTTTAACATGATTTTGATTAAAATCTTTTTATGCATTGACCAATAAAATATAATCACTTTCATTGTTGCATAGTATTTCTGTTCATTTTGAATTTGATTCATCTTATCTGCTCTTACCCACAGATTAACTGAGATATTCAAAATATTTGATTATTTTAGCTCCTGCTGGTACTCACCTTACTAAATGAGCCAGCAGTTAGTTGGGCCATGTAGTTAAAATCTACAGAACAATATATACTCTCCACAAAAACAAGCTCAGAAAGCAGATTTAATGCTTAAAGATATTTGTGAAAAATCTCATCTGTGATCTTATAGGAAAGTTTAACACAAATCAGTTTAGAGCAAAAACCTCAGGCATAAATTTACCTGTTAAATTTGTTAAATTTCATTGGTGTTTCCATAGAAACCTCAGTGTTTATCCCATGTGACCTGCAACCCGGCTGCTTTGCGCATTTGTAACCAGGAAATGGTCAACACAAACATATCACAGCCACTCAATATCACTGTAAGTTTCCCTAACTTACGGTGACGCATCCGGATATTTCAAAATAAAAGTCTTATTCAATACAGTTAGTACAGAACATTTACACCGAGAACACAAAACTTTTGTGAGGTAACGTAAAAAGAAAAGAATCCAGATGTCCTCGCGGGGGGGCTCCGTAAAAGAGCATCCAATAAACAATAATTTGTGAAAAAACAAAATAAATAAAAATTTAGTTTCTGTAGCACAGAGTGATTAGCCTCAAAGACAAGACTATCACCACAAGACAACAAGGAGAGTCAGAACCAATGTGTTACTTAAAATAAAGCAAACAAACAAAAAAAAACAATCAGATTTCATGCAACACTTGCATAGTTTTTTTTTAAATCATGCTGCTTTTTTTTCTCCCACCTCTCTTTAAATATACAGAACACTAGATAAATATATAAAGTGACGCATGGAAGCAGTAAACGAGTAAAAACGCTGACCTCGTGTGTCGCAAGAACGGAGAAATGATGCAGGAACAGAATGAGGTGAACAGAACGAGTCCTCCTCCGGGAGATTGGACGTGTTTGGGACGTGGAGCTGAGGGCGAGTGTGTGTGTGTATGTGTGTGTATCTATCTTTGTACAAACCCAGCTGCACACACGGTGCAGCGTTCAACACACAGAGGGTGCGATCTGTGCGGGAGTTGTGGATGCTACAATCAGTAACGTGCTACAATCGAATGGTGGTGGTGAAACCATGTGGAGGTGCAAAAAGGCATGCGAGCGTACATTCTGTGAAGCCTTTGATTCGACGGAGCGCTGCGGCCGAGCAGCGTGTGCTTGATTCACGTGAACGACTGAATGTAAACAAGCGTTTTAGCAAAAAAAACCAAAACAAAACAAAAACCATCCATCTCCTCAAAACATCCCCTTCCTCGGCTCTATTTACATTCTGTGTGCCCGTTTGCCTTGTAGAGGTGTTGGAGAATGATTGTGCAACAGCAAGTGAACCTCCTGCGCTGTAGGTGGCGCTGTAAGTGCAGCCTCAGCACGATTAGTGACAGTTCAGAGGCTGCCTCTCATCGCTCAGTGAACACAAGAATGGTACAAACATTTGTCAATATCGACAAAATGAAACATAAAAAGTAGCAATGAAACAAAACCAGGTGCCCATTCAATATATATACATCAAAATCAAAAGCATTACAGTTTCCCATAAAAGGTTTTAACACGGAACATTCCTATGTTAGTTTATCTGTAAAGATCATTCACTTCCTGTTCTGCCGTAATGTGCAAAGAGTCCTAAAATAATTACACATGCAATAGTAAAGAGGATTCAAAGTCTTAGGAATTTTAAGGCCAGTGTTATGAGACATCCTACGATAGAGAAACTTCAGGCGGAGCAGCTAAAGTTGGACGTTTGTGTTGCGGAGGAGAGTTAGCCCTGTTCAACTGAAAACTAACTGTGTCTGACTGACAGGAACGTTTAGAGCTGATTTTGGTTTCGCCACCTTTAAATAGTTAGTTTAGGACTGCGCGACAGTCAGGGGACTCGGGAGGGCGGGGAGGATCTTGATGTTGACCTGGAGGTTAGAAGAAGGGACGGGGGTCCTGGTCTCAGTAGTTGTCTCGGGGCCAGGGGCGGCTGCGCTGACGGTTCATCCTCTGGTTGTGACCCTGCTGAGCTTGGCTCTGCAGCAGCCTGTCTTGGGACTCGTGCCCGTTGGCGCTGTGGGCGCTGCTCGGATGCCCGCGGTGGGAGGGGTACGCATCCCTGTATGTGCGGCCGTGGCAGGGGGAGGCGTACTCATCCTCCTCCTCCACATCCTCCTCCTCTTCAACCTCCGGGTGTAAAGGGCTCCCCCTGCGACCGCGGGACAGGGAGTCGCTGGCCTCGTCCGATGGCATGAGACTGTCCTGCTCCAGGGGGGAGTGGGCCTCCTCGCCGACCTCCTCCTCTTCGTCACCCTCCAAGCCCACCGCCTCTCGGGGCTGCGCCTGGTTCTTGTTCTGGACGTTTGAATTTGTCAAAAAAAAGAAAGAAAAGACAAATCGAGACCGTTAAGATGAGCAAGCACAACACAAAGTAGCTTCTATAAACACAAAACTCAAAAAGGGACAAAAACAAACCAAACAGCATGTGAACGAAAGCGTTGGCATCGATTTTAAAGAATAATATCTGATTCATAATTTTAGCCTGCATTTTACTAATAAATTATCGCGACTGATGAGTCATGCTAACTTTACACTCTTCATCCACACTGCAAACAGAAATAATCTGTGGTTAGATCAGCTGCTGAGTCACATTAAAGGTCAATATCTTTGTTGACTTTAAAACTGAAAACATCTTTTATTAGTTTAAACAAATTAATAAAAAATATATATTTTTCTGGGCTCATGCTGTTTTGTTCTCCCTATCCCCCCACCCCCCCAAAAGGTGAAGAAGAGTGCAGAGTCTCTGACTCATACAGCCATAATAATCGTATTAATGGGAAATATGACAGCTAAAATAAACCAGAATTATCCTTTAAAGCAACACTCACATGCCTCACAGCGCGTTGAGAAAGTTACTTTTTGCTGCAGTTGTTCCTCCTCTCTACACTGGACTCATAATTACAAAGATGGGGATATACTGTGTATATATATATATATATATATATATATATATATATATATATATATATAAAACCACATCTGCAGGCAAATTAAAATA
>JARVJO010000024.1:6953514-6979866 GCA_031762555.1 Cynodonichthys magdalenae
AAATAAATAAATAAATAAATAAATAAATAAATAAATAAATAAATAAATAAATAAATAAATAAATAAATAAATAAGAAGTCCAGAGAAAAAACACATTATAAAAGTAAGTTATGTGAGAAGAGGATTCCAAATTTACTGTCTAAAATGTCGAATATAGTTGGCAAAGTGTTAAAAAATCTTTTTTTAAAGTTTTTTTATTTTATTTTATTTTTTTTACTGCTTTACTCGAGAAAAGAAACATCAACATTTGAGATTTGCAGTCTGGCAGAAAATAAACATTATAGCATACATCTGCATGATGCAGTATTTTTTTGTATATTTGCGGCTAATGTCTACTAAAATGAAAAACTTTGAAGTCCAATTTGTGAAACAACACCAACTACAATATGTATTTGTTTTCCTACGGAAAGAAATTAGGGCAAAGGTTTGACTACACACTGAAAAATTGTCTATCTAACCAAATCTTACAATCTTAAAGCTTATTTTGAGGCAGAATGTGTTAGATTATTAATATTGTTAGCCTCAAAATCTTTCTTGCTTTAAGAAGTCTAACAGCAGTTGTCTTACTGCTCTGGCAGAATATTTCACTTAATTTAATAAGATTCAGACTACGATCGAGTATATTTAACTTATATTTAGATGGCTAATTTTTGAAGAAGGGGGTCTCTGTAGTTACTAAGTGGGAGTTTCTTGGGTGTTGGTGTAGTTTGGGTAAACTGTGATTAAGTGAGGGAAATTAAAAGATGAAGTAATGGTAAAGTTGTTGTGAACATGTGAACATAATTTATTGACTTCAAATGTTATGCTTGAGTTATGGATAACAATAATATTCCTATTCAAAAATAGCCCCTACAAATGTACGGCATTCAAATTTAATTTGGTCAATTTCGTTGTACAGGCTTGTGCAATGACAATAAAGACCGATTCTATTCTATTCTATTCTATTCTATTCTTTTAGCTTGATTTTTGGCAGATTTAGCCATGTGCTATGTTTACACTGAGTGAGGACTCACATTTCAGAATAAATTATTTCAAAGTACACCATTTGATGTAGTTTGGGATGAGATATTTTGTATTTGATTTAATTTTTTGAAGTGAACCAAACCATACCTTAAATGTGCAGAATCAAAACAAACTGTCCACAGCAGCATAGAAAAGAAATATTTTTGCAGCTTCTTGATCTTTGCATCAACAGGTCCCTTTGTGGTTACAAGAAGAGATGCCTTTGATTCAGACAAAAATACTATATCCACATGAGACCCTACAAGTTCTCCTGGAAAACTTACTCAAGCTTCTCTCCAAATACCCTAAAGGCAACTTAACTTATATTTAGTTTGTTTACTCCATTTTATATAACATTTAATGTCAAAGAAAACCTTATTATCTGTCTGAAGCATCTTTCATTTATTTTTTATTGCTCCGTGCTTTTTATTGACAAAAAACCTGGCATTGTGCTTGTCTATGTTCAGTTGGACGCCTGTAAATTTCCCATGGTTTCTGACATGACCTTGGTCCAAAATAAGCAGTTTCACAGAGAAAGCCGAAGCCAGTAAAACTAGAAAATATTCAACAATATGGCTTAATCCATACCAGTAAATCATTCAGTGTGTGCAAAATGAAATGCTTCAAATTCAGAGTTCAATAGGATACAAGTTTGACTCCAGCAAAACTGAGCTGTTGCATTTTTATAAGAAAGAATACAGCTTAGACCAAAAAACATAGTATTTGAGGGGTTCCTGTCGCATATTATAATGAGATGTGTTACATTTCAGTCATGAATTATTTCTCATCGGTTCTTTACTGGGAAAAGGACAGTAACTCAGTGAAAATGCTCGTGTTACAACCATAGCTCGATCTAAACGTGCTAAGTGTTTTTCTCCGTCTGTCTCCCAGCTGCGAGCTCACGCTGTGGACATGAATGGAAACCAGGTTGAGAACCCCATCGACCTCTACATCTTCGTCATAGACATGAACGACAACAGACCAGAGTTCAAAAACCAGGTCTACAATGGCTCTGTGGATGAAGGCTCCAAACCAGGTAATGAAGCAGTTCGACAGATGGACAAAACAAAACCCAGGAACATTGAATCTGGAACAATTCAGAGTGACAAGTTTAGAAATAGGTGAACAGAAGGAAAAGCATGTAGTTAAAACTTGAATGGAACAGGATATAATGTTTTTTTTTCACTGAGCCAACAGACAAAAAATCTGTCTTTTTCACAGGCTTTTCATGTAGTCAAGTACAGCAGTGGCCATAAACCAAAGAGGGTTCTCATGCTGCAGAAGAGATTGAGGATTAAATGGACCACAGTGTAGCACTACTGGGTCATTTTATATGTAACCTCAGAGTGCGGGAATTAGAGATGAGCTCTGCGTGTAGGCTTTTGTGAGTTTGAGCCTGATGAGCCAGTGTTTATGGCACCAGAGGTGATCTCTAAAGGTGCAGGTGCTCATTTCTTTTTTGGTATTTTACTCCTCCTCTTTTTCTTTCTTGGTTTTACTTTTTCTATCTTCTGTCACAGTTTTCCCCCAGCTTTTAGCCCTGCCCCACACAACACATACAAGTCTCTGCGGCATGCATGACATTAAGCTGAACAATAATCATAAAAAAAGAGACTTTTTAGAGTTTAGAGCTCCACTGGTTTCAAAGGAAGGCCAATTACAGACTTGAATTAGTTTGCAAATTAAAGAGTCATTATGGGGACGTAATCCTGTCAGGCACAGCTTAGGATGCCTGTACAAAGGGTCCACATTAAACCCCCTATGAGTAGAGCTTAATGAAATTACCCCAGTGATGTGTGACACATTGTGATTCTTCATCTCATGTTTTGTATCCCTTCATCACCAAAAAAGAAAAGTATTGGGTGGAGGACCGATAGCCATTCCGCCTGGAATCAAACCAGACACGCAATGTGTCCTCTGTTGGTCTCTTTCGCTTTCACATCTCCTTTCATAACAGCCTTTTTTTCCCCTCTCTCTCGTCTCACTGAGAGGGCTTTAGAGTGCTCCCTCTGGTCGAGTCATTGACAAATGTTGCTTTGAAATGTAATGAAGTTTGAAATGGGAGCTGCGGTTACAATTATCCTCGGACAGGGGCTGTCACTGGCATGATATCGCTATCTCCAGCAATTAGAATCAACTAGCAGAAAGAGAGAGAAAGAGATGGAGAGATTGGGTGACAGGCAGCGATCCCACAGAGTTTTATGAGTGTGTGGAGGCTGGAAAGCAAACAAGTGGAGCATTCATAAAAGGATAGCGGCTTTTTTTTTTCTCTCTCCACAGCAGATATGTGTATTCATCAGGAGAATGTTCATTCACATTAGCAACTAAAGTACTATTTAAACAAAAAGTAATGACATGGATTCAATCTGCATGTTTTCACCACATTTAACAGTTAATTACTTGTTTGTGTTGCTTTTTGCAGCACTGGCAAACTGACAGGAAGATGTATAAAAACAGTAGCTCCCGGTGGCATATTTGACATGAGGCACATACATGAAGTGATTCGTGTCACTTTAAAGCATCACTTTCACATTTTGAAACATTTGTGTGTGATCTTGCACTTTTATGAAAAAAAAGACTCAGTTGATTTGGTAAACAGCACAGCTTGCTTCCTCTCTGCTACAGCTATGGAAGGTTGTTATGCATATTTAAACAACCAAAAATCACTGTGGAAAAACATCATTTGTTTTATAATTCTAACAAGCATAAACGTGATTAATAAGAAAGATGATATTGGACTTATTCACTGTGTCTGCTTAATCTGAGAGGGCTAACCTTTACCCTCAGTGCTTTTTGAACAAGAGCCTCGGGGGGTTAGATGAGGTGCTACAATAAACAAAAACATTTTACACAAGGCTGGTCTTCTTTGATGCCTTAGCAATTAAGGAATCAATGTGATAAGACTTTTTTTCATCCTACACCCTTTTCATTCATGGCATGATTTACTTTTTATTTTTATTTTACTGTATTTAGATTGGTTTGTTTTTATGAATGAATTAAAACATTGAATAAACAATCAAGAGAGTGAAGCTGTGAAATGCAACAGTTCCATTCTAAAACAAGATCAAAATATTGCGCGTCAGAACAATCCTGTAGGAAGGTGCACTGTAGGAAACATGTTTCTATTTGTCAGCAATTTATTCTTTGTACACAGTTAGTCTTGAGTGGAAACATGGCCAACTAGAGTGACACATGTTTAGCTCCTCAAAAACAAAATCCTCCAAGGGAAAGTAGCACATAGTTTTGATTGAAGCAGATAAAGCAGTTCTGTCTGTGTTTTAAGAACATAATTAAGTACTAAAATTACATGGTAAGAAGGCTCCATGGCATAGAACCCTGAAAACCTTCTTATATATAGGGTGAGTCAAAAGTCACAGGACACCCTGTGAGTCAGAAGACTCAGGGCATCCATATATTTTAGAAAGAAAAGGGAAAATGACATCTGAATACCCTAGCAATTAATGGGTGAGGGGGCCCATCTTTTGAAAACCTTTCCCTTCATCAAATATGATGGCTTTCGATATGGCAGCCTTGTTTTAATCTGTACTGAGCCCAAAATAAAGGCACCCTCACATATTGCTGGGGTGTTCAGATGTTGTTTTCCCTTTTTGTTTCTGAAATACAAGGGTGTCTTGTGGCTTTTGACTCACCCTACTTTATTCACCTTCCCTGAATTTAACTGAAGTGGCTATTTTAAGTCCTTTATTTCAAAATTGTTCTTCTTCATTTGTGGGTCAAAATGTATGTTACCTATTCTGCTTCATTTACCATTCGCCACAAATCTGCCTACTTTATATTTAGTACTTTTTTAGTTTTCATTTGACAATTAGGATAAAAACTGGAATATATCCTGTAAATGACAAATACACAAAGAAGTTATGTAGCTATAAGAAATGTGATCAAATTGTTATCGGACATGGGATATTTGTACCTTCACTAGATTACAAGCAATTTATGGCTAAAGTACACCAACAAATACTTTGATGTAAATGTTGACAATGTTTTTTTACCGCAGGAACTTATGTGATGCATCTGTCAGCATTTGATGCAGACGACAACACCACGGCTAATGGCATGGTGCGCTATCGAATCCTGTCCCAGACCCCACATAGTCCTATCCCCAACATGTTCACCATCAACAGTGAGATGGGGGATATTGTGACAGTAGCACCTGGACTTGATAGAGAGGTTAGTCTTTTATATTTTACACTTCACAAAAAGCAAAGTGACAGTAAGTAAATAAGTGTTTTAAAACCTGTGAATCCCTTTGGCAGGCTAAGCATCTAAAACAGATCTTTATTTTTCTTTATGGAGCACAGTTCCTAACATCATTGTTTACTCTGATGACACTTAAAGCTGCTACTTTAAAATCTGCCATTGCCATTTGTCACAACACGTTTTTTTTTTCCAAACACATAACACACAAACATCAGGTTTTCATTTTTTGTTGTTTTTTTTACAGTAAATTGTCTCCGGTCACCTTGTTTATAAAGCTCTAAAAGTTGTGACAAGATCCAAATGTGTTTATTCTCACAACATGGATGTGCCAGTGACAACTCCGCAAAGAAATCTGCGAAACAGATCATCCTCCCAAACTGTCACTTGTGACAGACCTATTAACGACACATCACGCTGCAGTGGGCTGCTCGTGTTGGGTTGTGTGCGCCTGCATGTGTTTGTGTAGCAGAGACAGAGAGGAAATTTTTGAGATAAAATGCCCTTGACACCTGTCAGACAAAACACAAAAGCCCAAATAATCACATCTGTGCTCAATAAAACACAAGCAACGGATGAGGGGGGAAAAGGGAACCAGAGGAGAAGCAAGGGAACAAAAAACGAGCTGAATAGATGGGAATTACCATGATGAGGGAAGAAGTGAGTGTGAATGTGGGCTAAAGGAAATAGGGTGATGGAGACAGAGAGGATGAGACATGAGCCTGCCAGAGGGAGAGGTATGAGGGCAACATGGACTAAAAATTACTCAGCCAAACCTCTTCAGCTTATTTTTACTCTGTTTTATCTGCACTCTGCTAATCCAGGCAATCACGCTAAAATGTTGAGTTAAAATCCTGCTTGCCTTTTTCTGTACTTCAAAGGATTCCTACTGATGGACCTTTTTTCTCCTGCCTGTATCGTTTTATTACAACAATCATTTTCTAGGTTATACTTTCTTTGATCAATGTTTCTTTTTTTAAGAGAGAAATTCGTAATTTTAATCACTCAACTGCATAACATCTCCCCTTCCTGCTTTCTGAAACAAGCCTTAGATGAAGCTACAATTTGAGCAATCAAAACATCACTTATCAACTTGGCCATTTTCTCACCAAATTTACATGCTAAGATCCCAGTACTAGTTGGATAAATGTGGTTTATTGGTTTTGAAGTAAATACCTGCGAACAGATGTCATCACCTGAATAAAGTGTCTTGACTGCACGTTCATATAGGTGTGAATGTGGCCGAGCAATCTTGGAGAAAAGTAAAAGCACGTTTAAAAGCCTGCTTCTCTAACCCCCTTGACCCTTTTACAGTCTCAACTAGATCAGAGCATCTTCAGACTGGCAGATCTTGTGAGATTTTGCTCTAATGTAGTGGCTATTATTGACCTTAAGTGGGCCAAGAAGGGACAGCCGATCAATTTGACTCGAGGTCATGGAAACTCCTCTCAGTGATGTGCTCTGGGAACCATAGCTGGTGGTTTATTATACCAAAAGAGCTACTGTGGCACAAATTACTAAACCATAATGGCCTAACTTTGGTGAACTTTGACTGCTGTGTGCTTAAGAAGCAAACCGTTGAGGATTATTTGGACGTTGGGCATTATAGTAAGGGTTTTGGGGGCATGCTGGCACACTTCTCTTTAAAAAGCTCCTCATTGCTGGCTATGGTTGATGATCTGCTGGAGTCCACAGTTTGGTGAATAAGAGCTGTACTGGAAGCACAAAATTATGTCCAAAACATGAAATAGTTTGAATGTTTTCTACTTTTGTCAGGTTCTTATATTTTGTAATCCATTTATACAAATACATATTTGTGCTTTTCTATAACTATGTCTCAATAGCAGATTGAAGATATCAAACCTTGCAATGGAAAAAAAAATCTAGTGAGCAAATCTTTCTTGGAAAATGCTTCTCAGTGTGTTGCAATGTTTTATGATCCTAGGGGCTTTGAATGTTTTGGTGTCATGCCTCAAATTTTGGTCTGAGGTGTTAAACGGGATGTATGCAACCTAAAAGAATGAAAATCAATCCTCAAATGATTTGATTTGTTGGATTTTGCCCCTCCTTTAAACCCCTGCTGATTGTTATTCATTCCTTTGTTCTTTACTCTTTATCTTCTTCCTCTCCTCCCACATTGATTCTCTTCGAAAGATTTCCACTGGTCTGCAGTGGACTTTCAAGAGCTTGTTGACAGTGGTAGACCTCAGTCCTCCAGAGGGAACTGGGTGTGCTGTGGTATTGTTGCAATGCTGAGGGTTTCGGAGTAGCTCTGCATAATTACTCCGTTGTCTAATTAGTGAGAGCGTTGTGTACACGCTGTTCACAGGCTGATGGGACAGTCAGACAAGTACAAGATATGTAGAAAGAGAGTCATCAGTGTGTGGTCACGTGTGTTTGTGGATGCTTCTGTGTATATGTGAGTGTTAATGAGTGTGCACGAGGTTGGAGTTCAGCATCTCATTTAGCATCAAGATGAGAGGGACTGCGAGGAGCTGTCTAATCCTCCTGATGTGACGTCCCGGCCTAATTGGGATATTTACTTGGTAATTAGCAGGTGAGAGAGAGACAGTGGGAATGTAATTGGGAATCTCAATGACAAGACACATTATCCAGGCAGTCAGCTCCCAGGCTCCATCCTTACTGCAGCCCATTAACTGCACCTTGGGACAGAAGCTGGGGGGAAAAAATGTAGAAAAAAGGGCTGGAAGGAGCGCTGCAAATGCCTCCAAGTCTAGAAATACATATAAAAGAATCATTTTTCAGGTTCCATTGAAGTGGCACTGTGTCATTTCAAAAAAGGGAAATGGCATTTATTATTCCCTCATATTATTGCTTCACAGAAAGTCTATTAATCTCTGTCAGTTGGATCATTGTCTTCACATCTGTCCATCACTGGTACTGAATAAGCAGTGCGTTTGATGGCTTTGATGGAATGCAGTACCCATGGGGAGGCTTCACAGTCCAGCCTTTGGATGGTGTGATGTCTGGCCAGGTTCCACTGAGAAGGTTTCAGCTCTGTCAAATGAAAGACTTCACCCTTGTGATTCTATGTTTCAAATAAGACCATGGCCAGCGACTAAAGAACAGAACACAGCCTCAGCTTTGTTTCCCCCGAGAGTCACAGTCTGTGGCTGCTGCCTCTGCTGTGGGCTCATGGAAGAGAAAGCTTTTTGCAGATGAATAACTACATACTGTTTTATTCTTTTGTTCTTTTTCTCCCTGTCTCTACCTTTTTCAGAAAGTGTCCCAGTACACCATCATTGTGCAAGCCACGGACATGGAGGGCAACCTTAACTTTGGCCTGTCCAACACAGCCACTGCCATCATCACTGTCACAGACATCAATGACAACCCACCAATGCTGACCTCCAGAACTGTAAGTTATTACAAATACAGAAGAGTGAAGAAAGTAACAGTTCAGAGGGAAAAAAGAAGGGCTTGGTTCAAACAAAGAATGCTAGAGGAACGAAAATGGGAAAATAGAATTTAAAGCCAGGCAGTGTAAAGCAAAAAGGAAAAAAAAAAGTTTAATCTCAGTTTTATTTATACGTCAACATTTCAAAATAAAAAGTAATCTCAGGGCATTTTACATAGAACGAAACTCAACAATTGGCTTTGAGCGAGCCCACGCCGCCAACACTAACAACAGAATGTCAAATTTTTTGCCATTGTTGTACAAGTATACTAAGACAAGATTTCTACAATACAGTGATGGAATCGTGTAATCTGTAGGACACACACAGAATAACACACACAAGGATTACAAATCCATATTATTGACTTTCATCAGCAAGAATACCAGTTCCAGCAAATAGTTAATGATCACTGCCATCTAAGGGATATTTAGAATGATGATTGCATTATAGCAAGTCAATACAAGGAGCAAAGTAAAAATTAAAAGTCGAACATAATGCGTTTTATGTAATGTGATAAATCAGTATTAAGACAGGATATTTCTCTTTTGCCGCAGTCTTTCTTTAAGTATCTGTCAGTTGTACTAAAATTTGAGATGTCAAAAAGATGGTTGAAATTCAAGCCAGTTTTCCTGCGCTTCAAGTTATGATGAAATATTTTGCTGAAGTCAAGATTGCTCCAGGTGTTGGGATCAGTCATAATGTGTAACAGCAAGAACACTAGACTGAAAGAGTCGTGTGCTCATAACACCAGGATTTTAGGCGTTATCACCAGCAAAGTATTTGTTCAACCCTTTCAGTTAGTGTGACCGAAGAAAATTTTCCCTGCCACTTTTTCACATCAGCAAAACACAATGATAACAAGAAAACACCAAAACTACCATGAACTCTAGAGAACATTGTTTAAACATATGTGTAAGAAAAAATAAACACACACCCCAAATACAATAATCATCTTTTTTTTAGACATGCAATCCTTGTAGCTGTGAGGATTACCCATAATATTTTATTTTTTTAACAGTAATTGCAGTTCAACTTTTGACCAGCAGATAGTGGATTTTAGCAGGATTGAACCTGAACCATTTCAGTTATGTTACATTAGCAGTGAAAAAAATTAGCATTAGCATTCACCCTGGGGGCTATCATGACTCTTATGATGACTAGTTAGCATCAGTGAAAAAACTACATGCATCTGTTAGCCATAGAACTAATCAGGGACCCCCCTCTGCATTCTGCACACATGCAGAGGAAGAGCATGAGGAAGAGAAAAAGATGGTGAGCAAAAAAAAAAAAAAGAACAAAGTGTGAACTAATGAGTGGACGATCATTTAGGCTCTACAAAGAAGAATGGAGAAAAAAAATAAAAAGTAATGAGAGAATGACAGCAAGACAAGAAAGGATGGGGGGAGCATTTAAACGCAGGAGCAATTTCCTACAGTAGCAGTGATAAAGTGTAGACATGCCTTGTTGTAAATCAGAAGTCCTTCGTGACTGTGCACCACACCCCTCCTCCTTCTGCATTAGGATTCTCAACTGATATTGATGATAGCAGGCAATAATAGATTGATACTCTCTAACTGGATTCCACCTAGTTTAAGTGCATTTCCATCAGCGTCACGCGAGGAAGTTAATGCTTTCACGAATATTGATGGCAAACTTTAGTGGAAGTTTTGGATTCACGGCAAGCAGAGCACTTTCGCACAAGCACATCATAAATCATCCATTTTGGAAGGGAGATAACGTAAAAGCCATTTTGTTGAGATTGCAGGCCATTATGCAAATATTTAGTTTTCGCAATAAACCCCATAGATCTTTCAACGTGTCCCAGAAATATAAAGTTGGGGGAATTTGTCTTTATTGTTGGTGATTAATATTTCATCACGCCTATCAGAGGCTGGCCTATTTTTCAAGCAGGCAAAGGGTTGATGTGTGTGCGTGTGGATGTGAAGACTGTGGATGCTTCTTGTATATTGCCTATGATGCAAATAGATTATATAAAATGAAAACAAAACACTTTTTTTTCTTGTTTATGCTTACTCTACTGCATCCATGTTTCCAGTATGTTATTAAGCTCAGGTGATCTACAGTCTTTTGGTTTGGGTTTGTCTGCAAAGGATTCATTGCATAGGTTTCTTGGCCTCCTGCCTGTATCATCCTTGCAAAGTTCACATGATGAAGTTCCCTGTCACTTTTCTGTTCTCTTTCTACCTCACTTTGCCTCCTGCAGCCTCTCCGCACTGCCAACATAGTGACAAAGGAGCGAGGGTGCTGGCAAGAGGTGTTATGTCAAGTGTTGAGAAAAAGCCAACTGTACTCATTGCCAATCACAATCAAAGAGATCCCACTTCTGTAGTCCAGCTCTTGGCGACAAGATCCGTTATCGCAGAGAGAAGAACTGGCTGATCAAAGATTTGACTCCTCACTTACAGGACACTTTTCCAACAATTCTGTTCTGAAACAATCACAGACTGTAGTACTTTGCCAGAACCATAAAAGACGAAGCCTTGTCCATTGAATAAATAACTGGTGCACCTTTTCAATTCATATAAAAACTGTTTAGTGTTTATTCATGCACCACTTTGGTTCAGTAACCATAATTACCAAATCACAAACCAACACATTTTGCTTACAATAAGTCACAATTATGTTTTAAAGTAAGATCCCCTCCTGAAATTCAGCAGATCTCCATCTGTTATTACCAATAAATGTAACTATCATAAATATATTTAGCCCAAAAATTAATGAACTTTGTGTTTGGTAGATTATTTCTTTGTTGTAACAATGCTTCTTGGCAATAAATGTTACCTAGCGTTCACATGAGTCATTAGGATTTAATACAAAAATCTTACATTGTTGCAAAGCCTGTTAATTTCCCTTTTAAATGGTGCCACATTTGTAAGGAATATGCATTTGGAGGAAGAGCAGTAGAGCTCAAGTAAGTGGCTTGCCCATGAAAAATTTGCCAAATCTTCTCTACTGAACAGTTTATTTTGTTGTTGCTATTGACACTTGTTTTGCACTTCTGGTAGGTGCTGCCATTCAGGTGCCTGGTATAAGATTTGGGAAAACATGTGTGCATGTAATTTTAAAACAAATGTAGCATGTTAGGTTGTCTAAGTGGGGAAAATATATTGCTAAAACTGGCAACCTGTCCCACTCCTCCTTTCAATGAAGAGATAATAAAACAAGAACTCTTTTAAACCAATATTGAAAATCAGAGCAGTGGCGGCTCCTTTAACGCCTTCCATCATATCTGGTTAACGCTTGGACTTATTGTTAGCTGAGCAAAAAGAAGCTCAAGGGTCCCTAGGGGAACTTAAGCTCTTTCTCTGAAGGTATATATATATTTATATATTTACTGTATATTATTAAATTGACATTGGGAAGTCCCTGAACCAAATCACAGTAACAAACCACACAGGCACACATATACAAATACTCAGTGTGACAATAACATACAACAGCCTGCCTACTTATCCAAAGCAGACAGTGCATCAAGACCACCCGGACTTGTCTGTTGTCTTAAGAATGTCATTGAGTCTCTGAACAGCTCTCCTGACGCAGCCCTCTAATCTGTACGGTGCTGTCGGCTGTTTGCTGCTTGATGTGTGGGGTTGCCAGGCAGAGTATTATGGTCTGTTGGAGTGTTTGGTCTGTGGCTTTGCTCTTTGATATCATACACCCACATAAGAGGCTCAGTGGCTCATCCATGCCTGTTACCCACAGTGGTTATGGTAACTATGTTGTGCTACATGGCTGCTGTTTTCAATGAGTTTAACGCACGTCAAGACCTTGTGTCACCAGACTGGTTATATTGTTTATGTAGGTGGGGCGGCAGTCAACCTGTGTTTCACATGGTTGGTGGCAGAGTCAGTGTCAATTAACCCCTGAGCCTGTGCAGACAAACAACAATCTCTCACCATAACAGACATATGACAGACAGCAGCTCACTCTTCAACAGGCTTATCAGGACAAAGCACATGTGTTTGTAAATCATGGGGACAACTCAGAAGTACTTAGATACACTGAAACAGCTTCTATAATCCTTCACACTGCTGGGGTTTTTTCTGTTCAAACATTTTTTCCTCCCTCCTTACTTTTGATTTTAAAAGGAATGAAATAGTATTTCTCATTAGGGATGGGTACAAAGAATGCAGAGAACATTTTAACTACAACAATGCCCCTGTAGCCATGTATGTCCTGGTGTGCGATCTGGGTTTACTGCTTACTTGTGATTCAGCTGTGGTTTGAGCTTAGTTGCTCTACCTGGGAAGTTTGAAAAGATAGCATTTTCTAAATCGAAGAGCTAAATGGATTCTAAAAACAACTTTAGGCAATGTAAAAATAAAGACATTTCACAAGGATAGTATTCAGGTAAACTTTACCCTACTTTCTGCAGTTTTCGGGTGAAGTCCCAGAGAACCAAGTGGATGTTGCTGTGGCTAATCTGACAGTTATTGATGCCGACCAGCCCCACTCTCCGAACTGGAACGCCATCTACAGGATCATCAGCGGAGACCCAAATGGGCACTTCACTATCCGCACTGATCCCGTCACCAATGACGGCATGGTCACTGTGGTAAAGGTAACATACCATCCTTTCATAACATTCTCAGATTTTCTGTCTCACTAAGGTCACTGCAGAAGGAAATTTCATCTCTTTTTCTTATGCTGAACGTCATATTCCCTTTAGAATCAGGTGCATGCTATAATAGGCTACATGGTTAAACGAGGACAGGCTGGGGTCTTTGCCTTTCACGTGCGCCCTCATGTCCAAAAGAAGGATTGGAGGCTAATGTGCCCTTCAGAAACAGCTCATGCACTCAAACACAGACTTAAATACAATGGCTGGTGAGACCACTGTAGCAAATTAGATATTGATTTCTCAATTACGATGGCAATGGTTTTATACACTCATAATGTTCTAGGTGCTGTGGCAAATGACAGCAACAACAAAGCCATGTCTTGTTACAACCTGCTATTTTAGTGGTTAGACCTTTCAGAGGAAGGTTAGCCACATGGTTTAAACCATTTTTTCTGAGCAATAAATACGTGTAAAGAAGATTAGGATTCTGGCTGTGTGTACTATAGATGTGAATCCTGTTGAACACCCTTGGCTATTTGTGTGTTCATCTGTGAGACATTTGATGTAAATGTTCTTACCATGTTGCAAGCGTTTTATTTAAATTACTTATTTATTAGAGTGACCTTCTGAACCCAGGGTCTTTTTCCACATATATCTACCTCCAGTGAATCACATATCACAATAATGTTAAACAATAGCAATAACACGTCATTATAATTCCCTCTGCAGCATGAGCAATGAGCACGAGTATTTTGTTTCTCTTCATTATCTCCAGATGACTGACTTTAATAATCCATTCCTCTCACTCCCTGTGAAATTCAGTAGGCAGCTGGGTTGCTTTAGCTTACATTGAGACCCATGGGAGGTTATCAGGAAATCATAAAATAAGAGACAAGCCACCCCCTGAGAGGAAATAAGCAATGCACGGTCTCAACAAATAAACAGAGGGGGCTCTGGCTCGCTCGGGGAAAAGTGAGCCCAAACATTCACATTGGACAACTTGTGAAAAATAAAGGGAAGAAGCCATGAGACGGCTCTGCCTGGTGGTTGTTATTTTTGCCAAGGCGTCCATGGCCGCTAGTACAGACACATCGAATTGCATTGACATCCAGGTACACATCAGTCTTCCGCCAAGACCTTGAGCTTTTGTGTAAACAAGGCGTGAGGTCTTAACCAGAACATGTCACGCATTTATGCTGCTGTCTGGGGAGTTTAAGAGGCAGATTTTTTTTTTATTTTGCCTTGTGCTAATAGAGCCTGTAGACCAACAAGCACACATACAAACACACAAATTGAGCCACTTGGTTCAAATGAGTCATTAAGATATGTAAATCACAGATTATGTTAGACACAGACGTTGACAGGGGGAAAGGAGAGAGAAGAGGGAGGAGTGAGCCGAAGGCAGGTTTTCAAGGATTGAGAAATGTAGCCCACAGAGAGCTTAGATCACAGAGAGCTGAGGTAGGGCAGAGGTGAGATGCCGAGAGGGTGGGAAGTTGGAAGTCCAACAGAGCAAATTATGTAAAAGGGAAGGAGAGAAATGGGCAAAGTGGTACAGAGGAGATGTAAGATGGGATGGCTCATGGGCAAAAGATGGAAGCCATGTTATTGACCTCTCACCCCTGTGGCTCCCCCCAGGCTGTGTGAGTCTGAGCGAGTGTCTGTGTTTCAGTTAGCCTTCAGCTATACTCTGGACCTCCTGATGTTCTGAATACCACAGGCTTTAGATCAAAGAGCCACGAGCGTGGTTAGCCTGTAAATGGGTTCCCAATGCGAATTGGGGTCACACACGAATATGCACTTGTTTGCTAACATTAACCGAAATCAACATGCATGTGCCGCTATCGCACATCTAACATACACACAAATGATTTCACTGCTGGGCCACGTGGTCAGCCAATCTCCCTGATTAACGATGCTTTTCATGTGCTCTCAGAGTTCCTACTGATAACAGTGAGGCGATGCAACATGCAGATGTGCTCAGAGTCTTTAACATCATCATCAAACACAAGCTTTGCAGCGGTAATCATCATCCGGCTGTTTAGAAATGTGCAAGCAGTGCTTACAAGCAGCATATTTGTTCTCTTTTTATGACTTTGCTTGTTGTTGTCATTTGAACCTGATGGTGTTGTTGTCATTAGGAGAGAACAAAACTGTCACTCTGGTTTAAACTCAGTTGCCGCACAGAAACGTACTCAGACAGCAGAGCCATGGCAACAACCTGTGATTAGTCTCAGCTTCTTATTTCGAACGTGTGTGTGTTGGTTCATAATGGGACCACTTGACATGACATCTGTTCATTTATCGTATCAATCAGCCAGGCACTGGCAAAAAGACAAACGTTCGTTAGGATTTCTATTTTAAAATCAACATGTTTATAGTAAACACACTGCGCTTGATTACTTGACATGATTTGCTCCGAAAGGCTCGGATTGACAATAATGACTGTAATGCTACTAATAATGAAAATACTAAGACAAGATAAGATTGTTTTATTTTATTTTGTAGTACTTTGTAAGATAAGATCCTCCCTGGAAAAACTCAGAGTTTTTTTGTGCTTCATAAATATTTAGTTTCTCAAATGTAGTGGGAATCTGTGTCAAGTTATTGAAAATATGTACCACAGCATTAGATCTACATAAAGAACAACAGAATAAATAGAACCCTGCTTTATACACTTAATCATGGTCACTTTTTTTATTTCTTTTTTTTTTCTTGTGTGTGTTTTGATTTTAATGTCAGTCCAGTTACTTTTAAAGTTATTTCAGGGTACTGTACATCAATAAATACCAATTAGTAAAAGTTATGTATAGAGATTGTACACATAGGTGAAACAATATCTGATGGACAACAACATTATGCACACAGGGTAAAGAAGAATACCTGAAGGGCTTTAACTTTGTCTACTTTCAAAACCATCCTAAATAATTTCTGTCCTTCTCCAGCCAGTGGACTTTGAGATGAACCGCGGCTTCATGCTGACAGTGGTGGTGTCTAACCAGGCCCACCTGGCCAGCGGCATCCAGTCCTCGCTTCAGTCCACCGCTGGAGTCACCATATCTGTGCAAGATGTCAACGAGCCTCCCTATTTCCCTACAAACCCTAAACACATCCGGTTCGAGGAGGGCGTTCCTTCCGGTACCAGCCTGACAACGTTCTCAGCTTCGGATCCTGACCGGCTTCAGATGCAACAGTTAATCAGGTACTGAGTGATCGCTGAACAATATGCTTGTTGCAGTACTTCATACGTTTATTTTTCTTTTTCGTTTTTTTTTTCTGGATTTTACCTATTTAGCTTCAAGACATTAACTCATTTGATTGCTGAAAGTCTCCCCAGCTGTTCTCAAAATACAAGCCAAAATAACCTCCTGTGCACCAGCAGTGACATAAAAAAATAAAAATTCCTGGATAGGTTCCATGTCAGTAGTCAGGGGTCAGAGTGCAAGTAAGAGACTATATATATTGGCTTTACCCATTTGTCAAAGTCTTATTGTGTGAAGTTTCAGAGCCAGTGGAGAATTATGAGTAAGGAGGGTAGGAGGTTAATAGGGCAGAATAGCTTCTGTGGTAAGCAGAAGTGTGTTCATTCTGTTAGTAGCAGAAGCACAAAAAATACATTCAGGCACACACGCAACAAGAGAGAAAAGAACAGAGCAGAAAGAGTTGCTGGCTCTGGCCCAAGCACCTGACACTGCATTCTACCACCTGCAGTTTGCTTTGTTGGCACTAAGCTTTTCTGGACTTTGAATTAAAACTACACCTAAAATGTCCTGTTGGCCTTTTCTCAATCCACTTGTCAGTAGTGGGGACTGCTCTATGACTTTACAGAAGGAGGTAATTGTTAGCATTACTTTGAAGGTGACCTATTATGGGGGTCCTAAAACATTAGTTAGGATACATCTGTGGGCTATACAAAATACGTTCATTTTATTTAATTCACAAAATGAATCTCAGATAGAGAGATTTGACCCTTTTCAGTTCTGCCCTTTCTGGGCTCTCTTCAGAACGTGCTGTTAAGCATAAGTTGCTTGGCAACCCCCCTCCCAACCTTTTGTTTACGTAAGCTCCTCCCTCCCAACATGGCGTTGACAGTATGTTATGGTTAGTGGGGATGGATAAATAATCCATGTGAGTGGGGGCCTCAATTGACAGTATGTTAGAACTTCAGAAACGTAAAAATCAATGACTAGTATAAGCAGATGCACAATGTTACAACAGTAGTACACTGGCTGCCCATAGTGCAGCCACCCCCAGGGCTTGATAGGGACAGACTGGAGCGTCTGATCAAAGTCAGGCACCTTGGTGCCGGGGAGGCAAACGCGCTTCCTTCACAGATTCCTGGAGCCGACAAAGACAAACCGAGAGGCGGCCAAGTTCCACGACTCACAGCCTGGAGGCTTCCGTGTCACCAGCGCTGTGGTGAAACGGATGTGGCGCAGGAACCTTCAGGCTGCAACCTGGAGGCCTGGAGGCTCTCGTTAAACAAACGCTGTGGTGCAGGAGCAGCACAGACTGTCGGAGGGGTAAAGGCGAAGCAGCTCGCCTCCTGGGTAGTATCCAGGCAGCGCTGTCAATTTGTGCTAAATGACAAATCATGTTTATACCACAGCAACACTAAACACACAACACATCACTTACCTCCATCATCTGCAGATTTCTGAGGAGCAATAGGGACAGAAGTTTCCTTCAGTTAAAAGTCCTAGGGTAAATCTTGCTGTGTGGTAGTTTCCAAATGAGTCCATCGTGAAATTATTTACACAAACTCAACTTACTTTGGCAATATTGCTAGAACATTGCCATCAGAAACAAGAAATTTTAATTAAAATAAAGTTAAGCCACACATCTATGTTCTCCATGAGAACAGCAGAACTAATGTGGTTGTCCTGTGAAGAAGTGGGCAGAGCCTCCGCTTGGCTTGCCAGGTGAGGGGCTGGTCTCAGGTTTTGGTTGCTAGGTGACTGTGTTTGTGACATCACAAAAACCATGGTTTGGGAAATAAAATGTTTCCAGATACCAAAAAAAATATACTTAATCATTGCAAAATAATGGCTGGGTGCATTTTTTGGTGTTTAGACTGTTTATGGATGCAGTACAGACAGTACAGTCTATAAAAAAAATGCAACTGAGATGTTATCACGGATGTTTAGACTGGGATTAATGGCACCTCCTTCTAACCATCGCACACAGCATAGCATTTGCCTTCCAATTTTCTCAGGGGGACCAGATCTAAACAAATTTCCCAGCTAATTTCACAGCAAATGAGAGTAAATTGGGTGTGCATTAGAGTTTAGGAAGACTCGAAAGACACCAACTGGGCTTTCTCTCTTTCTCTGTGACTTTTTGCTGTTGCTTTTTTGTTTCACTCTTTATTGAATTAACTTCGAAGTGGTCAGTTTGCTTTGTGCTTTTTGTATGACGTGTCTAAGATTGCAGTGGCAGACACGTTGGAATCAGTTTAGCCTGTTAGCATACAGTGTTCTAACACATAAACATAAACTACAGCATTGTATTCTTTTGTCTCATTTTAAGGGGTGTTGTGTAATTTTCAGGCACATAGTTCCATTTTACATCACAATCAAGTAACTATGTTATCTTCAGTTGTTATGAAAATGCTGTATATATCAAAAATAAAGCTGAATTTGCATGTAAATGCCTTGAACTTGGCCTGAGTCTCTGTAAGATCCTCCTACTGTTTCCAGTTTTGCATAATACCCCCTTTCTTTAAAGAGGAGTTAAGCGGAGGGGTATTATGCAAAATTAACTTTTATGAGTTTTATATAATATTATAATATTATTCCCTCATTAAAAAAAACCTACCTACCTGCTTTGACTCATTTATGCCTGCTTGAGAAATCCTTGAATCTCCAGTGAAAGCCATGTGGAGCTGCCTAAATGCTTGCTGGTACAAAGCTCCACCTATTTGTACATAGCTCCTCCCTGGAGCTCAATCTGCAGCCAAACTCCCACCCCACAGACCACCCCTCCCCTAAAGCATCGTTGTGAAGACATGCTAAAGTGGTACTGTCAGAAATGGTAGGACGTTCCAAAAGAAAACAATGCCTCTGGAAAATACATAATAACCCCCTTTAACAAATTAGCAAAGGGGTAAAGATGCAAATCTGATATTAGATGACTTTGGGTCTAGTTGTATATGATCACAAAAAATCCTACTGCTTTGTGCCAGTTCTATTGCCTTTAAGCTGCTATAAAAATACACCAGTGTCCTCTATTACCATGTTACATTTAAGGGATATCCTTTTGTCAAATCCCCTAAATATGAGCATTGCTGTTAGATTTTTTTTTGTCCTTTTTAGAATTAATGGATATTGCTGAAAACTTCTGAATATTGAAAGTTGCCACAAATGTGGGAAAAATAGCAAATAAAACTTACAATTTTGTAATAATAATAGCTTCACAAAACATCACCTAATAGTATTTATATTTGTTGGGAAATTTGAGCCTTAGAAATTGTCTCTGTTTCGCTTTATGTATAAACAACCACAGTGAGTTTGCACATTTAATTGATGGCTCGTGTTTTTGCATGGAAGTTTTCATCAATTGATGGTGGCAACACAGCAGGAGAGGCCAGACAAGGCAAAAATTTACAGAAAGTTTTTCCAGGTTAAAAGTAAGGTGGGAGGAAAAAAAGCCTAAGGGACTGTGAAGTAAAGGAAGCAGGTGGCAAAAACGAGCTGAGGATTGTGAGCTGACTGCAGGTCAAGGTTTGAGCCTGACAGGTGCTTATCAAAGACAGGACAGACTTGAAGTGCCCTGTTGTGGTTTGGCTGACGTGTTCAGGAAGAAAAGAGGGGGAGGGAGACGAGGGCATCGTACATCATTTGTCAGACACCCAACCAGTAAGGTCGAGACATGGGACTGGAGACACTAGCATAAATGATTACCCAAACCGCCTTTGCTAAGCTTGAGACATGCATTTTTCATCCTCAGGGTCGGGGGTTTGAAAAATAAATGTCATACCTCTCCCCGCTGCTTGCTAAGATCACTAACCTGCCAGGCCTAATCATACATCCAGCTGTACTCACACACCCACCAAATCCCAAATGAGAGAAGCCTTCTGGAGGAAGAAAGATTGAAAAGCATTGGAAATAAGGCATAAGAAGAGATAGTGAAAGTTTCACAGTAAGTTTAACATATTAACCAAAGTTTTGATTTGAAAAGTGCACTGAATAAAACAAAGATTGTTTACCTTTCTGAAATATATTGACAGAGCACTTAAGAAAAGATAAAATTATAGAAACTGCCAATTGCTCCCGGGGTGGCTGTTTACAGCTGCAACAGGTAAACAATAACACAGTGTGTGCTTTCGCAGGAATTGCACTGTTGTTCAGAGCCCAGTTGTTTACCCATAGACTATCAGAAAATCAAACAAAATGGAAATCAGTATACCTAAATAAAAAGCAAATTTGGGTTTTTCAAAAAGTTTCAGCTGAAAGTTTGTTCAATTCTAACATGCCTGAAGTCTCAGAAGAATCCAATGTGTCTCACAGACTCACCAAATTATTGAGGTGGAACATACACGGCTACAAAAGTCTCTTTTAGAAAACAACATAGCTTTGTGATTTGTGTTGTACACTCAGTCCAATAAATCAAGGAGCTCTCAGACCTTAATGTGAGGGAGAGCAGATCAGACCAGACTGGATCAGACACTCTATAGGCTTCAACACAGGAGAGCCAACTGGTCCAGACTCAACCATCCTTGAACACAGTGATTCCCAAAGTTACCAGCTTTCAACCCACAAAATAAAATCAGGAAAAACGTGTGACCCGACCTATTGTTGAAGTGAATGAAAACGACTATTAAAGCATTTAACAAGAGGTCTTATCAGCTATAATATTATTTTTCTCTTATTTATGACCACCGTTTCTAGTTATTTATATTAGTTAAGTCTAAATATTTTATCAACAATAATTTCTTACCTCCATCTATCTATCCATCCATCCATTTTCTTCCGCTTATCCAAGATCGAGTTGCAGGGGCAGTCTAAGCAGAGAAATCCAGACTTCCCACTTCCCAGCTGTGGTGATCTGTGTATTTTGTGCTTCATTTTCTAAGTGTCTTCCTGTTCCTCTGTGTTTCTCTTCCCTGCTGTCTGGCTTCAAGCCCCGCCCCTGCTCACCTGTTTCTCCTTGTGTCTTCCCCAGGTGTTTCTCGTTAGTCCTCATTAGTTTCAGCTTTAAATTCTGTGTCCTGTGTTCAGTCTTTGTCGAATCATTGTTCTTGTCGCGTACCCTTGAGTCTTAGTGTTCCTGTTTTCTACGATACCTGTAAGTTTTGAGCTCCCTTGCCAGCGTTTTGTTTTTATTTATTAAACCTTTATTTTGAACTTTGGATTTTCTGCCTGCGCCCTGGGTCTTTTGCCTGCCGTTCGTGACACCAGCCACTTGGGTCAGCTCCTCTCAGGGAATCCCAAGACATTCCCAGGTCAGCTGAGAGACATAGTCCCTCCAGTGTGTCCTGGGCCTTCCTATGGGTCTCCTCCCAGTGGGACGTGCCTGGAACACCTCACCAGGGAGGCGTCCAGGAGGCATCCTAACCAGATGCCTGAGCCACCTCAACTGGCTCCTCTCGACGTGGAGGAGCAGCGGCTCTACTCGGAGTCCCTCACAGATGACCGAGCTTCTCACCCTATCTCTAAGGGAGAGCCCAGACACCCTACGGAGGAAACTCATTTCTTTACATTAATTCAACTAATGTAGACTTTCTCCCTACAATTGGAGTTTTTATGACCCACATTGGGGTCTCGATATCAAAATTGGGAAATGCTGCTCTAAAATATGTAAGAATATAAAGTTCATATTATGGACAGAAAATATTATTTGATTGGAGTTTAACAAGATTTGTGAGTCCACTCTTAGTTTGTGATATCTAATAGGAAAAGTAAAGTTTATCTGGACATTAAACAAAAATAACTGTCTCAAAATGTCTGATGGGCTACAACAGCACCTATAATTTTTTTTAAACATAAATTAGTTATTTGTGTTTTGCATCCATTTGCTTTTGCATACATGTGGTCCTGGCAGCACATTTCTGGCTTGATGACTCCCTATTGAGTTTAATGTCTTGCTAATTACATTTAATGTGATTAAATGTAATTAGCAAGATATTAAACTCAAGAGACTATGATTTCTTAATGATTTGAATTATTAGGATCAATAGGATCCACCACTGGTTCATTTTCTGTACTTGTTTAATCCACTCAGAATCACAGGGAGTTTGATCACAGGTAGGAGGTGAGCTACGTGGACATGTCCCCAGTCCATCACAGGCCCAACACAGAGAAAACCATCCGTTCTACAACTTAGGTTGCATGCTTTCATGCTGTAGAGAGAAGTCCCAAACACCCCAACCAGTATTGAAACTGGAGTTCTGCTGTATGTGAGATATCTGCAGCACCACCATGTAGTCCTTGGCAGAAAATTCCACCTTGGATTTTTCTTTCAATAATGAGTGGACTGCCCATGCATTTTGTTAAAAATGAGCTCAGCTTAAGCCTGTTCATACAGGACTTAATTTGGCCTAATAGAGTTTAATACATTTGCATTGAGGGCAGTTTAAGGGACTTAATTAAAGTGTGGTGAAGAGCAGAACCTTCTGCTTTGTGACCAAACCTTTGTGTGATTGATTTTATTATCTAAATATGTATACACCCACTTCTTCTCAGGAAAAAAATGAAAAAAAAGGTGCCTCTGGCATTTTGTTGTCCATTTAGAAAAACTTAAGAAATAAATAATGGCTCACACACCAGTTTCTCACCTTTTATATTTAGTTTTTCATCACAACTATAACAGAATCAGTTCATCAACATTTTCCACGTTAACCTCAGAAGTTTTAGCTGCACACCTAACACAGAGCACATTGATATGATTTCCTTTTAGGAGGGCTTAAGCAAAAAACAATGTAGATAATTTGTTTAATATTTTATTGTATTAGTTAAGTCAACTTACTAATTACCCTTTTTTTTCTGTTCACCACTTGTGTGAAATGTTTTGTTTTAGGGCCAACTGAAAACATTGTTTCATTGTAAAACATCCATTCTTTAATATGGGCATAAACTAGATAATAAATAGAGCAAAATACATTAGTGTTTGGTTTAATGGAATTAGTGGATATTTCTTTCTTGGCAGATGTGAGTCACCTCACGCACTACAATAGGAGTTACCTACAAGAAAACTTTTGAGTCCAAATGTTTTTGTTTAAAATAAAGAAAAATGGTGTGTGCCTCAACATGTACATAGTATTTTAATTTTTGATAGAGACAGACAGTCTTAATTTTACCCTCTGGGAGACTTGAGTCTCATGAGATCAGATAAAAAAAAAAAAAAAAACATGAATTAGCGTGAGGCCATAATGTAGAAGCAGAGCAGATTGATAAATTAGTTGTCTCTGCAGGCGGTCTACTAACCTCACACTGATCTACACACACACAGCCAGTTATTTTTAATAATGACCAAAGCAATTTCACAAGACCGGCAACAAATTGTGGCAATTTGTAGACTAGGAATCACTGAGAATCACATACGGGTAATTTAACAATAACACAGACACTGCTGCACCGACATAATAGACCATAAAAATGACAATAACCATTCTCACTGTGTTAAAAATGTTTGAATGATACGGTTTGACTGATAAAAATGAAACAATCCTGGCCCAATTTACAAAATAAACTTCTAATTTTACATAAATGTATTATTTATATGTGGAAATTTCAAGCTTGAAACTTCTCTTTACATACTTTTATAGGATCAGCACCATGGACAGCGCATATATGAACTAAATCATTTAGACATGAAAAAAACACTGTTATCACAATATTTAAAACTATTTTAATCATTCTTAACAATCATTATTCACATTTATTTGTTTATTTATTTATTTTTCATTCTGAACAAGACGTAAAACTATAGTAGTCTAGAGCTAATGTACAACTTCTCTGGTAACCTTTTGTTCACTTGGGATTTCTGACATCTTCATTCAAAAACATCAGGAATAAGTTCAGCTTACAGGAAAAAGTTACTGTGATGTAACAATGAAACACTTTTTAAAATTTTAAAGAGCATTGCATTTAAAGTCACCGTAAACATCATATGTGTGAATAGTTGATTGCAGGTTGTTTTATCATTTGGACACATTTAACATTATTTTTAAAAAAGCATCAATATAATTTTTTTAGGATCCTGTGCATTGTTTAGCATATTTACTTTGAAATAATTTGTACACTTATCTCTTAAACTATCTTTGCTTAGATTTCAAAACCAATTTTCCCTCCCTGGCCGAACTAATAGAAATGTTTTAAACTTAATAGCAGATAGTTTTAAGTCCAAGCTAAAACTTTAGTGTTTGAGCTCTCATTTTTTTATCCTTCTTAATAATTTCCTTCACCCTTTTATCTCACCCACCTACTGATATCGACTCACTGCGGTGGAGATTTCACAGTTTGCCAGTCAGCGGCTGCAGGCCTGTTCAGCTTGTGTCTTGAGTGTGGGAATGTCATTGCCATGATCTCTTTCCTCACACTGCAGTATGCTTGGGATCAGGCCCACTGCCTGCTGGGAAAATCCCACCTCCTGCACTGCAGGGGAGAGATTTTTAGCTCTTGCTCTTTAACCCTCTTGATTTGATTTTATTCCCGGCTCTGTAAGTTGAATTGTATGTGATTGAAATGCATTCAAAGACAAATAAGGAAACAGGTCGAGTACAAATCAGAGAACATAAAAGCAAAAAATAGGGTCAGATACATTTGAATGAGGATGGATTTAAAACCTGAGGGTATGTGACACCCACAGTAAAAGAAAAATGGCCTATTTGCTCAAACTGACTCTCAGTAAATGAAATCAAATTGATGCAGAAACCTTTGTTGTGTGAGGCTGAAGTACCACATGTCCACAGATGATGTTTCATATGCGAGAGTGAGATTGCAGACAGGAGAGGTGGTGGCTAGTGTACTCTGTATCACCGAGCGAATGAGACACGGGTGAGAGGATACACACAGGGATAAGAAAATGTATGAATACCAAGCATGGCGAGATGAGGTGAGGCGACACGAGTTGAGAGAGATCAGATATAACTGAAAGCACAGAATAAAGCGAAAACGACAAAAGCCGAAGAAAACCAGAACCGTTAGATCCGAGTGAAGATTGGGATTCAATCCCAGAGATGATCCCTTGTTCCTTTCCTGCTCTTTATCCCAGTGGATTGTCACCACCTGCTACCACATCGACTTTCCTGTTGATTGATCCGAGCCAGCCGAGCTATTATCTAGTCTCCATTCATACACAGGCACATTTGCAAACGCGTGCGCACTAAACTGTCTGAATGGGTGGTATACATATACCAATAAAAAGAAATAAACTGTTCGAAGGTCAGGCTATTGTGAGTTTTTATGTGTGTGCATTTGAAATCCATGTATGCACACAGATACATAAGTGCTTGTCGATGCTAAAATGCCATCATTCTTTTTTTTTCCATCGATCTGTCTGTGTGTCTTCAGGTATTCCAAGTTGAATGACCCTGCTGACTGGTTGTCCATCAACAGAACCAATGGTCAGATTGTAACCACAGCAGTGCTGGACCGAGAGTCTGTCTATGTCAAAAACAATATTTATGAAGCAACATTTCTGGCTACAGACAATGGTAAGGACATGTTAATATTTTCTCTTCGTATCCTAAATGTGAAAAACAATGCCATACTAACAAATTTACAGCCAATAAAAAAAATCAATATTATAATTGAGTATCCTGTTATTGTAAGCAAACAAACAAAACCCACATTTCCATCTGTGCTCATTAGGATTTGGGCTGAATCCTATTCATCCGTATCACCATTCCTGAGCCCTGTATCTGCACTTTGCGCACTCATACTGGATTTTACTGTGAGGTAGGAAAGTCCCAAAACATTTGTACTTTGGAACTTTCTACCTCTTGAAACATGAAGGATTTTCAGGAACACATTTAAGCTGCATTTGCAACAAAATTCACAAATGTTTGTTAACAAAAGTGTTTACTACATTGAATGAATGAATGAATGAATGACTATTTTATTTCAGACAATTAACAAATTTAAATAATAAATAAATCAATTTCAGAAATGCTTCTAACAAACAACCTTATAT